>CM059200.1:32536142-32601005 GCA_030323885.1 Branchipolynoe longqiensis
TGTATGGTACATGTATGGTACTTGTCCGGTTGTCCGGTGGCAATTGACCCAATTATGCTCCATTTCGATACATTTTGTGTACCGGAGAGCACCGGACTAGACAATTCTTTGTCCGGTAGTGTCTGGTACTCAGTCCGGTAAGGTGTGACAGGCGCATTAGATAAATATATTGTTAAGTTGATCGTTTTGACAAGGCTTTTGAAGTGTAAGCATGTCAAGGTTTTTGTGTCTTAGCAACACCTAAGGCCATATCAGGACGGGTACCGACTTGTGAGCAAGCGCACTTATGGTGACTTTATAGTGCTGTCACTTGGAAATCTGTCTGTTGGCACCATGACCCGATCGATATCACACTCGGTCACATTATCCTGGTACTGCGCTAACCAGTTATTGCCCTATCCTAGTTAGAAGTCCCAACACAAGGCTATCTAGCGACAAGTATCGGCTTTGTAAGCCATCGGTTTGACTCGGCCGGGATTCGAACCCATGGACGCGTTTGGGCATTTAGTCAGCGTTTTTATTATAGTCAGTAATGTCCGCATTATAAAAAAAAAAAAAAGGTGACTTATAACTTGACGTGAAGATTATATTAATGAAATACAATAACATAATAATGTGTATAGATTAAAAACAAATAGTAATTGTGAAATGAATCCATAACTAAAAACATTTTTAGATATTCAAACAAGAATGAAATAAATGATAAAATCACAATTAAATTAAAATAATATATACATTTCCGTAGAAAGTAAACCTGTAAACAATTGAAATAAAGTTTTGCTTTGGCGCGCGCGCGCTTCGTTTGGTTGTTTATTGTGGGGGGGGGGGGGGGGGGGCTTGAGTTGCGCGGTGGGTGGTGGGGTGGGTGGCCGGGTGTGAGGAAATATGGGCAGGTGAGGAATCCCGATGGGGACTCGGCTCTCGGAATAAAGTTGGGTAAGGGTAGATGCAGAAGAAAGAAAAAGAAGGAAAGAAAAAAAGAGGGAAAGCAAAGCAAATAACAGAAAAGAACAGAACAGGAGAACAAAACACGCAACAAAGGGAGCAAGGGAAGAGGAACATGGGAATAATAAAGGAGTGGCCGCAACGCGCGAAACAAAGATAAAAAAACGAAAAAAGAACACAAGACAGAAGGGCATAAGCCAGGATAACGAAAGGAACGGACATGTAAACATGAAAAGGAACAACCCACCCCGAGAAAATCGCACACATAGGAAAAAGAAGAGACAATAAATAGGCAAAAGAAAAAGGAAAGCCCACGGACTCGAATGATAAATCCCCACCAACCCCGCCATACAACCGAATAAATGTGAAAAGGGGGGATAGAAAAGGAATGAAAGGAACAGAGAAAAAAAGACCGCCTGAGAATAAAAGAAAAGCGAAACAGAAACTTCCAAAAAGAAAAAAAAATAAAAAAAAAGAGAATGAAAAAGCCGAGAAAAAAGATAACACAGCGCCCAGCGGGCTCTAGAGGAGGTAGAAAGATTAAATAAAAACCAACCCCCCTCACCCAACACCCCCCCTGAATAAAAAGGGCAAACCCAAGAAAAGAGTAGAAGACAAGCCAAAATAATTTAAAGCTAAAAGACCCGCCAAAAGAAATGGTTGCAGAGATAAACAGAAGAACGTGTCTGGGGACCGCACTTACCCCCCCCCCCCCCTGTATCCCAGATCCCCCATCCCATAACCTTTTTCCCGCCCCTCCCCTACTCCTCCCCTCCCTCCCTCCCCCGGCCCCTCCCCCTCCCCGCCCCTCCCCCTCCCCTCCCCCTCACATGTCGCTCCCTAGCCCTCCTCCCGGTCCTCCCCTCCCACCCCTACCTCCCCTCCCCCCCCCCTCCCCCCCCCCCCCCCCCCACCTCACCCCCCCCCCCCCCCTCTCCTCCCCCCCCTCTCCCCCCTCCTCCCCCCTACTCCACCCCTCCCCCCCCTCCCCCCCTCTCCTCCCTCTCCTCCCATCTCCTCCTCTCTCCTCCCCTCATCTCGCCTCATCTCCCCTCCCTCCCCTTTCCTCCCTCCCCTCCCTCCATTTTCCTCCCTCCCTCCCTCCCCCTCCCTTCCTCCCTCCCCCCCCCCTTCCCACCACCCCCCCTCCCTCCTCATCCCCATCCCCACCCTACCTCTCCTCCTCCCTCCCACCTCCATATCGGATACCGCCAAGCACCCACTCTGTCGTCGCGACTGAAATACTTATAAATACCTGGTGCGTGTTGGTTTTGCGGGGTGTTCATCTGGGTGTTGACAGAGGTGGTTAGTCAGGTACAAACAGATGTTTTAAGCGCGGTGCTCCGCACACAGGTGGTCGCTATACCTGGAGGGTGGAGGCGGGGGAACGAGGAGGAGGAGAAGGAGGGGGAGTTTCACTAACAAAACGTACGTTTAAAACAAAATCTAAATTTCACCAAAAGTTTCTCTTATCAATATACTAAATAAACCATTATTTTCGTGGAAAATATCACACAATTTTATTTACATTTTTTTGGTATTGAAAGAGGATCGTAGCCGCGTGAATGTCAGCTGTCATCATCTTCGCATATTCGCGCAAATAATCGGCGAATTGTCGGTAAGCGGTAACGCCGAACCACCTCAAGTGCTCCCTGCAGTTGAACTTAAATCAGTTCAATTGCATTACTAATGGCTGGCACACACCTCCCGTCTGTGCGCACCCACCTACCGTTTACGATCTAAAACTGCCCGTTTCGCGCACAAAAATCGCTATGTGTGCACTCCCCGCGCACACCTAGCGATTGCGATTCGCGCATAAAACCTCAGTTTTAGGGCTAAAACCGGCCGATTACGATTGCGATTCGCGATTCGAAAAATGAATCGGCCCGTTTTCAGTTTTAAGCGGGTCGGGTCGGGTCGCGAGTTTTAGTGCGCGAATCGTAAACGGGAGGTGTGCGCCAGCCATTAGCAGGACGCGGTAACTACCCGCTGTGTTTGGTTTGAAATCATGTTATGTCCTGACTACTAATTTGTAAAGCTATGGCGCGTGTGTACATGTACATGTGTGTGTCTGTGTGTGTGTGTTTGCTGTATAATTTATCAAGGATGAAATATCTCCGCGATTTCGCTGATTTCCGAGGTTTTTATATTAACCGATTCATAGTCATCATCATCATCATGCTGTCGGTCGCGATGCGACAAAGACTGCTTTCATTACTTGACTACCGCTCTCCATTTTAGCTCTCTGCTGTGAGAGTGATGTCCATGAGTCGGTCTTAATATCTCTCAGCTTCAGGTTTCTATTAACCGATTAGCTTCACAACATGCTAATATATTATGCCATTCTTATGTGATCTTAGATTGGTTGGTTGGTTGGTGGGGTTTTTCGTCCTGGCAACATCTAACAATACATTACGCAACCATTTATTGTCTTCGTGTGTTTGCCATATTAGTAACTTTATTTATGTATGTGATGTATAAGAATTATGCGAGTAAAGAGGTGCGGAAGGGAATTTCATTATTATTGTTATTATTATATCCACCGATTTCCTACTATGTGCATCCTGAACATTATGATTCCGACTGGTGGCGCCGCCACTGGCCTTCCTGGTTCCTAACGGACACCCGCATATGTGTTCATTTGCACCAAGGATTTTATTATATATATGACCCATATATATATATATATATATATATATATATATATATATATAGGTCATTCTCTAAAACTGGGCACAAAGGTGTGACATGGAAACCAAAAGTGAAAACCTTCCAAATAATAGCAATAATCCTTCTAAATAATAGCCTAATCCAATGTCCTATGAAGGTTTGCATGTTGTGCATATGTCAGAGTTGAAAAAAACGAGTTTCACTTTTTGAATTAGATCTTATACAAATTGAGCAATACATTAATATCACTCTTATAACATGAAAATCAAAGACACATCCAGAACCTCATTTTAACATATACAACATAGTCAAACAAGATTTGATTGATTACTGTTAAGCAGACAAGGTTATGACTTAAGAAAAATGTTGAAAAATAAGTTGAAAAAAAGTTTGTTTACATGTATCGTGTCAATGTGTAAATTTTCACATTTTCACTCTACGCAAAATCATACAATTATAATTTTGATATCTTTTGTGGGATAAATTCAGTACATGTAGAACTGCTAACATACCTAAGAGACAGAGGCTACAGTAATTATTTGACTTGCTATCAATAAAACAAAGACTTAATTATCAACATTGTAATGTGGAGACCAAATATGTGGTGCCCAGTTTTGGAGAATAACCCATATATATATATATATATGGGTTATTCTCCAAAATCACCAACTTTGAAGATTTTCACGTTTGGTTTCCATGTCAGAATTCAGTGCCCCGTGTCAGAGAATGACCCATATATATATATATATGAAGAGTTCAGGCGCAAAACCACGTAAGCCAATCCAAAAATGGAGATAAACATTGGAATCAAACTTTCAAAAAGTATATTTTCTTATATTCTTATTTTTTGGTGTATTGCTCCATAACCATCAGGGCCTATATGCAGGAGTCGGCGGTATTCGGTGATAGTGAGCCGAAACGGTGGTAGCCGGGAATTTCCCGGGTAGTGGCGAAAAGTTGGATGCGCGAGTGGGTGATAGGCCTAACACCAAACCCGTAAACGGTGGTATGCTACCCCTAGTAGATAGGAGGTATAGCGAGTGCATTAGGCCCAAATCTATTCAATGGTGTCATATTTAACAGAATTACATACGCAATAAGTGACATTTTATCAATTTAACCCTAAATTCGAACCCTCCTTAAGGCTACCGCAGCATTAGCGGCGATATTAATAATTATATTTTCGAATCGACGAACGTACAGTAAACAAACCGCCACCACCGCCAGTATGGAAAGGGAGGTCGATGCGGCGGTTGCGGCGATTTGTTTACTTTACGTTCGTCGATTCAAAAATATAACTATTAATATCGCCGCCAATGCGGCTTAGCCTTAAGGAGGGTTTGAATTTAGGGTTAAATTGATAAAATGTCACTTATTGCGTATGTAATTCTGTTAAATATGGTCGCATTGAATAGATTTAAGCCTAATATATGGGTACAGATGCAGAGGGATTTCCCAAATCTATAAATAAATTCACGGGGTAGCTATAATCAAAGTGGTACGCACTCCCGCATAGCACTTGACACACTTCCCGACATCGGCGATAGCTACCCGGTAATAGGCTGTACCACCAAACTCCGCTACCACTGACTCCTGCATACGGGCCCTGATCACATGAACAGTGGAATTAGTGAGAATTAACATTATTTTCAGGTAAAAATCTTTTATTTAAACTACATTTTTGGATTTGTGTTTATGTGGTTTTGCACCTGAACTCTTCATATGTATATATATATTATATATATAGTACATAATGTATAGATCATCATTATTAATATCAATATAAAGAAATCCTCCAGTGCGACCGACACTTCCAACATCCGGTGGTGGAGAGGTGGTTTTAAGTGGAGTCTTACAGTGATATCAAGTAATATCAATAATTACAACAATTCTCTTTGGTATTTTTATACTCGTATAATGCGTTATACCTCACATATATTTGGGAGTCAAAGTTGGCGATGCTTTATTATTTAATTAGGTTTTCTATGGTGATGTTCATTGTGATACATGATATAATACCCAGTCTGATAAAACTGGTATCACATAAGCTCCATGCAAGTGTCCATCATATTATATTTGGTTGTTATAAATTAGCCGTTAAACTACATTGAATTACCAGACGGGGTGGCCGAATGAGTTAGAGCATCCGTCTCCTGTATTGGTAGACCGTGGGGTCGTGGGGTCGAATCCTGGTCGAGTCAAACCAATGACTTTAACATTGGTACTTGTCACTTCCTAGCCAGGCGCTTGGCATTATTACGATAGGGTGAGGACTGGTTGGCTCAATGTCAGGATAATGTGACTGAGTGGGATATCAGGTCATGGTGCTGGCGGCCTGGTCTCCCAGTGGGGCAGCACTATGAAGTTGCCATGAGTGTGCACTGTCACAATTCGGTACCCATCCTGATATGACCTTAGATGTTGCTAGGATGTAAAACAACAACAAACAAACAAACACACATTGAAGTCGCAGCTTCTGCTGGGCTAAAATGTGTTATTTAAAGCTGCATAGTCCGATGTTTTTCAGTTTCTGTCATTTTCTGAGATAAATATATTAGGTTGATCATTATTATCTACATTACTTTAACTTGAAGTAACTTTTATTTTAAATGGCTAAATTTTGAGATATTTGAACTGCAAAAGTGCAAAATTAATTTGAGCAAGCATGCCAAAACTCTGACACCACAGGTTTCTGCAGTAACAGGTTCTATTCAATTGCCTCAGTATTCCATTCTATGTGGTGATAAATGTTTAATAAATGCACCAATATCTTAAGTGAGATAATGTAGAATCAATTCTAGATCATTATTTTGGTTTTGAAAATCTAATGTTTTCATCAGACTATGCAGCCTTAAAATGTCTTAAATGAAAATTTAAGAATCCATTTCCGGTTCCGAAATATTTAATAAATGCATCAATATCTTAAGTGAGATAATGTAGAATCAATTCTAAATAATTATTTTGGTTTTGAAAATCTAATGTTTTCATCAGACTATGCAGCTTTAAAATGCCTTAAATGGAATTTTAATAACCCATTTCCGATTCCGTCCCACTACCCCCCCCTACCCCCTCCCCCGCCCCTCCCCCTCCCCGCCTCACCCCACCTGGGCAGGTGTCTCGGATTAATTACTACGCGGCGCATGCGCCGAGTAGTCATATATACACGACCAGGAAGGACCACAATACAACGCGAGCGGCAGGCAGGCTGGTTGGCTGGCTGACACCTCGTGACGTCATTATGACGTAACGATGACGTCGAAATGACTCAATCAATGGACCCTACCCGTTATGTGTGGGTTTTTAAAAGGGTTGCACCACAAGACAACATAGATTTGAAAATCTGAGGTCATATCAGGACGGGTATGGACTTGTGACAGTGCACACTCATGGCGACTTTATAGTGCTGCCCCACCGGGAGATCAGGCTGCCAGAACCATGACTCGATATCCTACATCCACATTATCCTGACACTCTGCTAATTGTTTGATGTTGTTTTACGTCATAGCAACATCTATGCACTCATGGCCATTTTATAGTGCTGCCCCACTAGGAAATCAGGCCACTGGCACCATGACCCGATATTCCACTCAGTCACATTATCCTGACACCAAGCTAACCAGCCCTTGCTCTATCCTAATAATACAGAGCACCAGGCTAGGAAGCGACAAGTATCAATTTTTAAATCATTAGTTTGACTCGACCGACCCCGAATTCCCAATCTTGCGCACGCGAGGCCTGCGCTCTACCGATTCGGCCACCGCGGTCTGTACTGTGCTAACCAGTCCTTGTCATATCCTATTATTGCCGAGAGCGCCAGGCACGGTGGCGACAAGTATCAATTTTACAAGTCATTAACTTGACTTGGTTGGGATTCGAACTCCTGGCCTTCGACATGGAAAGCCTGGTGCTCTACCGATTCGGCAAACCGCGTCCAGTTAGAATTTTTGCCATGCAGTTGTAGCTAAAGCAATTGCACTGAAATTTTCCCAGCGAATATTTTACGTTATATAAAACCCCACTTTGTGTATGTGTATTCACCACCTCCCCCACCGCTGCGTAAGCTGTCGCTGTGACCCGGCATTCTGGTTCACAGCCTCTTTTCTTCCTAATGGACCAGTGGAACTCGGAACCTTCCGAGTGACGGCAGAGGGTTTTCTCTGATATGACCTTACACGTTACCAGCACGTAAAACGCAAACAAACAAACGGCGTTTCAAATATCTCCACAATTAGCAAATTAAAATCAAAGTTATTTATAACTATGAATTAAGGTACATTGTAGCTATCAGCCTAATTATGCACGTAAAGAAATCACGGAAACGCAAAACCAACCATCAAACTCTGCAATTTTGTGGCCGAATCGGTAGAGCTCATGCCTCTCGTGCGGGAGATCGGGAGTTTGGTTCCCGGTCGAGTCAAACCAATGACTTATCAGTTTGGTGCTTTTCACTTTGTAGCCTGGTGCTAGGCATTAATAGGATAAGGCAAGGACTGGTTAGCTCACTGTCAGGATAATGTAACTGAGTGGGATATTGCGTCATGGTGCCAGTGGGCTGATTTCCCAGTGGGGCAACATTATAAAGTCGCCATGAGTGTCCATTGTCACAAGTTGGTGCCCGTCCTGATATGACCATATATGGTTCCAGGATGTAACACTCCCAACAACGAACCAACCTGCAAGTTTAAATGTTGTTAGGATGCACAACCCCAATAAGCCTGTGTTAAGCCATTCAACTCAATCTTAATGTTATGTAACCTTGGATAACCTCAGATGTCACTTTTCCGCAAATAGCAACCCCCGGTGTCTGTTGACTCGTAAGTCTCGTTGATTTAGTGGCGTATAATGTTCGACTGGTTAGGGGGTAGGGGGGGGGGGGGGAGGGATGTGAGAGGAGGGGGGGGGGAGTAGAACTAGAAGGCGATGGAGGGGAAAGGGGAGGGGATGGGAGAGAGGGGAAAGGGGCGGGGAGTGGAGGGGAAGGGGGAGAGGGGAGGGAAGAGAGGGGGTGTGGGGGGAGGGGGAGTGGGGAGGGGAAATGGGGGGAAGGGTGACGGGGGAGAGGGGAGGGAGGAGAGGCGGAGGGGGAGGGAAGATGGCGGGTGGAGGGGGGAGAAGAGAGGGATGATGGGGAGGGGAGAAGAGAGGGGGGGGTGTGGAGGGGAGGGGGAGGAAGAGGACAGGGGTACTCCGAGTGAAGAGGAGAGAGGGAATCGGAGTGGGGGGGGGGGGGAGAAGGAGAAGGGGAGGGGAGGAGGTGAGGGGGCGTAAACAGAGAGTTGTGAGTTTGGAGGCTTAATGGGGTAACTGCGATGCTCACTTAACTAGTCCGCCAGGGGGCGCCAGCAGCGCGGATAAACGCCGCCGTCGTGACGTCACGGCGCTGTTGGTGTGACGTCACGGAGGCGGGTAGGTGACTTACCTGCCGGGTTAATCCGGGGTGGGTGTGCAGGTGGAGCGAGGACAAAGGGTCGGCTGTGGGGGGCGGCGGGGGGGGGGGGCGGTAGGGGGGTGCTTCTTAAGGAGTGTGGAGGTGGTGGTTGGGGAGATGGTGGTGGTTGGTTGGTTGTTGTTGGTTTACGTCCTAGAAACATCTAAGTTCTTATATATTGTTATCTTTCTTCTTGAAGATTGATACTGCCCATCATGGATAAGCCTGAATAGACTTATTTTCACCATTAGACAGTTTGCCGATAGAAAGCCCGAGCCTACACGTTTACCGACCCAAGGGGATTTTTAACCTCCCACACCACATGGTAGACATGCTATGAGAGCAACTGGCCTTTGCTGACACTGTAAGTTATACACAGCAGTGGAAATCCAAATTGGCAGAGGTGGGGGCACAGGGAATCGAACCACCGACCTTCAGATTAGGAGTCTGACCTAGAAAAAAGTCAGACACTCTAACCACTCCACCACAGAGAATATCAGGACAGGTACCGACTTGTGACCGTGCGCACTCATGGCGATTTTATAGTGCTATTCCACTCAGTCACATTATCCTGACACTGAGCTAACAAGTCCTTAACCTATCCTAATAATGTCAAGCGCCAGGCTAGGAAGCGACGACTATCAATTTTTAAGCTATTTGTTTGACTCGACCGTGAACCGAACTCTCTACCTTCCTCACGCGAGGCCCGTGCTCTACCGATTAGGCCACAGGTGTCAGTGATGGTGGAGATATGGTGCTGTAGTGTGTGGTGGTGGGCCTGGTGGCGATAGTTTGGGTGGTGGTGGTGTAGGTGATGGTCGTTATGAGGGAACTAGAGGTGGTGGTGGTGGTGGTGGTTGTGGTAGTGAAGGTGTTTGGGGTGGGCTAGTTAGGGTGGTGCTGGTGGTGGTCGAGATGGTGGTGGTTGTGGGGGAGGTGGGGGGACTTGACTTGACTTTGGGGGTGGTTTATAACCTTACGATGGTTACTGGTTGCAGAACTGCAACATTTTATAGAGAGGGTCCGATAAATCGGCCCAATCTTTGGTTGAAGATTAAACTTCAGTAGGGAGTGTTGTAGAAGCTAGGGACATCTTTACAACGTTGTAACGGCGAAGCGTTGAGGCATCCCCAAATTTCTTCAGTCCGGCGGTAGTTGAGCAGTAGTTGGCACTTGTATCCAGTCGACAGCAGCAAGGGTTTCGAGGAAGGGCGGGTAAAGATGGGTGCAGCAGTGGTTCCAGCAACGAGAACAAAGCGAGAGAAAACGTAAAGGTACAGGACCCCACCCAAGCACACAACTCCCCTGGTCAGGGGGAGGAGTATGCCTGGGAGGAAAAAAAAGGGTAGAGTATAGGAAAGAGAAATGAGGAGAGTTGAGTCAAAGGACTGTGTCTATTTGCTGGATGGTGACCAACCAGCGAGCCATAGACACGGACAGAGTAAGAGTAGAAAGTGAAATGCCAGTGGACTCCCCCTCCTGAAACTCTTTTCAGACATATCAAGGAGGAGCAAGGCCGGCGGAGAGGAGATAGAGAGAGGTGTGGACAGAGTGCGGTCCGGATAGCCAGTGTGTCTGAGGTGGGGGGAGGGTGGTGGTGGAGCTGGGGGGGGGGGGGTTGAGATGGTGGGGGAGGTGGAGATGGAGATTGTGGTGGATGTGGTGTGGTAGTGGTGGTGTTTATGGGGGAGGTGGAGGTTGTACTTGTCGATGTGGAGGTGGGTGGTGGGGGAAATGATGAAGGAGCGATGGGTGGGTGGGGGTTGAGGGGGATGGGGTGGGGGTGGGATGGGGGGGTCGTTGCAATAGGGGAGGTAGGTAACAAGATCTCATCAGTGATACACACTATACATTTGATAACAATGTAATCACTTCCTGTACATAATTTACAAAAGGTTCTTCGTCCGTGACGTGCAGTAATGCATGACTTTAACTGGGCCGAGGCTGTCAAACCCTCAAATTAGACACACAAAAATTGGTATTCTTTTTTTCTATCATTTGAATCTACTTGTCCATATGGTTTCTTAATTTCTTCGATTAGAATTGAGATAATAATAGTGTTTGGCGGTAGTTCAGCGTTTGTGCTTCAATACTAAAAATTAGTCAAATAGAGTTCATTCACGCAGCTGTGGAATAAGATATAATAAAATTGCGCTAAAATGTTTGAATTTGTACTGTATGCTGTTTGTTTGTTGTTTGATGTTCGTTGTTTGATGTCCTAGCAATATCTACGGTCATATCAGGACGGGTTCTGATATGTGGCAGTGCGCATGCATGGCAACTTTATAGTGAGGCCCCACTGGGAAATCAGGCCGCTGGCACAATGACCCTATATCCCACTCAGTTGCATTATCCTGGCACTGAGCTAACCAGTCCTTGCCCTATCCTATTAATGCTGAGTGCCAGGCTAGGAAGTGAAAAGTATCAATTTTGTAAGTCATTGGTTTGACTCGACCGGGAGCCGAACTCTCCCACAATCGAGGTCCACGCTCTACCGATTGAGCCACAGCACCCAGTACTGTATGCTGGTGGATACTGTATGGTAATGGCCGACCAAACGTGGTGGCCAAACCGGTAAGACTAAAGGCCCGGTCACATACATGTCACTGGACGTAGTTGAACGTAGTGGACGCTAACATAGTTGAACGTAGTTGAATGTAGTTGAATGTAGTTGAACGTAGTTGAACGCAGTTGAATGTAGTTGAACATAGTTGAACGTCGTTGAACGTCGTTGAACGTAGTTGAACGTAGTTGAACGTAGTTGAACGTAGTTGAACATAGTTGAACGTCGTTGAACGTAGTTGAATGTAGTTGAATGTAGTTGAACGTAGTTGAATGTAGTTGAACGTAGTTGAACGTAGTTGAATGTAGTTGAATATACCGGCATCCATACTTCTCTGGTACGTTCATCTATGTTCAACTACATTCAACTACGTTCAACTACGTTCAACTATGTTCAACTATGTTAGCCTCCACTACGTTCAACTATGTCCACTAACGTGTATGTGACCGGGGCATTAGACTTTAGAGTGAACGGCTTACAATGCAGAAGGTTGGCAGTTTGAATACCAGCTACGTCAAAGCAATGACTTACCAAATTTATACTTGTCGCAACCTAGCCTGGTGCTCGGCATTACTAGGATAGGGCACAGACTAGTTTGCTCAGTATCAGGATAATGTGACTGAGTGTGAAATCGGGTAATGCATGTTATGTATGTTGTACATGTTATGCATGGTGCACGAATATGTATTTGTTATTCATGTTATACATGACAATGATATACATGATACACATCTGGTACATGCTATACATGTTATGCATGGTATAAGTGTTATAAATGGTATATTTGATATATATGGTATATATACCATGTAAAATTGTGCAGGTTATATTATATTTATATATACAGTAAGACCTCTCTGAATCGACCGACTTGGGGACTGATGTTAAGTGGTCCATTTAGGGAGGTGGTCGGTTTAGGGAGTTAGAATATGGTTACAATGATAATGTTGGGACCCAAATAAAGCGATCGATATAGGGGAGTGGTCGATCTGTGGAGGTGGTCGGTTTAGGGAGTTAGAATATGGTTACAATGATAATGTTGGGACCCAAATAAAGCGATCGATATAGGGGAGTGGTCGATCTGTGGAGATGGTCGGTTAGAGAGGTTTTACTGTATGTTAAAGTTGCATAGTCCGATGGTTTTGAGTTTTGGTCATTTTTCTGAGATAAATATATTTATTTGATTGTTTTAATCTACCGTCTGTCAGGTTGAAGTAACTTTTAGTTTAAATAGATGGGTTTTGAGATATTTGAAATTTAAGCATGAAAAATTAGTTTTGGCAAACATACCAAAACTCTGATACCACTGGCTTCAGCAGTAACATCTTCTATTAAATAGTCTCAGTGTTCCCTTCTATGTAGCACCAAATGCTTAATAAGTACATCAATATCTAAGTTACATATGTAGAGTCAAATCTATATAATTATTTTGCTTTTTGAAAGTTTGATGCTTCATCAGACTATGCAGCTTTAAATATATATAAAACTGTGTGTACTGCCATCTCCGACAAGGGAAGCACACAATAGAAACCAGTTCTGACTGAGGCTGGTCCCTCCGCCTCAACAACCCTGGACACCCTTGGACTCCAGGAGAGCTCTAGGTTGCTCTGTCAGGAGATCGCAAGCTACTCAATCACGTGACCATTGTTTGAGATAAAGAGATAAGGGACGCGTGCCTCCTACCGCGGGACGCCAACATCACAGCACCCCGCACCCCCACGCACCCCCCCCCCCAAACACACCAACACTCCCACACCCACACCCACTCCCACACCAACACTCCCACACTCCCACACCCACACCAATACCCGCACTCACTCCCACACCAACACTCCCACACCAACACCCACACTCACTCCCACACCCCCACACCCCCACCAACAGACCCACACCCACACACCCACACTCACTCACACACCGACACACCCACACCAACACACCTACTCCCACACCCACACCCACACTCATTCCCACACCAACATACCCACACTCACACTCACTCCCACACCAACACACCCACACTCACTCCCAACCCAACACATCCACACCAACACACCCACACTCACTCCCACACCCAGACTCACTCCCACACCAACACACCCACCCTCCCACACCAACACACCCACCCTCCCACACCAACACACCCACACCTACACTCACACCCACACTCACTCCCACACTCACTCCCACACCAACACACCCACACCAACACCCACACCCACTCCCACACCAACAAACCCACACCAACATACCCACACCAACATACCAACCCTCACACCCACACCCACACCAACACACCCACATCCACACTCACTCCCACAACTACACATCCACACCTATACACCCACACATCCACACCAACACCCACACCAACACCCACACTCACTCCCACACTCATTCCCACACCAACACACCCACCCCACTCCAACACACTCACACCAACACACCCACATCAACACCTATACACCCACACCAACAGTCACTCCCACATCAACACACACACACACCAACACAGACCCACACACACAGTCACTCCCAGCAACACACCAACACCAACACACCAACACCAACACACCAACACCAACACACCCACACTCATTCCCACACCAACACACCCACACCAACACACCCACACCAACACACCCACAGTCACTCCCACATCAACACACCCACACCCATACCCACACATGTACACCCACACCTACACACCCAGATACCCACACCCACCTACACACCCACACCTACACCACCACATCTCCATACCCACCTACACACCCACACCTACACACCTACACCCCACACCTACATACCACACACCCACCCACACCTACACACCCACACCTACACACCACACACCCATAAATCACACCCACCTACACACCCCTAACTACACACCCACCTACACACAAACACACCCACACCTACACATCCACACCCACCTACACACCCACACCCACCACCACACCCACACACCCACCTACACACATCGACACACCCACACCTACATACCCAAACCCAACTACACACCAACACCCACCTACACACACCTACACCCCCACCCAAACCTACTCACACGCCTACACCTACATCATTTCACCACATACCCTTACTCACACCCACACACACCTACACCCACATGCACCCACTCATCAACCCACACATCCACCCACACATCCACCCGCACATCTACCCACCCACACATCCACAAACCCATCCATCCATCCACCCCTACACCCACACACCCACACCTACACCCCCACCCACACATACACACCCACACCTACACACCCACTCCCACCGACACACCCACACCAACTCCCACACCCATACACTTAGACCCACACCCACACTCATACCCACACCCATACTCACAGTCACCCCCACGTATCCCACACACCAACACCCACCCACACCCATCCCCCACACCCACACACCCACACCTTCCTCCTCACAACTCAGCTACACACGCGTCCAATCAACTGATTGCAGCGATAGGGGACCAGGTTACGGCATCACCGGGAACCAGCGTCTAGTTTAGTTACCTACCGTCTGGTCACCGAGCCGGCCGACATCTGTGGGCCGCCGAGCGTGCGCCAGCCAATCAGAGCACGGCTTACAAAACTGGCTTCACTTAGCACTGCTAGGGCCGACAAAAGTCGCGCTCTGATTGGTCAGTTATCATATCAACAGACGATCACGGGTAGAGTGTTCTGGATGTTGGAGCGTGCTCCACAGACAGATGCGCGTTGCTATGGTTACCGGGAATTATATTAATCCCCGCCGCAAAGTAAAAGGTTTAGTTATCTTAAAGCTGCATTGTCCGATGAAGCATCAAATTGGCAAAAACCGAAGCAATCATATCAAATTGATTCTACATATCTAATTTAGATATTGATGTACTTATTAACCATTTGTTGCCACACAGAAGGGAATACGGAGTCAACTTAATAGAACCTGTTACCGATGCAGCCTGTGGTGTCAAGTTTTGGCGTGCTTGCCATAACTAATTTGACATATTTGCACTTCAAATCTCTCAAAACTTAACCATTTAAAATAAAAGTTACTTCAAACGAAAGTAAGGTAGAGTGTGACAATCACCCTAATATATTTATCTCAGAAAATGAGAGAAATTCAAAACTTTCGGACTATGCAACGTTAAGTAGTCGGGTACTAAGGATGTAGCCGGTTACTGCCTGATATTATTAAAGTGGCAAAATCTGATGAAAACCGCCGGACGCTGTGGACGATTCAGTAGAGTGCAGGCTTCCCATGCGGAAGGTCGAGAGTTCCCTTCCCCGTCGAGTCAAACCAATGACTTACAAAATTGATACTTGTCGCTACCTAGCCGGGCGCTCAGCTTTGCTAGGATAGGGCAAGGACTGAATAGCTCAGTGTCAGGATAATGTGACTAAGTGAGAAATCAGGTTATGGCACCAGCGACTTGATCTCCCAGTGGGGCAGTACTAAAAAATCCCCATGAGTGCGAACTGTCACAAGTTGGTACCCATTCTGATAAGACCTTATATGTTGCCAGGACGTACAACTCGAACAAATAACCACATTTCAGATAGTAATTATATATCGTAGAATATATACATTAACATTAAAACTGCTTAATCCGATGAAAACATAACATTTTCAAAACCAAAGCAATTATCTCAATTTGATTCTAGATGTCTAACTTGGATTCTGTTGCACTTATCAAACATGTGTTGCTACAAACCAGACGGGATGGCCGAATGAGTTAGAGCGTCCGTCTCCCATGTTGGTAGATTGTGGAGTCGTGGGTTCGAACACTGGTCGAGTCAAACCAATGACTTACAAATTGATACTAGCCGCTTCCTAGCCTGGCGTTCGGCATTATTAGGATAGGGCAAGGACTGGTTGGCTGAGTGTCAGGACAATGTGACTGAGTGGGATATCAGGTCATGGTGCTGGTGGCCTGGTCTTCCAGTGGGGCAGCACTATAAAGTCACCATGAGTGTGCACTGTCACAAGTCTGTACCCATCCTGATATGACCTTAGATGTTGCTAGGACGTAAAACAACAACAAACAAACATGTGTTGCTACATAAAAGGGCACACTGAGGCAATTCATTTGAATAGAACCTGTTATTACAGAAGACTTGGCATATTTGCCAAAATACTTCAAATATTTCAAAGGTTAGCCATTTAAAATAAAAGTTATTTCAAACTAAAAGTAAGGTAGATTATAACGATCAGTCTAATATATTCATCTCAGAAAATGACAGAAACTCAAAACCATCGGACTATGCAAGTTTACCATACAGCTAAATTCGACTTCAGGAACTAGGAAACTCCTACAGGTAGCATTGAAATCAATACACTTGCAAATATTACTAACAAATCACTGAAGACGGTAGACCAGACGGGATGGCTGAATGAGTTAGAGCGTCCGTCTCCCGTGCTGGTAGATCGTAGGGTCGTGGGTTCGAGTCCCGGTCGAGTCAAACCAATGACTTTAAAATTGATACTTGTCGCTTCCTAGCCAGGCGCTCGGCATTATTAGGATAGGGCAAGGACTGGTGTGCTCAGTGTCAGGATAATGTGACTGAGTGGGATACCAGGTCATGGTGCTGGCGGCCTGCTTTCCCAGTGGGACAGCACTATAACGTCGCCATGAGTGCGCACTGTCACAAGTCGGTACCCATCCTGATATGACCTTAGATGTTGCTAGGATGTAAAACAACAACAAACAAACAAACAAACTGAAGACGGTAAACCATAAACTAATGACTAAAGCTGTTTAACATTGAAAACAAGTTCTGTCGTGAACTTATGTTACGGACAGGGTAAATAAACCATCAATAAAAGAAATAAAAAAATCCTGCCAATTAAACTAATGACATCTCTCAGCAGAATCTGGAACCACTCTAATCGGGTACATTCCCCGACTGCCTATGATTTCACATGCGATATCTCAGTAAATAATGCTTGGAAAAATTATAAAATGCCTGATTACATTCAGATATTCATATCGTAACAGGATTCAAGCTCTTATCCTTGTAATATATCTGTTAAAAAAAGTCACCTATATTGTATTTTTTTTACTGGAATTTCACCGCCCCGCTCTCTTTATGTATTGCATCCCTCCAGTTAAGCTAGTGACATCTGTCGGCAGAATATGGAACCACTCTAGTCGGGTACTTTAACTGGTGGGGTGGGGTGGGGTCTATTGGGCAGCGATATAGAACTAGACATCAATACTCCGCATCTATACAAACAGAACCCATTGTGACCGGGCACAATGTGACCGGAAAGCGGCAGCGCATGCGCTGTTGGGAACCGGAAGTGGAGGAGGGTGAGGGTGAGGGGGTCGACGCGGGCAGGCGCGCAGGCGCGCATTCGCCGATGACGCAAACTCCGATTTGTTCCGCTAGGTGTCAGGGCGATCTGGGGAATGTTTTGTTTTATTTATTTATTTTGATAGAGAGTGTGTGGGGGGGGGGGGGGGGGCGTGTGCGGGTGGGGAGTGAGAGACCAGGTTCAATTTAGAGTCTGACACGTGACTCCTGTGATGTGAACTATGTGTGGGTGGGGGATGGGTGGGGGAGGGGGAATGATAGGTGGGTGTGGGGTGGGGGTGGGCGTGGGTTGGGGGTGGGTGTATCATAGGTGGGGGTGGGGGTGGGGGTGGGGGAGGGGGTTCTAAGTGGACTGAAATAAACACTGGTTGATTAAACATGGTCGTTGCCAATCTGACAAACTCAATCTTACTAACATTGTCAGTGTCCTCGGTCTTTGGTACTCATTGTCTAAACCTTCCCGATATTACGCTAGGTGTTGCCAGGATGTAAAACTCCAACAACCAACCTACCTTGCCTAAAAGGATATGTACACTCTATAAAACCTCCATCCTGATATAATCTTAGATGTTGCCAGGACGTAAAACTCCAACAACCAATCAGAAAACTTCTATGAAAGCTCAGCTTGACTGTATTTGATTTCGTTGTTTGTTGTTGGTTTACAGGTATTGCAGGTATTGCAATACCTCAGGGAGTTTGACGCCCCTGCCCTGCAGAGTTGTAAACCACTGCCTTGTGGTACAGGTTCTTGACAGAACCGAAGGTTAAGGGAGCAAACCCTAAACAGAAAACCATGTCACTGTGGCAGCATTAAGGGCGGTTGATGTATGGAACTCCCAACATCTCCCGACCAGCCACTGCAGGGACAAATAGTTTTGCGCCTGTCTTGACATGTTCTTGCCGGTGTGAAACCTCTATTTGCTCCCCGAGAGAGTGCCGCTGGTAACTTGCAAAAGCCAGCAGCACTTCAACACTTTTGCAGGCAGCTTTCATGAAATGTACAATCGCACAAAACCTGAAGCTGAGAGACTTTAAGACCGACTCATGGACATCACTCTCACAGCAGAGAGCTAAATGGAGAGCAGCAGTCAAGTAATGAAAGCAGTCTTTGTCCCATCACGAGAGACAGCGTGATGATGATGTTGGTTTACGTCCTATCAACACCATAACTGTATTGAGATTGTAATTTATATGGACATGTGAAATGGAAGTTATATGTGTTTAGTTTTTTTCAGTGAATGTATGTTTTAGATTATATATAATTACACAAGTTTGGAAAATTTGAAGGAAGAAGCAGATATCTAAATAGATATATTCAATTAATAAGATGTATATACAACCACCATGTGTCCATTCAGGTCAAAGGCAAGATCTACCGTGCAATCGTGCTATTCACCCTACTATACGGAGCCGAGGCCTGGACAGTGTACAGACGACAGGTGAAAAAGCTGCATGCCTTCATGATGCGACATCTGCGTTCAATCATGAGGCTAACCTGGAAGGACAAAGTGACAAATAAGGAAATACTCGAACGGACGGGGCTGCCCTCTATGGAAGATCTTCTGATCAAAAAGAATCTCCGGTGGACTGGACACCTCATGAGGATGTCATCAGACATGCTACCAAAGCAGATCCTCTATTCTCAACTGTCTTCTGGTTACAGAAAGAGAGGGCTCCCTCATCTCCGGTTCAAGGATACCATTAAGAGAAAGCTGAAGCTGAGAGACATTAAGACCGACTCATGGATGCAACTCTCACAGCAGAGAGCTAAATGGACAGTGGCAGTCAAGTAATGAAAGCAGTCTTTGTCGCATCGCGACCGACAGCATGATGATGTATATATAAGGACATATATCGTTATAACTTAAGTATATACACATTTGGTGTTTGGTTGTTGGGGTTTTATATCCTGGCAACATCTGAAATCATATCAGGACTTGTGCCTGTGTGCACTCATGGTGACATTATAGTGTGTTCCCACTGGGAGACCAGGCCACTGGCACAATAATCCGATGTCACACTCAGTCACATTATTCTGATTCTGAGCTAACCAGTCCTTGCTCTATCCTAGTAATGCTGGGCGCCAGGCTAGGAAGCAACAAGTATTAAAGTTGTAGGTCATAGGTTTTACTCGGCCGGGATTTGAACTGCCGACCCTCCACACAGGAAGTCTGTGCTCTTACTAATTCAGCAACCATGTCCGATAGCCACTTGGTGAGAATGTTCTATCAACTTACTACAACCTCCACCTCCACCCCCCAACCCCCCAACCCCCCAACCCCCCAACCCCCCAACCCCCCAACCCACCAACCCCCCAACCCACCAACCCCACCCCCAACCCCCCAACCCCCCAACCCCCCAACCCCCCAACCCACCAACCCCCCAACCCACCAACCCCCCAACTCCCCAACCCCGCCAACCCCGCCCTACCACGTGACCAGGATATAGGTGGCTGCCTGTTGAGGTGTTTAGACAGGGGTAATCATGACGTTAGCAGTAGCAGGGTCCAGCAGACCGAGAAGGCAAAGGTTCACATGTAACAATGACCGCCGTCACTAAGGAGAGCCTCGGGCGGGCCAGCTGCGTCTGTAGTTCTCTAAATGCCCGCTGCCAACAGCGCTCTCTACAATACAATAGCCTCGGTCCGATTGTCGGTCTGAACAACTGTTGGGAATGATTGGGTATAGCGCCCACATTGGACTGATTCTATCGCTGCCGACCGGAGAAATTTCACAGTGTCAATTTTTTTGTTTTAATGGTTGATTAAGCGGGGGGAAATTTCAGTTGAGACAATGACAATGATTGACAATGACAATGATTTTATTTTTTACTCTGTCGACCCCTCACAGGGTATGAGAGCAACAGTATAACAGTAGGTAGTGTAAATCAAATAGTGACTCAAAATAGCATGTTCATGCAAGTAATGTTCAAGAATCAGTTTTACAAATAAAATATAAATATATATCGTATCATAACTAACCAAGGGTTTTTTTGTGTTTTTTTTTGTATGACTGTTTCCAACTCGTACCACTACATATCTTAAAACACAAACTATAAGTAACCAATGTTTAGGCTATTTAAGTGCACATGTATAACAAACACCTTCGGGGACCAGACGGGATGGCCGAATGAGTTAGAGCGTCCGTCTCCCGTGTTAGTAGATCGTGGGGTCGTGGGTTCGAACCCTGGTCGAGTCAAACCAATGACTTCAAAATTTATACTTGTTGCTTCCTAGCCTGGCGCTCGCCATCATTAGGATAGAACAAGGACTGGTTGGCTCAGTGTCAGGATAATGTGACTGAGTGGGATAACAGGTCATGGTGCTGGTGGCCTGGTATTCCAGTAGGGCAGCACTATAAAAGTCGCCATGAGTGCACACTGTCACAAGTCGGTACCCGTCCTGATATGACCTTAGATGTGGCTAGGACGTAAAACAACAACAAACAAACAAACAAATAAACACCTGCGGACCATCGGTCTTCCTCATTTCTCTACTCCTTACCATATCCTAGTAATTCCGAATGCCAGGCTAGGTAGCGATAAGTATCGGGTTTTACGTCCTTGGTTTGACTCGACCATGATTCATCCCCAGGCGACTTTATAGTGCTGCCCCACTGGGAAATTAGGCCACCAGAACCATGACCCAATATCCCACTCAGTCACATTATCCTGACCCTAACCACCCCTTGCTCTATCCTATTAATGCCGAGCGCCAAGCCAGGAAGCGACAATTATAAATTTGGTAAGTCATTGGTTTGACCCGACCGCGAATTGAATTCCTTATCTCCCGCAGGGGGGGGGGGGGGGGGGGGCTTGTGTTCTACAAATTCGGCCACCGCATCCGATATGAAAACAAGAAAGTTAATATTTAAGTTCCATACATAAAGTATATATATTTAAGTTATATGTGACTTAAATATTTACATTCTTGTTTTAACAGAATACATAGAACTAGAAGACATGGAAATGCCTACATTATCATCATCATCATCATGCTGTCGGTCACGATGCGACAAAGACTGCTTTCATTACTTGACTGCTGCTCTCCATTTAGCTCTCTGCTGTGAGAGTTGCGTCCGTGAGTTCGGTCTTAATGTCTCTCAGCTTCAGATTTCTCTGATGTTGCCTACATCAACACACCTATTAAAAGGCTTCTCCTAAGGTTGGCCCCTGATATGACCTTAGATGTTGTCAGGATGTAAAACTCCAAAAACCAACCAACCTAGGGTTTGGGCCCTCACTGCCCACTATGCTCCAGGTCCCATTGTAACTCATCCCTCCCTGGCGACCTCTCGTAAACACTTCTGAGGTTGCAGCCAAACAAGAATTATTACAGGTAAGGTCTGACACAATATTTGCACAGGCTCATTAAATGCTACCGGCGTAGAACTAGAAGACAAGTTGTTGCTACCTATAAATCTCACATGGGCCTTGCGCCATCACACACACACACACCCTCCCCTTACCCCCCCATCCCCTTCACCCCCCTCCCCCCCCCCTACACCACTAGGTCATATACCGGGCTGCTTTGTTGCCGACCTAAGAACACCACGGCTTTGTGACGCGCATGCGCCAAGTCACCATCCGGCTGAAAAAGCAGAGTCTCACAATTATGTTCACTTATTGAGCTTTTAATGCGTTCAAAACAACATACAAGGTCACATCAGTATGGGCAACACCAATGTACGACAAGACGCACCACTCACCGCTTTCATATAGGAATTTGTTAAATAATCATACAGTGGTGCCACCCAATGGCAAACAAGGCAATTGGACAGGTTCCCTAGCCCAGCCTGACTGATGTACCATTGAAACAAGGGGACAGGTTCCCGAACCCACCCTGACTTCTGTACCTTCAAAGACAATGCACAGCAATTATAGTCAATTATATCAATTACATCAATTATATTCAATTATAGTCAAATATGGTCAACTATAGTAAATTATTATTCAATTATATAATATATAATTATTAATATTATTCTATTATTGTGACAATTATAGCGGGAGATATACACTGTGTAAATATAACAGTTTAATTGCCATTTAATACGCACCTTGTTTGCCGTGGGATGGCGCCACTGCATCTGTATTTCATGGGAAAGCGCTGAGTGGCGCGTCTTGTCATACATTGTCTTTGCCATGGGTACCAACTTGTAACAATGAGCACTCATGTTAGTTTTATAGTTTTGCCCCACTGGGATACCATGCTGCCATCACCACGGCACAATATCCGACTCACTCAGAAATATCCGGAGACTGAGTCAACAAGTCCTTGCCCGACGTTCGGCATCCAGTAAGATAGTGTTGTGAGCGGAGGGGGTGATGAGAATGGGAAATATTGAGCAGGATTTGAACCCGCACTTCTTGCATTCCAAGCTAGTATGCTAACCATTACACCACCTAGGTTCCTTGATGTCATCGCCCTATCCATGCTCACCTATATGTGGCCGCGCAGTGATTAATCACAAGTCCTTGTTTTTCCCATCTTTATGTTGCTTTGGTCATAAGATCACATTAATGTTGTATGTTTTCAATTCAAATATCTCCAATAGTCATTTATAAAATAAATAAAGTTATTTCAAGCTATAGCGAGGTTGATGACAATGATCAATTTAATATACTTATCTATTAAAAAATGACAGAATTTCAAAAACCATCAGACAATGAAACTGGGATGCGGCGACTGAGAAATATTTGTTGACCTAGCATCATCTAAGGTCATATCACGACGGGTACCGACTTGTGACAGTGCGCACTAGTGGTGGCTTTACTGTGCTGCCCCACTGGGGTAGCAGGCCGCCAGCACCATGACCTGATATCCCACTCAGTCACATTATCCTGACACTGAGCCAATCAGTCCTTGCCCTATCCTAATAATGCAGAGCGCCAGGCTATGGAGCGACAAGCATCAATTTTTAAGTCATTGGTTTGACTCGACCGGGGTTTGAACCCACGAACCCATCGGTTCGGATCCCCCGATCTCCCAAAACAGGAGACGGACGTTCAACTCATTCGGCCATCCCGTCTGGTCTGAAATATCTATGTGCGTGCAAGTTGATAGTCACTGTGGGTGGGGGTGCGGGTGGGGGTGGGGGTGGGGAGGGGGTTGCCGGTGTGTGTGTGTGGGGGGGGGGGGGGCTGAGGTTGGAGGGTGAGATGTATGTGTTGTGGGGTTATGTTGGTTTAAGCTGGCCACTGTCCAGAACTCTCTGCCCAGACTTGTTCCCGGCTTGAAACAGGTCTGTGCAAACAAGCCCACTGGTGGAGCGGGACATAGCTCAGGTGGTAGAGTGTCCACCTGTGAAGGTTTGGATCATCCTATCGATCCTGTTCAGTGAGCACATTTTCAGTTTGGGCTATTTTCCGTTCCAACCAGTGGTCCACAACTGGTTAATTAAAGGCTGTGGTAGGTGCTGCCCTGTCTGTGGGAAAGTGCATATAAAAGACTCCTTGCTGCTTATCGGAAAGAGTAGCCGATGTGGCGGCAGCGGGCTTCCTCCAAAGAGATATGTCAGAATGACCATATGTTTGACGTCGAATAGCCGATGATAAAAATCAATGTGCTCCAGAGGTATCGTTAAATAAAACAAACTTTCCTTTTACAAGCCGACTGGTCGGCAACAACCAGAAGGAGCAACAGGGCATGATGGCCAAATCGGTAGTGCGCGGGCCTCGTGTGCGGAAGGTCAGGAGTTCCGATCCTGTTCGAGTCAAACCAATGACTTTAAAATTAATACTTGTCGCTTCCTAGCCTGGCGCTCAGCATTAATAAGATAGGACTAGGACTCGTTAGCTCAGTGTCAGGATAATGTGACTGAGAGGGATATTGGGTCACCATGAGTGCGCACTCTCACAAGTTGGTGCCCGTCCTGATATGACCTTAGATGTTGCTAGGAAGTAAAACAACCACAAACAAATAAACAAAAGGAACCTAAAACTGAGATTCTCTGAAAGCTGCAACATTTTCAAAACCCAAACAATTATCAAGATTTTATTCTATATAATATCTAACTTAGATATTGGTGTATTTATTAAGCATATGTCACCACATAGAAGGGAAAACTGAGTCAATTTAATAGAACCTGTTACTGCCGAAGCCTACGGTGTCAGAGTTGTGGTGTGCTTGCCAAAGTTAATTTTACATGTTTGTACTTCAAATATCTCAAAAGTTAGCTATTTAAAATAAAAGTTACTTCAACCTAAAGTAAGGTAGATTATGATGATCTTAGAAAATGACAGAAATTCAAAACCATCGGACTATGCAACTGTAAGGTTGCACAGTCCGATGGTTTGAGTTTCTGCCATTTTCTGAAATAAATACACTATGTTGTTGTTTTTTGTTTTTTGTTTGTTGTTGTTGTTGTACATTAGTTCTTTAAGCAGGGAAAATTTTAGATAAAAGATTCACCCGGTACTTGTAGTACACGGGTGAAGACCAGCCTTATAGAAATACGGGCGAAAATAACGTTAGTATGGAACAAGAAGTAGAATGCCTGGTACCAGTGTCAAATGGTTACTTATATCAGAACAGAGTTGGTGAAATGGGAGAGAATGCAAAAAGACAAGATAGCGGCCACAGAACGCCATCGATTTCACTTTTAAATCTTATTAAACTAGATATTATATTATATTTTTCAACTCAACGGTAGCGGGCTATCAATAAGACATATGTAAAGCATAATTGTTGCTTCTTAGATTGTGAAATTAGGCTCTCATTTCATTCACCCGCATTTTCGACCGTTTTTATATAGGGTTGGTATTCACCCGTGTACTGAGAGTATGGGGTGAATACTTTATCTAGGGAAATTTCAATCATGAACGATTGGTCTTCCTCATTCCACTGCTCCTTGTCCTATCCTAATAATGCCAAGCGGCTGGCTAGGAAGCGACAAGTACAAATTTTTAAGTCATTGGTTTGACTCGACATGGGTTCGACCCCACGATCTACCAACATAGGAGGCGGGCGCTCTAACTCATTCGGCCATCCTCATAATCTACGTTGCTTTAGTTTCAAGTAACTTTTGCTATAATGTAAGTGACTAACTTTGGAGACATTTGGAATGACTTTTTTGTTTGTTTGTTGTTTTACATACTAGCAACATCTAAGGTCATATCAGGACGGGTACTGACTTGTGACAGTGCGCAATCATGGTGACTTTATAGTGCTGTCCCACTGGGAAACCAGGCCACCGGCACCATGACCCGATATCCCACTCAGTCACATTATCCTGACACTGAGCCAACCAGTCCTTGCCCTATCCTAATAATGCCGAGTGCCTGGCTAGGAAGCAACAAGTATCAATTTTTAAGTCATTGGTTTGACTCGACCAGGATTCGAAGCCACAAACTCCATTTGGAATGAAAATGTATGAGTTCATTTTGGAATGCACGTCAAAAACTCTGACAGCATAGGCTCCAGGAGTAACAGGATCTATTAAAATTGACATAAGATACCCTTCTATGCTGCAATAAATGCTGAATAAGTGCACCAATATCTAAGTTTCATATGTAAGATCATATCTAGCGAAGTGTTTTGTTTTGAAAAGTGTATGCTTTCATCGGATTATGCAGAATGTGGAAAATTTGAAACATGTGTAAGTTTTGTTGTTATATTCGTTTATTATAGTTGCATAGTCTGATGCTTTTGAGTTTTTCCTATTTTCTGAGATAAATATAGTATGCTAATCGTTGTAATCTACTTTACTTTAGTTTGAAGTAACTTTAATTTTAAGTGGCTAAGTTTGGAGATATTTGATGTCAAAACATGCCAAAATAATTTTGGCAAGCACACCAAAACTCTGACACCATAAACTTCAGTAGTAACGGTTTCTATTAATTTACTTATTATGCCCTTCTACGCAGCAATAAATGTTTAATAAGTGCACCAGTGTCTAAGTTGAATATGTAGAATCAAATCTAGATAAGTGCTTTGGTTTTGAAAACTTGATGTTTTCATCGGACTATGCAGCTTTAAACAGGGGAAATTTCAATCGTGGATAATTGGTCTTCCTCATGCGAAGTGATTTGCCCTATCCTAATAGTATCGAGTGACAGGCTGAGTAGCAATAAGTATAAATTTTCAAATTCATTGGCTTGACTCGACCAGGGTTCCCACGACCTGCCACATGGGAAACGGGTGCTCAACTCATTTGGCCATCCCGCGACAAACAAACTGCGCATTACCATAGATGATTCCACAAGTGCGTAATTCTGTGAGTGTTGTCGCAAAGGTCTCTGCGTGAATCAAGTTTAATCGTGACATATAGCGATTTGTGCAGTTTTCACATAAGTAAGACAGATAGGTCAACTACATGAGCGCCTGCTCCCAGAGGTGGCGCCATCTAGTGTCAATAGACAGTAAAGTAAAGCAATTGCTACATTGCATATTAACGCCAACTATCGACGAATTTGGGAGTGTGGACCCTCCAATTTGTCAGTGAAGTGTTGCTGAAGTGGTCCCGGGTAGTCGGTCACCTGTGGACAGCGGTCGATGGCTCGACAGCCTTGGCCTGAATTGGTGGGTGGGTGATATGTTGAGGGTGTGTGTAGAGTGTGTAGAGAGTGTGTGTAGGATGTGTAGAGTGTGTGCATAGTGTTTACAAGGTGTGTCCCGGTGGGGCAGCACTATAAAGGTGCCATGAGTGTGCACTGTCACAAGTCGAGACCTGTGTGACCTTAGATGTTGCCAGGACGCAAAACTTCAACAACCACCCGACCAAGTATTGTTTGTTGTGGTTTCTGTCCTAGTGGCATATAAAGCTAAATCAATACGGCGTCCTGTACATGCTTGTTTCATGATTAAAGTTGTGTAGTCCGATGATGTTGTTGTTGTTTTACTTCCTAGCAACATCTAAGGTCATATCAGGACGGCTACCGACTTGTGACATTTCACACTCATGGTGACTTTATAGTGCTGCCCCACTGGAAGACCATGCCACCAGCACCATGACCTAATATCCCACTCAGTCACATTATCCTGACACTGAGCCACCCATTCCTTGCCCTATCCTAATAATGCCGAATGCCAGGCTAGGAAGCGACAAGTATAAATTTTTATGTCATTGGTTTGACTCGACCAGGGTTCGAACCCACGACCCCACGATCTACCAACACGGGAGACGGATGCTCTAACTCATTCGGCCATCCCGTCTGGTCGTAATCGGATGAAAGCATAGACCTTTCTAAAACAAAACATTTTATCTGACTTATGTGTGTGGGGTGTGTATATGTTGGTGAGTGGGTGAGAAACGTATATGTAAGTGTGTGTAAGTGTGTGTGAGATGTGTATATTTGGGTCGGTGGGTGGGTGAAAAATGAATATCTGTATGTGCGTAGTTATGTGGGTGGGGTGTGTATTTGTGGGTTGGTGAATTTTTTTTTAAAGTGTGTAGGTGTGTGTGAGGTGCGTTATATGTTGGTGCGATGAGTGAAAAAGGTGTGCGGATGCATGTGTGCATAGGTGTGTATATTTGGGTGTGTGGGTGGGTGGGTGAAAAACATATATCTGTATGCGAGTATTTATGTGGGTGGGGGTGTGTATTTGTGGGTTGGTGACTTTTTTTTAAAGTGTGTAGGTGTGTGTGAGGTGCGTTATATGTTGGTGCAATGAGTGAAAAAGGTGTGCGGGTGTATGTGTGCATATGGGTGGGTGGGTGAAAATGTGTATACGTGGTGGGCTTGTTTGTTGTTTTACATCCTAGCAACATCTCAGGTCATATCAGGACGGGTACCGACTTGTGACAGTGCGCACTCATGGCGACTTTATAGTGCTGCCCAACTGGGAGACCAGGCTGCCGGCACCATGACCTGATATCCCACTCAGTCACATTATCCTGACTCTGAGCCAACCAGTCCTTGCCCTATCCTAATAATGCCGAGCATCTGGCTAGGAGGCGACAAGTATTAATTTTTAAGTCATTGGTTTGACTCGACCAGGGTTCGAACCCACGACCCCACCATCTACCAGCACGGGAGACGAACGCTCTAACTCATTCGGCCATTCCGTCTGGTCTATATATACATGGTGGGTGGGTGAAAACGAATATGTGTGTTTGCATGTGTGTGCATGTTGGAGGGTGGGTCGGTGGGTGGGTGAAAACACTGTGTAAGCCGTGGTGTTCTTAGGTCGGCAACAAAGCAGCCCGGTATATGACCTAGTGGTGTAGGGAGATCTGGGGGCTGGGGGCGGGGGGCGGGGGGGGGGGGGGGGGGGGGGCTGGGGGGTGGTGTGGTGGTGTAGGTCCCATGGAGATTTATAGGTAGCAACAACTTTTCTTCTAGTTCTACGCTGGTAGCATTTAATGAGCCTGTACAAATATTATGTCAGACCTTACCTGTAATAATTCTTGTTTGGCTGGATCCTCATATAACTTAAATATATATCGGTAGATGGGTGGGTGAAAAAGAATATGTGTGGGAGCGTTGGTGAAAAAGGTGTGTATGTGATAAATAATAAGTGTGTAGGTGTGTGTGTACATGTTGATGGGTGGGTGCGTGGGTGAAAAAGTTGTGTGTAGGTGTGTGTGTAGTATATATTGGTGGGTGGGTGAAAAAAATGTGTGTGGGTGTGTGTATGTTTAAAAGAGGTGGGTGTGTGTCTGTGCGCGCAGTGCACAGTAGAGGAACCAATGAAGGCATGTAAGTGGCCCTTTGCGAGTCACCCAGGCAGGCAGCCATTGTCGGCCCTGTAACAATACATACACCCTGACCCTCTGACCACCGCACCGTATCACTAACCAATCACCGACCACTGAAAGCAAAAATAAAATAAAATAAAAATTCAACTTCAAAACCCCAAATCAATCACCAATATTGTACTCAATATTCCACTCCAAATGGTGGTCTATTCCCATTGTGAGTGTGCTTAGGTTATTTATTGTGGCGGCAGCGGGTTTCCTCAAAAGAAATATGTCAGAATGAGCATATGTTTGACGTCCAATAGCCGATGATAAAAAGCAATGCGCTCTAGAGGCATCGTTAAATAAAACAAGCTTTTGTTTGTAGGTTTGTTGTTGTTTGTTTGTTGTTGTTTTACGTCCTAGCAACATCTAAGGTCATATCAGGACGGGTTATTTATATGACCATTAATGTAGTTCTATAAGATATTGGCTGGCTTTAAAAAATCATAATTGGGTTAAGTTTATTTATATGACCATTATAGTAGTTCTATAAGATATTGGCTGGATTTTCAAAATCATAATTGGGTTACGTTTATTTATATGACCATTAATGTAGTTTTATAAGATATTAGCCTACTTTTAAAAATCATAATTGGGTTAAGTTTACTTATATGACCATTAGAATAGTTCTATAATTTAAGATATTGGCTGGATTTTCAAAATCATAATTGGGTTATGTTTATTTATATGACCATCACAGTAGTTCTATAAGATATTAGCCAGCTTTTAAAAATCATAATTGGGTTATGTCGCGTTGGTTTAAAAACATTGTGTTTTATATTGTTGGCATTTAATGTTAGCAGTAGATTTGGTGCATCCTCACCACAGGATTCTTTGTAGGCGGTTCAGTTCATACTACCTGACCGCACCAACCCCGCCACCTATCGGCACCCAGGGGTACCTCTAATTGGCCCCACTCACGCCACCAGCGCCATCTGGTGGGACGTAGCGGCCCCTGACGGAGGATCGGCGTCAGGAAGAGAACTGGCCGCCATTAGTGGAGTTTGGTGGGTGATGCGTCTGAAGCAGGCGGGAGGTTGCGAAAGAAAGAAAGTACCCCGTTGGATGTGATAATGTCCAAGCAATGTAAGGCTTTGCCCGGGTCGATTTGCGACATAGCAGCGTGTGGATAATGTAGGGCTTTGTCTGGGTCGATTTGCGACATGGCTGCTTTGCGATAGTGGTGTCTGGGTAATGTAGGGCTTTGTCTGGGCCGATATGCGACATAGTGGTGTCTGGGTAATGTAGGGCTTTGTCTGGGTTGAAGGTAGGGCTTTGCCCGAGTTGATTTGTGACAGAGTGGTGTCTGGGTAATTAATGCAGGGCTTTGCCTGGGTCGATTTATGACATAGCGGTGTCTGGGTAATTAATGTAGGGCTTTGCCTGGGTCGATTTGCGATATAGCAGTGTCTGGGTAATTAATGTAGCGCTTTGTCTGGGTCGATTCGCGACATAGCAGTGTCTGGGTAATTAATGTAGGGCTTTGCTTCAGTCGATTTGTGACATAGCAGTGTCTGGGTAATGTAAGGCTTTGCCTAAGTCGATTTATGACATAGAGGTGTCTGGGTAATTAATGTAGGGCTTTGCGTGAGTCGATTTGCGGACATAGCGGTGTCTGCGTAATAATGTAGGGATTTGTCTGGATCAATTTGCGATATAGCAATGTCTGGGTAATGAAAGGCTTTACCTGGATCGACTTGTGACAGCGGTGTCTAAGTAATGTAAGGCTTTGCCTGGGTCGATTTGCGACATAGCGGTGTCTGGATAATGTAAGGCTTTGCTTAGGTCGATTTGCGACATAGTGTTGTCTGGTAAATTAATGTAGAGCTTTGCCTGGGTCTAGTTGCGACATCGCAATGTCTGGTTAATTAATGTAGAGCTTTGCCTCGGTTGATTTGCGACATCGCAATGTCTGGTTAATTAATGTAGAGCTTTGCCTCGGTCGATTTGCAACATAGCGATGTCTAGTTAATTAATGTAGAGCTTTGCCTGGGTCTAGTTGCGACATCGCAATGTCTGGTTAATTAATGTAGAGCTTTGCCTCGGTCGATTTGCTACATAGTGTTGTCTGGTAAATTAATGTAGAGCTTTGCCTGGGTCTAGTTGCGACATCGCAATGTCTAGTTAATTAATGTAGAGCTTTGCCTCGGTCGATTTGCAACATAGCGGTGTCTAGTTAATTAATGTAGAGCTTTGCCTGGGTCGATTTGCGATATAGCGGTGTCTGGGTAATTAATATAGGGCTTTCCCTGGGTCGATTTGTGACATAGTGGTGTCTGGTTAATTAATGTAGGGCTTTGCCTGAGTCGATTTGCGACATAGTGGTAACTGGGTAATGCAAGGCTTTACCTGTCAAATTGACAGTTGCTACCATATCTTGACCGGTATGCGGCATCATTAGGATAGTGCAAATACTGATTGTTTCAGTGTCAGAAAACAATGTGAAGAAGTGCCATGTAGGTTCATGGTGCCTCCAGCACTGTGTCCCAATGAGGCAACACTATATAGTCACGATGAGTGCACATTGTCTGAATGGATATCCATCCCGATTAAGCCTTAGCTATTATTGCAATGACGTAAATCCCCAATAATACTTTATAGTTGTGTGTGCTGCTGCGTATGTGTGCGTGGTGGGGGTGTGGGTGGTGTGTGGGTGGGTGGGTGGGTTGGTTGATGGTGGGTGGGGGGTGGGTGCTGATGTGTGGGGGTGGGTAGTGGGTTGGTGGGTGGTGGTGAGATAGCGCTTTGCGACACATAATGGTGCATCACGGTGACTGGGGTGTGTGGTGGTGTGTGGGTGGGTTTGTTAATGGTGGGTGGGGGGTGGGTGGTGGTGTGTGGGGGTGGGTAGTGGGTTGGTGGGTGGTGGTGAGATAGCGCTTTGCGACACATAGTGGTGCCTGTGGGTGACTGGGGTGTCTGGGTGGTGTGTGGGTGGGTGGGTTGGTTGATGGTGGGTGGGGGGTGGGTGGTGGTGTGTGGGGGTGGGTAGTGGGTTGGTGGGTGGTGGTGAGATAGCGCTTTGCGACACATAGTGGTGCCTGTGAGGAACTGGGGTGTCTGGGTGGTGTGTGGGTAGGTGGGTTGGTTGATGGTGGGTGGAGGGTGGGTAGTGGTGACTGGGGTGTGTGGGTGGTGTGTGGGTGGGTGGGTTTGTTAATGGTGGGTGGAGGGTGGGTGGTGGTGCCTATGGGTGACTGGGGTTGTGAGTGCAAATGTTTGGCTGACGTATATAGAGACACATAATACTGAACTTATGTGTTTTCTTGTAGGCTTAGCTGGGATTAATGTTGAGAACTATGAAAATTCCTCATGATATAATCTGCCCCCCCCCCCACCTCCCAACCCCAAAGAGCGCCACCTGTATGTGGACATTGTTACACCGTAGTTAAAATGGGGTTCACACAGGGGCCATTTGACACATGCTCTCACCCGCCCCCGCCCCGCCCCCGGCCCGCCCCGCCCCCCCCCCCCCCCCGCCTCGCCCCGCCCCGCCCCGCCCCAGCCCCGCCCCGCCCCCCCCCCCCCGCCCACCGCCCCGCCCCGCCCCGCCCCGCCACGCCCCGCGCCCCGCCCCGCCCCGCCCGTCCCGCCCCCTCCCCGTCCCCGCACCCGCACCCGCACCCGCACCCGCACCCGCACCCGCACCCGCACCCGATCCCGCCCATTCGCGTCTCCTGGTTGACACCCTGACTTGAGGCGTAGCTCTAGCAATTTGAATCTGTTTTCGTTGCATTAGAAATATATGATCCACTGCCTTGTTTGCATTTGATTTTGAGTAATACAGTACAACCCCGTTAAACCAAGCTCGGTTAAACCAAACGATCGGTTAATCCAAACTTTTTCAGCGGCCCGGCAAAATAGTACCATTTATCATATTAAAAAAACGGCTAAACCAAAGTCGGTTAATCCAAACTATCGGTTAATCCAAGCAAAATTGTCAGGCCTCAGGCCACTTCAGGTCCGGTTAAACCAAACGTTCATGTGGTTATAAGGTAATCTGAGACTTTTTTTTTAATGATAAATGGTAGTATTTTGCCATGCCGGCGAAAAATGTTTGGATTAACCGATCGTTTGGTTTAACTGAGCCTGGTTTAACCCAGTTATACTGTATATATATATCAAAAACAATAATCAAAGTGTCCACATACATTGTATTTTGCATTCATAATGCACCCACTTGTTTGCCAAAGCCAAGTCAAAGTTGAAGCCAAAGCTCGGTTAAACCAATGATCGGTTAATCCAAACAGATTTCTAAGGTCCCTTCAAGTTTGGTTTAACAGGGTTATTCTGTAATAATATTACTTGTATTATTATTATTATTATCAGTGATGGAAATACGTAAACCCTTTCACTTGTCCATAGTTGTCGAACAGTCTGGTGTGATTTTTACTTGTCCGACTGCATTTTCACTTTTCTGCAGAGAGGCGAGTGACCGTTGGGGTCAGTTGGTTAAGAGTCAGAGTCGGCGGGATGCAGAGAATGACCGACTATCTGTATATCGAGTTAGTTTGGTATGTGAGGATCGGTGTCAGAAGGACACCGACCAGAAACATTAGGAGGCATTCTTAATGTATATACACATATTATATATATATATACTATATAATTTATTATCAGTGTTACCCTTTGATTTCCCTCTCCCCTCTTCTTGTCCAGCTAGTTTGTCATCATCATCATCATCATGCTGTTGGTCGCGACAGCTTTCGTTACTTGACTGTCGCTCTCCATTTAGTTCTCTGCTGTGAGAGTGATGTCCATGAGTCGGTCTTAATGTCTGTCAGCTTCAGGTTTCTCTTGATGGTATCCTTAAACTGGGCGCCTTCTCTTTCTGTAACCAGAAGACAGCTGAGAGTAGAGGATCTGCTTTGGTAGCCTGTCTGATGACATCCTCATGAGGTGTCCAGTCCACCGGAGATTTTTATTTATTTTTTTTTTTATCAGAAGACCACCTCATATAAGCTTATTAAACAATTTCCATCAGTTGGAAAATAATTTCATCTAAAATTTGTATTTACCTTGACCAGAAATTATATGATTGTGATTTTGAAAATTCATAAATGTCTATTGACACATAATTGATTTTATGCTTTTACATGTAAAAGCGATGGTTTTGATGAATACAAACAGTTCTCGCAGTGAAGATGGTCTATGTTGTCGACATGTCGTAAAGGAACCACCAGTCAATCAATCTTGTCCCCGCCCTTCCTCTCCCGGGGATCCTGCCTTCCATCCCCCCTCCCCATCCCCCCTCCCCCCCTTCTCCCCTCCTCTTGTCCACAATGTTCGTTTGTCCAACGGAAAAGCTGAAGCCACATTCTCTTTGTCCGTGCCTAATCTCACTTGGCTCGGACAAACATACAAGCGTTATTTCAAACGAGGATTATTATTATTTTAATTTCATTAAAGTTTTTGTCTATTGTTGTTTCACGTCCTAGTAACATCTAAGGTCATATCAGGATGGGTTCCGACTTGTGACAGTGCGCACTCATGGCGACTTTATAGTGCTGCCCCACTGGGAGACCAGGCCACTGGCACCATGACCCGATATCCCAGACAGTCACATTTATCCTGAGACTATGCTAACCAGTCGTTGTCTTATCCTATTAATGCCAAGCGCCAGGCTAGGTAGCGACACATATACATATTTATAAGTCATTTGGTTTGATTCGGCCGGGATTTCAAACTTCCGATGCCACTCAGCGTTAATACGATAGGGCAGGGACTGATTAGCTCAGCGTCAGGATAATTTGACTGAGGGGGATATTGGGTCATGGTGCTGGTGGCCTGATTTCCCAGTGGGGCAGCACTATAAAGTCAACATGAGTGTGCACTGTGACAATTCGGTACCAGTCCTGATATGTTGCAGTCCTTAGCTGTTGCCAGGACAAAACACTCCCAAAACCAAACAACTAATAAAATGTCCGACCTTCCGCACGGGAAGCCTATGCTGTGCCGATTCGGCCATCGCGTCCGTCCGTGTATTCTGGGAATTTAAAGTAATGTTTTCTTTGGGTTGTGTGTTCTTGTTGGGTTATTGACGGGTTGGTGGGTGAGTGTAATTGCTCAGAGTTAATTGATTGATGTTAGTGTGCGCGCCGCCCACTACGTGGCGCCACTGGTGGTGCCCGGATGTGCTAGGGAACGCTGACGCATTTCCGTGAATAGGAGCCGGGACATGATTCTGCATATATGTGTGGCCATACATCATAGACCGGTGTCAGGATAATGTCACTGAGTCATTGTATCAGGTCATGGTGCTGGTGGTCTGGTCTCCCAGTGTAGCAGCACTATAAAGTCGCCATGAGTGCGAACTATCACAAGTCGATAGCCATCCTGATATTACTTCAGATGTTGCCAGGATGTAAAACTCCAAAAGCTTACCCCTGAATGTATTGGGCGTCAGTACTAACGTACACCCAAACACACTTTATTAAGTTGTGTCGATTTATTACCAACAGTTTTACAGTGCAAGCAACATGCACAACCGTTTCATAAAAGTAAAACAAGAAAACATTTTACCATTTTTAAGGGCAGCTGGTCTATATCATCACAGATAGTCCATTAAACCAATTAGATCAATTAACAACCTTTAACTTTTATCTAATTTCTATTTCCTTTAGCCACAAATTATGTTTGTTGTTGTTTTACATCCTAGCAACATCTAAGGTCATATCAAATTATGTAACTGTGAGCTTTTTAAATCCACATTGTACTGACAAAAAATTGATTCTGTGCTCTTGCATTCTGTAAATGTGATGGTTGAATAAAAACCAAACAATTCTCCCCGTGAAAATGGCCTATGCTGGCGACACAGCATAAAGAAACCACCAATCAATCAATCAATCAATCCAACAACCAACCAACCAACTAGACCTTTTCCTAAAAGCACAATCAGTGAGCTGCGATGCACAAAAGTAGTTCTCGCAACTGCCGTCAGAGGACAGCTTGATGATGGAAATTCTTTATAATAGAAGACCTTTTACTCGGAGACTGCTGCACAGTGAGCTGGTACAGGATGACCCTGTTAAAAGAAGCTCGGTTAAACGAAGCGATCGGTTATTCCAAACTTTTTCGGCGGCCTGTCAAAATACTACCATTTACATCAAAAACAATAATCAAAGTGTTCATACACATTGTATATTACATTCATAATTCAAAACCAGACACAGATAATTCTTTTTTGGGCTAATAAATTTATTAATCAGGCTTAATACATTTTTACAGCAGCCTCTTGTCCTACACCTATTATTCAACTCAATCGATCCGTCGACGACGGTGGCCAGGTAAGGACTGGACAAGCATTGAATCTACTACCGGAAGTTAACTTTGTACATAGCAACGCGCGCTACGAACGGTATCTATGGTGCTACTCATATCAGGCCCGTAGTCAGGGTTTGTGAATTATGCATGTTTCCGGCAACATGGACAATGCACCCACGTTTTTGCCAAAGCCAAGTCAAAGTCACATTATCCTGACACCGAGTTAACCAGCCGATGTGGGAGGTTACAAATTCCTAGGGTCGGTAAAAGTGGAGGCTCGGGCTTTCTATCAACCAACTGTCTAATGGTGAAAGCAAGTCTATTCAGAGTTACCCCCGATAGACAGTATATAAGTCTTCAAGATAAAAAAAAGGATAAAATATGCGATTATAATGTACACATACACACACATGTATATATATATAATATATATAACCAGACGGGATGGCCGAATGAGTTAAAGCGACCGTCTCCCATGTTGTTAGGTCGTGGTATCGTGGTAGGATAATGCGACTGAGTGGGATATCAGGTCATGTTGCTGGCAGCCTGGTATCCCAGTGGGGCAGCACTATAAAGTCGCCATGATTGCGCGCTGTCACAAGTCGGTACCCGTCATGACATGACCTTAGATGTTGCTAGGACGTAAAACAACAACACACAAACATATAATATATATATTTATTTATTTATTTATATATACATATATATACAGTATACCCCGTTAAACCAAACTTGAAGGGACCCTAGAAATTTGTTTGGATTAACCGATCATTGGTTTAACCGAGCTTTGACATTGACTTGGCTTTGGCAAAAACAGGGGTGCATTATGAATGTACAATGTACGTGGACACTATGATTATTGTTTTTGATGTATATACAGTTTAACCCCATTAAACCAACCTCGGTTAAATCAAATGATCGGTTAATCCAAACATTTTTCGGCGACCTGGCAAAATACTACCATTTATCATTTAAAAAAGTCACAGATGACCTTAAAACCAAATGAAAGTTTGGTTTAAGTGTACCGGAAGTGGCCTGGGGCCGACAATTTTGTTTGGATTAACTGATACTTTGGATTAACCGACTTTGGTTTAACCAACTTTTTTATATGATAAATGGTAGTATTTTGCCTGGCCGCCGAAAAAAGTTTGGATTAACCGATCGTTTGGTTTAACCGATCTTGGTTTAACGGGGTTGTACTGTATATATATATATATATATATATATATATATATATATATATACACACACACATACCTACATGAGGCAGCAGGTGCCCATGATGCCGCCATCATTAACGCCTGGCCGGCGCGTGGGTGCGTGCCGAGAAACTTTCATGATCAACTCCTGGCGGGAACCCCAAAGGGAACCCTCGCCTGTGTTCGTCTGCCCTCACCGCTTACATCAAAACCACCCCCTACACCCACACACACACACACACCCACCCACACACACACCACACACACACACACACACACAACACACCCAAACACACCCTCGGGCTGTGACGCGGTCCAATATGTGATGCTTTCCTTGTATCAAACCCTCAGTCGGCGGCCACTAACGTGAACTAAACGCGTTATTCCCGCGGGCGTTGGCGGGACGCGGCGTCTTTCAAATTGTGATTGTCGTCTGCTCGGCGTTCGGCGCGCATGCGCGCGGCCGGGTGAGAGGGGGATGGGAGGGAGGATGAGGGTGGGAGGGAGGGAGGGGGTGGGAGGGTGTTTTTTCTTCTCTCTGTCTCTTTCCTGAATGTAGCGTTGCTCCGTGTACGGGGAGCCGGTTGTAGAGATTTAGGAGGCAACCGGTGTTGCCTGTTGCATTTGGTGTGGTGTGATTCCTTGTTGTTGGGAGCGATGTGGAATCGGCGTTGTGAGACCTGAAGGAGGCGGAGGAGCAAGGGGGGTGGAGGGAGGGGAGGGGGGGGAAGGGGTTGTGAAGGGGGGGGGGGGGGGAGGCGGAGGAGGGGATAGGTAGGAGGGCGGGGGGAGGGAGGGGAGGGGTATGTAAGGGGAGGGGAGGGCGGGGAGGGAGGGCGGGGGAGGGGATAGGTAGGAAGAAGGGAAGGGAGGGCAGGGAGGGGATAGGTAAAAGGGGAGGGGGAGGGAAGGATGGGAGGGATAGGTAGGAAGAAGGGGAAGGGAGGGCAGGGAGGGGATAGGTAAAGGGGGGGAGGGAAGGATGGGGAGGGGATAGGTAGGAAGAATGGGAAGGGAGGGCAGGGAGGGGATAGGTAAGGGGAGGGGGAGGGAAGGATGGGGAGGGGATAGGTAGGAAGAAGTGGAGGGGAGGGTGGGGAGAAGGTAGATATGGGGAAGGGTAGGAGAAGGTGGCGGGGAAGGGAGAGGCAGGGGGCGGGGAGGGGAAGCGGGAAAGGAGGAGAGAGGGGGTGGGGAGGGGAAGCGAGAAAGGGAGAGGTAGGGGCGGGGAGAGGAGGCGGAGGGAGGGAGAATGGGTGGGGAGGGGGATAGGGAGGGAGGAGAGTGCATGGGGTAAGGGGGTGGGGCGGGGGATAAGTAGGGGGATAGGGAGGGAGGAGGGCAGGGACGACGGCGCGTCACCCTCCTCTCCCTCCCTCCATCCCTCCCTCGCTCTCTTTCTCGCCGACGTCACGTCACGCCCAATCAGGTTTCCGGTCGGACGAACAGACAGACGGAACGTTCCATGTCCACATGCACGCGGAGCGCCTCACTGCGGCGCGCGCAGATTGGTTTAAATGGTCCGGTTTTATTTGTCCGACCAGACGACAATTTATCAAAGGCGCGGGAACCGCCTCCGCCTCCGCCTCCGTCTCCGGCTCCGTCTCCGCGTCCGCGTCACCGTCCGTGTCCGTGTCCGTGTCCGTGTCCGTGTCCGCGTCCGCGTCCGCGTCCTGTGCCCGTATGGCAACACAGTCCATAGACCGACTCTGTCGGCCGGCCACGATTTCCCGCCAAAAATCATTCCAAGCATTCCGCGAGGCATTTGAAAAGCTTGCAAACACCAAGGCGATATCGCCAAAATATATCCAACACGACCCACGCCTGTTGATTTTGTGATTATGATTGATTAATTTGGGCCCGTGTCAGTTATTTTGGTGTGTGTATATATTCTTTTAAGTTCATAGTCCGATGGTTTTGTTTGTTTGTTTGTTGTTGTTTTACGTCCTAGCAGCATCTAAGGTCATATCAGGACGGGTACCGACTTGTGACAGTGCGCACTCATGGCAACTTTATAGTGCTGCCCCACTGGAAGACCAGGCTGGCAGCACCATGACCTGATATCCCACTCAGTCACATTATCCTGACACTGAGCCAACCAGTCCTTGCCCTATCCTAATAATGCTGAGTGCCAGGCTAGGAAGCAACAAGTATCAATTTTTAAGTCATTGGTTTGACTCGACTAGGGTTCGAACCCATGACCCCACGATCTATGAACACTAGAGACGGACGCTCTAACTCATTCGGCCATCCCGTCTGGTTTTGAGTTTCTGTCATTTTCCTATTGATTTGATTATTATAATCTACCTCACTTTAAGTTTGAAGTAACATTTATTTTAAATGGCTAGGTTCTGAAACATTTCAAATGCAAACATGGAAAATTAGTTTTGGTAAGCATGCCAAAACTTAGATAAAGGATTCACCTGGTACTTGCAGTACACGGGTGAATACCAACCCTATATAAAAACGGTCGAAAAAGCGGGTTAATGAAATGAGAGCCGAATTTCACAATCTAAGAAGCAGCCTTTATTCTTTGTAGATGTCTTCATATTTACCCGCTACCTTTGAGCTGAAACATATAATAAAATAGCTAGTTTAATACGATTTAAAATTGAAATCGATGGCGTTCTATGGCTGCCATCTTGGATTTTTGCATTCTCTCCCATTTCACCAAATCTGTGCCAATATATGCAGCCATTTGATCATGGAACCACAGTTTCTACTTCATGTTCCATACTAAAGCTATTTTCGCCCTTATTTACACTACGTTTTCCTTCACCTGTGTACTACAAGTACCGGGTGAATCTTTTATTTAGCCAAAACTCTGACACCATAGGCTTCAGGTAATAACAGGTCCTATTAAATTACCTCCGTATCCCCTTCTATGTGGCAACAAATGCTTAATAAGTGGATCCTTATTTCACGTAGCTATGTACAATCAAGTCTAAATGATTGTTTTGGGTCTGAAAATGTTGACGCTTCATCGAACTATGCAGCTTTAAACTATTTATAAATTGTTTATATTGTCTGCTTTAGGGCGTGGGCGGAGTGTTTTGATGGTGGGTGGGAGGGGGAGGGCAAGCCCCTGAGGGGACAGAGGGCCCTACTGTACCTTTTTTTGTACAGGTATGGGGGGGGGGGGTGGTTAGGTGGGGGTGGGGGTAGAGAGGAGAGAATGGTGGATGTGGCTGTGAGTGTGAGTGGAAGTGGAAGGGGGGGGGGGGAGGGCTAACACCCCTCTTCCCTACCTCATAGTAGTACCACACCCATGACTGAACAGTAAGCCTCAGTAGACACACACACACCATCCATGTACCCAAGGAACCCCCTTGTCCTCTATAGCCACACCATCCACAGTTCACACACGCAGACACTCAGAGACTGAGACACACACAGACACACACAGACACACACATAGACTCAGGCACTCACAGACACACACATACACATGCAGACACATATACACACACAAACAGACGCACACATGCAAACACACGCAGACACATGCCGACACACACAGACACACACAGACACACAGTCACACACAGTCACACACAGACACACACAGTTACACAGAGATGCACACAGTCACACATAGACACATCAGACACACACAGACACAGTCACACATAGACACACACAGACACACACAGACACCCACAGTCACACACAGTCAGACACAGTCACACACAGTCACACAGACACACACAGTCACAAATAGACATACGCAGACACACACAGACACACGCAGACACACGCATGCACATGCAGACACACGCAGACACACGCAGACACACACAGACACACACAGACACACGCGGTCACACAGACACACACATACACACAGACACACACAGTCACACACAGACACACGCGGTCACAGGCGGACACATGCAGACACACACAGACACACACATAAACACGCAGACAAACGCAGAAACATGCAGACACACGCGGACACACGCATACACACGCAGACACACGCATACAGGCAGACACACGCATACACTCGCAGACACACACAAACACACACAGACAGACACAGACAGACACAGTCACGCATAGACACACACAGACACACATACACACAGAGACACACATACACATACAGTCACACATAGACACACACAGACTCAGGCAGACACACGCAGACACACACAGACACACACAGACACACACAGACACACACAGACACACACACACTCGGTTAAACGAAACGATCAGTTAATCCAAACTTTTTCGTCGGCCCAGCAAAATACTACCATTTATCATATAAAAAAGTTGGTTAAAACCAAATTTGATCAATCCAAATTACCGGTTAATCCAAACAAAATTGTTGGGCCCCATACCATTCCGGTATGGTTAAACCAAACTTTCATGTGGTTATAAGGTCATCTGAGACCCCACTGACTTTTGTATATGATAAATGGTAGTATTCTGACGGGCCACCAAAAATAGTTTGTATTAACCGATCGTTTGGTTTAACCAAGCTTGGTTTAACAGGGTTATACTGTATATACATAAAAAAAAACACAATAATCAAAGTGTCCACATACTTTGTATATTACATTCATAATGCACCCACATTTTTGCCAAAGCCAAGTCAAAGTTGAAGCCAAAGCTTGGTTATACCAATGAACAGTTAATCCAAACAAATTTCTAGGGTACTTCAAGTTTGGTTTAACAGGGTAATACTGTATTACTTAAAGCTGCATAGTCCGATGAAAACATCACATTTTCGAAAGCAAAGCAGTGATCTAGACTTGATTCTACATATATAACTTAGATACTGGTGCACTTATCAAACATATGCCACTACATATAATGGAATAACAACCCAATTTAATAGAACCTGTTAGCGTTACTGCAGAAGCCTATTGTAAAATTTTCCGATATAATGCATGAGAACCTATGTGAAATTACTATAATAAATTGCAACTTGTCTATATAATGATAAATGGTGACATATAAAAACCAAAGGCATATGAGGGATATGTGGAGTTGGTAACCTATTACTCATTAGGTATAGAAATTGTATAGTAGAATAGTCTTTGGAGGAGTGTCACTTCCTAGAAATACTCTTTGGAAGAGTCACCTCACATGCCCCCTCCCCCCATGGTGTTATTTATGGATCATTGGCCACCACAAGGCACTGTAGCCAGCATAACAAGGCCTTGGATACAGCAGATTGAACTCTGATTGGTGGATCGAACCATGTGACCACTGCCATCTTGGATTCTAGAAAACCTATATAAAGTAATAAATGAAGGAGTCTCACTCTCCTGCTTTCCTTCATTACCTGTATTGATTTCCCTTGGCTTCTCCACACCACCCACACCACCAGCCGGTGACTTTACACTATGGTGTCAGAGTTTTGGCGTGCTTGCCAAAATTAATTTTGTATACGTTTTCACTTCAAATATCTCAAAAGTTAGCCATTTCAAATAAAAGTTACGTCAAACTAAAGTAAGGTGGATTATAACGATCAACCTGAAATGGTTATCTCAGAAAAAGACAGAAATTCAAAAACCATCGGACTATGCAACTTTAAAGTACATTGGAAGCCTTTTGAGTATTCTTTAGAACCTATATAATACCCCAGTCACACGAGGCCTGCGTTCGCTAACGATCGATTCGCGACGTCAAAACTTCCTCCTTGCGCCCTCCCTACGCCCTGATTGAGTGCTGTCGCCGTGAGGACGCCAACCTCCCGGCATCCATTTCGGGAATTTTGGACGCAAGGAGGTTGCTGCTGCTGCACGTGCAACCTCCTTACGCCCTGTTCCGGCGGCGCCATTCAAAATGGTCGGCGCCCTGGCGCCGCCCTGGCCCCGCCCTGGCGCCGCCCTGGCCCCGCCCTGGCCCCGCACTGGGTTGGTGCTAACACATGCGATGCTGCAGTCACCATGTGGTCGGCCCCGACCTGGCGCCGACATGGCGCCGACATGGCGCCGACATGGCTCCGACATGGCGCCGACATGGCGCCGACATGGCGCCGACATGGTGCATAAAATGTATTTGAATCAGTGTATCGAATGGAACGCTGGGTGGTTGGCGTCCTTTTGGGCGTAGGGAGGTTGGCGGTGAACGCTGGCTCTTGTGTGACTGGGGTATAACTCAACCTTTCCCATCTGTGTGTGACGTCACAAAACTACTAATAATATCAAGGGTTTTTGTTTTTTTTTAATTAGAAAAACAACACAAAAAAGCTACACCACCACCTGGTGGAACTAACCGAAATCAGCCACGGAGCATTATGTTTGTTTTTGGTGTTTTATGTCATACAAACATCTAAGGTCATACCAGGACGAGTATCGACTTGTGACAATGTGCACTCATGGCGACTTTATAAGGCTGCCCCACTGGGAGACATGCAGGCCACTGGCACCATGACCCGATATCCCACTCAGTCACATTATCCTCATGCTGAGCAAACCCATCCTTGCTCTATCGTATTAAAGTTGCATAGTCCGATGGTTTTGAGTCTTTCTCATTTTCTGAGATAAAGATATTAGGTTGATCATTATAATTTACCTCAGTTTAGTTTGAAGTAACTTTTAATGGCAAACTTTTGAGATATTTGAACTGCAAACATGCAAAATTAATGTTGGCAAGCTTGCCAAAACTCTAACACCATAGGCTTCTGCAGTAAGAGGTTCAATTCAATTGCCTCAATATTCCCTTAACTTATAGGTGACGACAAATGTATAATAAGTACACCAGTATCTAAGTTAGATATATAGATTTGGGGGGGGGGGTAAATATGTTTATTCTGCTGAATAAGTCTTTTGTCAGTGCCGAAGCACTGGTCTTCACAGCTTTTTTTTCAATTTAGGGTTATTTACACAAAAGGTATACAGAATAAGGTGTACAATAACTGTTGAATATACAATTTGCAGCATGTAACACAATGAAATGCTGTAACCCAAAAGTTCCATAGCAATATGGTAACAGTAGTGTCATTATAACTAGATCAATATTAGTCAGGTCAATGTGAGTATTTACATAGTATTTAGAATGTAAGCAGAAGTTATCTTCTGTATTCAGTTGGTAAGTTTTAATGTTCAGTTGCAGTTAGGCAAGCAGTATATAGATGTTGGTTTGTTAGGAATATTGTAGTGTAACTCCAGTGTAGTTAGTTATGTGAGTTTATGAATTATGTTGTTGGGGTGCGGTTGTTAATAATACACTGGACCAGATGTGACAGTGAAGCAGTGGGACCAATCCCAGTGCATTTAGGTGTTAAATTTTACCTTTTTACCTGGACTGTCTCTGTCATCGTATATGGTTGATGGAGATAACAGAGGAACAGCAACACATAAAAAAAAGAGGGGGGGGGGGGGAGAACCCGAGGCTGGGGGCTCGGTGGTCTGCCACTTACGGTATGGTGAATCAAACCTAGATAATTGTTTTTGTTTTGAAAATTTGAATGTTGTCATCGGACCATACAGCTTTAATGCCGAGCGCCCGCTAGGTGGCGACAAGTATCGATTTTGTAAGTCATTAGTTTGACTCGACCTGAGTTCAAACCCACGACCTCCCGCCGGCGCTCTTACCGTGGGCAGCGAGCAAACCGTCTGGTGGAAGCACACTAGATCCGAGAAGGGATGGCCGAGATCGTGGGTTCGAAACTTGGTCGAATCAAACCAATGACTTAAAAATTGTTACTTGTTGCTTCCTAGCCGGCCGCTCGACATTATTATGATAGGGAAAGGACTGGTTCGTTCAGTGTCAGGATAATGTGACTGAGTGAGATATCAGGTCATGGTGCTGGAGGCCTGATTTCCCAGTGGGGCAGCACTATAAAGTCGACATGAGTGTGCACTGTCACAAGTCGGTACCCGTCCTGATATGACCTTAAATGATGGCAGGATGTGAAACCCCAATAACCAACCACTAGATCGAGCTTGTCCTCATTGTGTCACTTCGCCAACAATGGCGACCTCACCCTGACCCCGTTGACCTCCGCCGTATAATGAGATGACATAACCGCGTTTCCATGGCAACGCGTCTGGGGCCTGATGAGGCTGGTGCCCAGTTGTAACTGGTTTCTAGATAGATAAAAGATTCACCCCGTACTTGCAGTACAGGGGTGAACACAAACCCTATATAAAACTATTAAAAGCTGGCGAAAACTGCTTAAGTATGGAACAGGAAGTAGAAACTCTGGCTCCAGTGTCAAATTCCTACCTATATCGGAACAGAGTTTGAAATGGGAGAGAATGCAAAAAGACTAGATGGCGGCGATAAAACACCTCCGGTTTTATTTTGGTAATTTCTTAAACTACATGTTTTATTATATATTTCAAATCAAAAGTAGCAGGTAAATATGAAGATTTTTGTGAAGAACATATTTTGCTTCTTAAATTAAGAATTTACCAGCTCAATTAATTTCCCCGCCATGTCGAAATTCTTCGCCCATTTTTCTAATATGTTGGTTTTCACTCGTGTACTGGATGTATGGGGTGAATCCTTTATCTAGTTTCCAGAGTGCTGCTGTCTGCTATAGTATGTGTGTGTCACATGTACCTGGATTTTCTTATAGTCAGTGTGACACATTCTTTAAGTAATCCCAAGGTGTTCTTCATGCATTTATTTGTTGAAGCTTTCTACCGAGCACCGGATGTGGTGGTAAAATCGGTAGAGCGGAGGCTTCCCTTGCGGAAGTTTGGCAGTTCAGTTCTTGGTCAGGTCAAAGCGATGACTTACAAAATTGATACTTGTCGCTTCCCAGCCTGCTGCTCAGCATTAATAGGAAAAGGCATGGACTGGTTAGCTCAGTGTCAGGATAATTTGACTTAGTGGAACATCAGGTCATGGTGCCAGTAGCCTGGTCTCCCAGTGGGGCAGCACTATAAAGTCCGAAATAATGCGCACTATCATCATCATCATCATGATGCTGTCGGTCGCAATGCGACAAAGACTGCTTTTATTTCTTAACTGCCGCTATTCCGTGTGGTTGTGCATTTCATAAAAGCTGCGTCCAAATTGTTGAAGTGCTGCTGGCTTTTGCAAGTTACTAGCACCACTCTCTCAGGGAGCAAATAGTGGTCTCACACTGGCAAGAACACATCAAGACAGGCGCAAACTATTTGTCCCTGCAGTGGCTAGCTGGGAGATGTTGGGAGTTCCATTCATCACCGCCCTTAATGCTGCCACGGAAGCATGGTTTTCTGTTATTGTTTGCTCCCTTAGCCTTTGGTTCTATATCAAGAACCTATACCACAAGGCAGTGGTTTATAACTTTGCAAGGCAGGGGCGTCAAACTCCCTGAGGTATTTTAGCAGATAGGTACTGCATTACCCACATACTGCGCACTATCACATGTCATGATATGACCTTAGATGTTGCCAGCATGTAAAACTCCAACAAACAACAACAGTATGTCCTAGCAACATCAACAACCATTACATTTTACGTAGATTTGATCTTACATGTCCAACTTAGATATTGGTGGACTTAGTAAGCATTTATTGCTGCATATAATGAATATTAAATCAATTTAAAGTTGCATAGTTCGATGGTTTTGAGGTTCTGTCATTTTCGGTGATAAATATATTAGACTGATCATTTTAATATAGCTTTGAAGTAATTTTGATTTAAACTGGTGAGTTTAGGACATATTTAAAGTGTAAGCATGTCAAATTAATGTTGATACGCTTGTCAAAATTCTGTCCCCATAGGCTTCAGCATTAAGAAGTTCTGTTGAATTGACTTAGAATGTTCTTTTATTTATCCATAAATACTAATTTAACTTCCATGTTTGTTTGTTGTTGTTTTACGTCCTAGCAACATCTAAGGTCATATCAGGATGGGTACCGACTTGGGACAGTGCGCACTCATGGCGACTTTATAGTGTTGCCCCACTGTCCTTGCCCTATCCTAATAATGCCGATCACTAGGCTAGAAAGCGACAAGTATCAATTTTTAAGTCATTGGTTTGACTCGACCAGGGTTCGAACCTACGACCCCACGATCTACCAACACGGGAGACGGACGCTCTAACTCATTCAGCCATCCTGTCTGGTCAATTTAACTGCCAAGTAAAATGTGTAGATTCAAATCTAGATGGGTGTTTGCTTTTGAAAATTTGAGTTTTATCGGACCAATCAATTTCAATATCAACACCTTTAGGGCAATTATTTGTACATATATATGTATGACGTCACGCGTACATTTATATGGGTATTAAAGAGCGTGAACTGTGATTTGAATCATTTGGAATTAGAAGTAGAGTAAAACCTCCATAACCGACCACCTCCACAGATCGACGACTCCCCTATATCGATCACTTTATTTGGGTCCCAAACGTTCGCCCATACAATAACATTGTAACGATATAATTGATAAAAACTAAATCTCTAAACCGACCACCTCGCTAAATGGACCATTTAAAATCGGTCCCATGGCCGGTCGATTTAGAGAGGTTTTACTGTAATTGAAACTGCGCCTGTCATTAGGGATAATCCACCCCGACGCTGTCAATTGTGTGTGTGGGGGGGAGGGGCAGTGTGGGTGGGCGGGGGGGGGGGGGGGCAGTGTGGGTAGGGGGGGTGGGGGTAGGGGTCAAGGGTTAAAGCGGATCAACCCGAGGGACCAGTCAGAGGGCACTAAATGGACAGGTGATGACACCTAGCGGGTAATGGCAACGACACCGTCGGCGTGCTGACGGGGTGGGGTGAGGGGGGGGGGGGTTGAGGGGGAGAGGAGGGGGGAGGGGGTTGTGGGAGGACGGGACGGGACGGGGAGGGACATCTAGGGCCCAGGGAGTGTAAGGCGGAATGGGGAGAGTGGGGAGGCGGGAGAGAGGGAGGGGGGATCCGGGATGGGCCGGGGAGAGTGGGGAGCCGGGAATGAGGTGGGGTGTGGGAGAGGGGTTAGGGAAGTGTGTGTGTGTGGGGGGGGGGGGGGTGTTAGTAGGGCGTTGTCAGGTTCTTTTGTTCCAAAGTCGACAGCAGGGGGATTAGGACTTTTGGCTCTTTCTCGTTTACACCCCACTTTTCTCATTCCTTCTCTCAATCCAGTCTTTTGCTTTCTCTCTCCCACTCCCACTCCCTCTCTTCCTCCTGCCTCTCAACGCCTCTCCCCTTCTCCCCTCTCCCCCTCTCCCTCTCCATAGCGATATCATAGCGATATCATAGCGATATCATAGCAATATCATAGTGATAGCATAGCGATAGCATAGCGATAGCATAGCGATATCATAGCGATAGCATAGCGATAGCATAGCGATAGCATAGAGATAGACCAGACTGGATGGCCGAATGAGTTATAGAGCATCCATCTCCCGTGTTGGTAGACTGTGGGATCGTGGGGTCGAACCCTGGTCGAGTCAAACCAATGACTTTCAAATTGATACTTGTCGCTTCCTAGCCAGGCGCTCGGCATTATTAGGATAGGGCAAGGACTGGTTGGCTCAGTGTCAGGATAATGTGACTGAGTGGGATATCAGGTCATGGTGCTGGTGGCCTGGTATCCCAGTGGGGCAGCACTATAAAGTCGCCATGAGTGCACACTGTCACAAGTCGGTACCCGTCCTGATATGACCTTAGATGTTGATTGGACATAAAACAACAAGAAACAAAGTATAGTGATAGCATAGTGATATAATACATAGCGATAGCATCGCGATATAATACATAGTGTTAGCGTAGCGATATAATACATAACGATAGCATAGCGATATAATACATAGCGAGAGCATAGCTATAATAGTTAATACACAGTGATAGCATAGCGATATAATACAGAGCGTTAGCATAGCGATATAATAGATGGCGATAACATAGAGATATAATACATAGCGATAGCATAACGATATAATGCATAGTGAGAGCATAGCGATATAATACATAGTGAGAACATAGCGATATAATACAGAGTGAGAGCATAGCGATAAAATACATATCGTTAGCATAGCGATATAATACAGAGCGAGAGCATAGCGATATAATACATAGCGAGAGCATAGCGATATAATACATAGCGAGAGCATAGCGATATAATACATAGAGATAGGATAGTGATATAATACATAGTGTTAGCATCGCGATATAATACATAGCGATAGTATAGCGAAATAATACATAGTGAGGGCATAGCGATATAATACATAGCGATAGCATAGTGATATAATAGCAATACATAGCGACAGCATAGCGATATAATACATAGTGATTGCATATCGCTATAAATACATAGCGATATCATAGCGATATAATACATATTGAGAGCATAGCGATATAATACATAGTGATAGCATAGCGATATAATACATATTGAGAGCATAGCGATATAATACAAAGTGATAGCATAGCGATATAATACATAGCGATAGCATAGCGATATAATACATAGCGATAGCATAACGATATAATAGTTAATACATAGTGTTAGCATAGCGATATAATAGGAATACATAGCGACAGCATAGCGAAATAATACATAGTGATTGCATATCAATATAATACGTAGCGATAGCACAGCGATATAATACATATTGAGAGCATAGCGATATAATACATAGTGATAGCATAGCGATATAATACATATTGAGAGCATAGCAATATAATACATAGTGATAGCATAGCAATATAATACATAGCGAGAGCATTGTGATATAATACATAGCGAGAGCATAGCAATATAATACATAGTGAGAGCATAGCGATATCGTACTAGCATTAGCATAGCGATACAAGTAAACTTTGATGGATATTCTGTTACGCTCTCAGACGGTGCGATATGAAGACAAGGACGGTGCGTTGCTACCGTGCTGTACGTATGTGATAGAACCCGTGTCTGTCCCTGGGGGATCGCTATTTACACTGCATGCGCGCGGTGATGACGTCACAGAAAGGCACTCACACCGCTCTAACCGCGTCATCACATTGTGGGCGCGGGGAAGGTGACGTCACCATAATGTGACGGATGACAAAAGGCGAACAGCGGGGGGAGAGGGGGGGGGGGGGTTGTCTGTGAATTGTGAATGTCTGTGATTGACTGTTATTGAAGGTCGCCGGTAGGGGTCGCCAAGGTCATGATATCACCCACCCGGGGATTCAGCCCTGGCTTACCATCACCACCCCATCATCACATACACCCACACCTACACCCACCCACCCACAGACACACACATACCCACACCCACCCACACCCACACAACATACCCCCCCACACACAAACCCACACACACTCACAAACCCACACACACAAACCCACACATACACAAACCCACACACACCACACACCCACACACCCACACACACACCCACATCCACACCCACGCACACCCACACCCACAAGGACACACACGCAAACCCCCACACAACCCCCCCCCCCACACAACCCCCTCCCCCACACCCACACACAAACCCACCCACCACACACACACACACACAGACCCACAGACCCCCCCACACACACACACTCACACCCCACACGCACACTCACACCCCACACGCACACTCACACCCCACACCCACACTCTCACCCACACGCACACTCACACCCACACACCTACACAACCACCCCCCCCCACACCCCACACGCAATTCCCCCCCCCCCCCCACACACACACACCACCCCCCCCCCCCCCCCCCCCACACACACACACACACCCACGGACCTCCCACGCACAGCGGGGATGCGGTGGTCACTTTATTAGCTTATTAATTGGCTGGAATTGATTACGGCCCGTAATTGATGAGCGAGGAGGGAGGGAGAGAGGGGGGAGCGTCTGTCTGTGCGTCCCCGAGTCGTGGGAACCGCCGTCTGTGTATGGCACCCCCTCCCCCTCCCCTTCCTCTCCCCCTCATCCCTCTCACCACCCCCACCCCTCCACCAACCCCCCACTGCGACTACTTACCCCAGGGACCTCCTCTCCCCGGCCTGGCCGCCCTGACAGCTTTATCTGGCGCTAAAAGCTCTGTAAACACTCTCCTAAACAAGGGACTGGGTTACTCAACTTACTGTTGGACTAGTAAGCGCTGGCCTGTGTGCGTGTGCGTGTGCGTGTGTGCGCGCGCGTGTGTGTCGGAGGTGGAGGTCCCGGTATGTGTCTCCATGTACAGTAAAACCTCCCTAACCGACCATTCCCCTATAATATCGATCGCTTTATTTGGGTCCCAACAATATTAATTATTATTGTGACCATATTCTAACTCCCTAAACCGACCACCTCCCTAAATGGACCACTTATAGTCGGTCGATTTAGAGAGGTTTTACTGTATATATATATATAGTTAGTATATAAATATACGGGTATAAATCATCGGTATGAGGTTTTCCTATTACTATTACCATTCTTCTTATATTATATTTAAGGTCCAATTACGGACGAATGTTGATTAACTGCGGCATACTGGCCTACGGTGGCGCCACCACCGGCAGTTCTTGTCACTTATCTCTCTCGCCGTATTGATCATCCTGCTGCAAAAAACTTATATATACACCCACCCATATATAGTATATATATATATATGGGTGGATGCCTGTGTGTGTGTGTGTGTGTGCCTGTGTTTGTAAGAGACAATATGCGTCTTTTGAATTGGTGCCCGCTGGTTCCCGATGAGGGACTGAAGCTGTGATCTGGTGTGTTTACACAACCGTAAGTCGGGTGTTTCCCCTTTAACTCACTATAGTATTTTTTTTTTTTTTTTTGGTTCATTAGTTGTTTACGCAGGGGAAATTTCAATTGTGGATGATTGGTCTTCCTCATTCCACTGCTCCTCACCCTATCCTAATATTAATATGCCGAGCACCTGGCTAGGAAGCGACAAGTATCAATTTTTAAGTCATTGGTTTGATTCGACCAGGATTAGAACCCATGATCCCATGATCTACCAACACGCACTCTCTAACTCATTCGGCCATCCCGTCGGTTCAGTATAGGGCTTCTAATAGTCACTTCTGTGTATAACTTACAGCGTCATCAAAGGCCGGTTGCTCTCATACCATGTCTATGTGGTGTGGGAGGTTAAAAATCCCTTGGGTCGGTAAAAGTGAAGGCTCGGACTTTCTATCGACAAACTGTCTAATGGTGAAAACAAGTCTAATCAGACTTAAGCTAGGATTCCTTACACAAGGTATGCGGCATGTGAATGCGAATGCAGCATGCGGCATGCGGCATGCGGCATGCGAAAGGGTTGGATCCTTTCACCCACACCCACACCAACACACACACATAGTGTCAGGTTTCTCTAACACTGTTTTCTATGGCAAACGCAGCAGTATTCGCATTTGCTTGCCGCACCGATGGCTACATGGACCGATTCAGTTGCTGCATTTGCATTCGCACTCGAATTCGGATGCATGGAATCACCCCCATTGACTTAGATGCTTTTAGATTTGTTGCCGCATTCGCATTCGCATGCCGCATACCGTGTGTAAGGAATGTAGCCTTTATCCATGATGGGCAGCATACATCTTCAAGAAACTAACTCCTGATGACAACTGTTTAATACTAGCCTACTAGTAGGGCTCTTGTTCAATATATGTTTATTTAAGTGGCATTGTATATCTTCTTAGTCAAAGTGACACATTCTTCAATTAGTGTCTGGATTCTTAGACAGTGTGATGATACCTTCTTTGTTGAATGCCAAGATGTTCTTAATCAGCCTGACAATGCTTCTAAAGTTAATGCCAGGATGTGCTTAGTGGATTTGTTTGTTTGTTTGGGGTTGTCTCTATTTTTCTGTATGTGCCCATCACACCATGATGGGCACAACTTTGTGACAATGGCCACACCTGGGAATACACACATGCCCCCACCCACCCACATTGACATCACATATATTCGCACATACACCCCACACATACACCAACCCACACCCACCCACATTGACATCACATATATACGCACATACACCCCACACATACACCAACCCACACCCACCCACATTGACATCACATATATTCGCACATACACCCCACACATACACCAACCCACACACACACACATTGACATCACATATATACACATACACCCCACATATACACCAACCCACACCTAGCCACATTGACATCACATATATACACATACACCCCACATTTACACCCACCCACACCCACCCACACCCACCCACATTGACATCACTTATATACACACATGCACCCCACACATACACCCACCCACACCCACCCACATTGACATCACATATATGGGTCGTTCTCAGAAATTGTGTACCACTTGAGGTAGTCTACTTGAAATGCATATTTCAAAGAAACCCATTATTGGAGTGTCAATATTTAGATTTCATCATTTAGCCCAATAATGTGGGAGATATTTTAGATCAAAACTAAATGTTAATATTGTGTATTATGTATCTTATTGGGATGGATGTAGCTAAATACATAGAAAATTAACAAAAAAAACATCACTAATTTGTGACATTGTCAACAGCATAGACAAATAAAAGTGTCAAAAACTCTAATGAAAACCTCTGAACAACAGCTCATATCCACTTCAAATGGTCATATACATGTCTTCAATAAGTTAAACATTTATTTCCTAAAAAAAAAATTAAAAATTATGAAAATAGTTAACATTTTCTGGATTCATAAACATCGTAACATTCTTTCCCACTAGCAAGAAACTATGAAACTCTGTATCAAACACATGAGTACATATATAGTACAGGAAATATTAATTCACCATTATGACACCTAAGCATGGACCCAGTTATGGTATAGTAAAAGATAAATCCTGAAATTGCCCCTAAACATTGAAATTTGAGCCGAACATTTGTGTAAAATTGTTGTTTCCACTTTGACTGTTACCTTGCTAATATTTTTTTGCTTTTCTCTTTAATATTCACAAATAAGACAAAACCATAGCAATGAGGTTTCAAATTATTATTACTACTGTTTATAAAGCAAGTGGCATGTGAAATGTCCTAAAAATGAACTTTCAAGTTTTGTGTGGAAAATATTTGATTTTGGAGTCAGATTGGTTTCCATGCTATACTGCTATTTATTGGGTGTGAGCATCATTTGACCTACTTAAAAATGTCAGAATATGTTTATTTTCAATTATTCAGATGCAAAAGGACATACACTTTGAGGTAGCTTGTATATATAGACTTTGACAGCATTTTGATTTTGTGGTACTGATGTCACACTATTGGTACACAACTTCTGAGAATGACCCATATACGCACATACACCCCACACATACACCAACCCACACCTAGCCACATTGACATCACATATATACACATACACCCCACACATACACGAACCCACACACACATACATTGACATCACATACACACATGCACCCCACACATACACCAACCCACACACACAGTCACCCACACACACCTACTCACACACGTGATGCACGGTCACACCCACATATATACACTCATACACACCTACACACGCCCCGTCCTGATATGACCTTAAATGTTGCCAGAACGTATAACTCCAACAACCAACCTACCCACGCTTGCAATGAAACCACACCCACACAAATCTACACACTTGCACACTCACACCTAAATGGCGCCGTCGACAGATCTGCCATCAGTGACTTCTTCGGGGACTCTGACTGCCAACTCAGTGACAATAGGGCCGCTCTGGCCATCCTCTCCAGGATTTCCAAGTCATCCTGGAACGCACTTGCTCACTTCTACTGCCAGCACGCAGATATCACCAACACTGTCGGTTGCCCAGACCCTGACACGGAGGATGAGCAGGCCCCACCTCGTCCCCATACCTGACTTGACACCACAACCAACCACTAATTTTCACTAACATAGTAACAACTAACAGGTAACCCCACCCACTGCCTAACTAATTCCATCCTCATTTCACTTCTTCCTCTGGCCTTGGCCGGACTTACTGTGCATATGGGTGAATCTGGAGGGACTGAAGTTTGGATCGTGGTCGAGTCAAACCAATGACTTATAAAATAGGTATCTGTTGCTGCTCAGAGCTTGGCGTTATGAAATCAGGACAGGGACTGGGTGCACAGTGTCAGGATAATGTTACTGTGTAGGACGTCAAGTCATGGTGCCGGCAGTCTGTTTTCCCAGTGGGGCAGACTATAAAGTTGCCATGAGTGCACGCTGTCACAAGTCAGTGCATGTCCTGGTATGGCCTAGGGTCTTACTGGGGTGTAAACCTACACCAACCACCCAGCCTCTCCTGGCCCTCTCATAGGACTGTAATTGGGCTCTTAAGCCGTGTTCACACACGGGCGTTAAGTCGCCTCAACTAGTTTGCCTTGTCTAGTTCGGCTCACATTCGCCGTGTGGATGTGATGCTAAGGCGGATTAGGGCTGATTTGCCTCAACTAGTTCGCCTAATGTAAACCGCGTCGCGAGGTAGTCCAGATGAAGCGAACTAGCTTAAGTCGGCCCATATTGCCTGTGTGGACGGTAGCGGTTTAGATGCGGCGGATTAAGGACATCACAGTCGAGACCTGAGTTTGTTGACTTTTCGGTAAATTTGGTCTATGAACCTGCTAGAGGTGCACAGATAGTTTTTTCATCATTTATTGTTAGGGTTTCACTGCCCAGCAGAAGTTTTGACCCTTCCAAACCAATACGATTCAGTCCATACATATCTAGGTCGAACCCACACTCTCTCATGGCGACGTTGACTAACCGACACTGGCGCTGGTTAGTATGGACTTGCTCATGCGCAGATATCGATTTCCGGCTTAAACCACCCCAAGTACTGGATGTGTGGACACGACACACTTTCATGCCTAGTTCGCCTCATCTAGTTCGCCTTATCTAGTTCGGCCTAAAGTTGTGGGTGTGAACACGGCTCAAGACTGCCTTTTTCCTTCCTGCCCCCGCCCCCTCCCCCCAATTTCTCTGACCACTACCCATTGGAAGTCAACTCCTGACCACATGGGACCGCACCAATGTGACTGAACCCCCCCCCCCCAAAAAAAAACCCACCTCACACTTACACACCTCCTGCACACACACACACCTCCCCCATCTCCCACCTCCCACCCATTCACCCCCACCTCCACCCCACACATCCACCCACCCAGACACACACCCCATGCCCCCACCCCCACACACTCCCACCTCCACATACTCCCACCTCCACCCTCCCACTCCACACATCCACCCACCCACACATCCACACACCCAAACATCCACCCCCACACAAACACCCACACACATCCACCCACACACATCCACGCCCCACACCTCCACCCACACACTTCCCCCCACTCACTCCCACCCCACCCCCACTCCCCCCACCACTCCCCCCACACACTCCCCCACACCCCCCCCCCAACACCCACCACCAGGCGCCACTATCGTCTCGCCCATCACGTGGTGTCTATCCCAGCATCCCTCGCCAGGCGCACAGACCTTTGGGCAAGGAAAATACTTCCGCTCGGCAGGGGGGGTGGGGGGGGGGGGGCGCTGCGGAGAGGACCTCAGCGTCTTCCGGTCGGCATTGACGTCACTTCCGGTGGTGGTTTTGGCGTCGACCTGTAGGTGATGAGTGAAGCAGAAGATTGGGTCGCCTTGTACTAGATTAGACCTGAGTAGTTTCTTCAAAAATGTCGGTTTTTACACTGACTTTGTCCGGACGCGGTGACCGAATAGATAGAGCGCAGGCTTCCCATGTGGAAGGTCTGGAGTTCGGTTCCCGGTCGAGTCAAACCAAAGACTTACAAAATTGATACTTGTTGCTACCTAGCCTGGCACTCAGCATTAATAGGATAGGGCAAGGACTGGTTAGCTCAGTATCAGGATAGTGTGACTGACTGTGTGGGATATTGAGTCATGGTGCCGTCGGCCTAGTCTCCCAGTTGGGCAGCACTATAAAGTCACCAGGAGCGCATCCTGTCCTGATATGACCTTAAATGTTGCAAGAGGTAAAGCAACAAACACACTATATATATATTTTACCTCGGTAAACAGCCTCAGGCTAGCCTCAGGCTAGGGAGAGGTAAGCACGTCCGGTACCAGCAATTAGCATATACAACTCACGACTGGATAACGTGTCGTTGGGTTGCTCCGGCAAAATTAGTCTACATACAAGCAAATACGCAGTAAGTATAATAAAAACTGTGGTTAGCTTAATTATGATGCATTAGAGCATCAATATGGAAAGTTTAGACTTTCGTTGGTCCAATTTGGACGAGTTATTTGGTTATAAACAACCAAGGATAGAACACTCGAGTGGGTTTCGCGAAGGAACCAAACCGGTCATTAGCGGTTATGTCAACACCCGGGTCACCGTGTGACTATGGGTAGAGATGTGGGTTTGCCCTATCTCATGTGGAAATTCTCTCGTACTCTAATAGAGAGTAATGTTGGAGATGCTCCTGGGTTTCTTTTATAGACTCCCCTAGACAAAACTTTTTCAGGCGTTTCTCCGAGTTTCGTAGCATTTTCTCCAACTTGTTGACGTAGTAGTCACAGGTGGGAGAAGTGTGCGGAACAGAGGGATGGGCGGGCCGATACACTGGTCCCGACCCCGCGTAAGGTTTGGGCTTGACCCACAACCCACGCACAAATTTAGCTTATTACGCCTGTGTTATAACGGTATAAACACGTTCTTTAACACCAATAGATGTCCAAATGAGTTTGAAACAACCATATTGTGACATATATATATACCGGGACTGACCAAAAATGTTTGTTTCAGCTCCCGATGGCCACGAAGCGGAGTAAGCGCGGTGCAGCAGCAGCCGAGGGGCGTGTTCCGAGTGGAGTGGACGAGGAGTACGACTCCTCACCTGTGTTGTCGGCAGGGCCGTCGACACAGCCCCGGGCGCATATCCTCTCCGACCCGGACGAGGACGCAGTGCCTGATGTGCCTGCGCCTCCAGATTGGGAGGCTCGCTTTGCACGATTGGAAAGCCACATCTTGACTGCCAAATCGCCTGTGTCTCGGAAGCGGCGTAGGCCGAGTGTCCAAGAGGATTCGTTTGAGGATTTCTTGGACACAGACTCGGCGGTGGAGCTTAAGGCTCCTCCTCCTCCTTCTCCTAAACGGAGGAAGAAGAAGAAACAGGTGATTTCTTCGGGTGATGAATTCACCAAGGAGCGGGCAGAGACTGGTTTTCGCAAAAAGCGGAAGACTAAGTCCAAAAAGAAGAAGAGGAAGAGGAAATATTCTTCTTCTGAGTCGTCCACTGAGTCTACTTCTACGGAATCAGACTCAGACACCATATATGAAGGGGTCTATGCGGACATTGGCACTAAAGTGGCTAAGAAGGTGGAGAAGCCAAAGGCTAAGCGGGTTAAAACCACTACGCTTATGCGCGAGACCGTGAATGGTCATTTTCGCACGTTCAAACCGGCGGAGGTTATCTCCAAGTTAGGAGATGAGTTAACAGGCATAAAGGGTGTTCCCAACTCCATCATTAAAGAAATGGATCGGGATGTCAATATGACGGATGACCGTAAGAAGTTTGAGGATGTGTTGCACACAGTGCATAAGGCAGTGTTGGCTACCCTAACAGCTATTGTTCCTGTGGCTAATAGGATGCAGAGTGAAAATAAGTTCTCGTCTTTGGCTAAGACAATGGACAAAGGCATTGCAGTGTTAGCGGCGGCAGGTAATTACCTGTCGTTTCGAAGATATGAAATGCCTTCAAGTCAGTTTGCACAGATGCTGGCAAAGAAGTGGCTCGCTCTAAGAAGGTTACCGATAATGAGGGGAAAGAGTTTACGCTCTTCTTGCTCCAGAGCCGATTAAAAAAAAAAAAAAAAAAAAAAAAAAAAAAAAAAAAAGGGAAACCTTTAGATAATACCAAGATGTTTGGCGGTCAACTACAATACCTCTATAAAGAGGTAGAGACTGCAGCCAAGAGTGGCAAAAACATGGATGGCAAGAAGAAACAGGAAGTTCCTCGTTTCAAAAAGTCACGAGGGGATTTTCGTCCACGACGGTTCACCAGAGGAACCAGACCGAGTTCAAACTTCGGTCAAGGGTTTCGGGGTTGGGCGCTCGCCCAGGCTGGACCGACAACACCGCACGGCCAATAGGTCGAGGGTTCAACTCGTCGAGACCTTTCCCCAGGGGCGGGTCCAAGTAGAGGTCCAAACACAAACTTTACAAGTCCCTGCAGCCTCTAAAAACACACAAACTGTAAGCAACTTTGTGGCTGGTAATATTAGTAATCATATTTCTGAGTGGCACAAAATTACTAGTGACCAAGAAATTATAGAAATAGTTAGGGGTGTTCAAATTCCTTTTACACAAATTCCTGTACAAAGTATAATACCTTTTCCATATAACATTCAACCAGTTGAACGAGACGCACTAACTAAACAGGTACATAAATTCTTTGAGAAAGGAATTATACAAAAAGTGACACACTGTTCAGGACAGTTTATTTCAAACATTTTCTCGAGACCGAAGCCTAATGGTGATGTTCGAATGATCCTGGATTTAACAATCCTTAATAAAAGGGTGGAATATCGACATTTTAAAATGTTCTCTCTAGATACGGCACGAGATCTGATTACACCAGATGCGTGGATGGCTAGTGTTGATTTACAGGATGCATATTATACGCTTCCCATAATGGAACAATACCGAAAATTTCTTCGATTTATTTGGGATAACCAACTCTATGAGTTTACCTGCATGCCGAATGGCTTAGCTTGTGCGCCACGTTTATTTACTAAATTGCTTAAACCTGTTTTCTCGGTAATGGCGAGGAAGGGTCATATAATGTTTCCATACATAGATGATTCTTTTATTATAGCATCAACACAAATTGGTTGTGTGAATGCAGTTTTGGATTTATGTGCATTACTCACTAAATTGGGGTTTTATGTACATCAACAAAAGTCAGTGTTTAAACCAACAAAACAACTTAAATGTTTAGGGTTTATTCTGGATACACAGTCCCTTACAGTGTCGATAACAGAACAAAAACTAATTAAGTTTATGACTACAGCGACTCAGCTTATTAAGTTATCAAAGCCAAAAATTAGACAGGTTGCTGTTCTTATTGGCATAATGACCTCATATGCACCTGCTGTGTTATATGGGAAGGCCCATATTAAGTCGCTAGAAATAGATAAAAATTTAGCGTTAACACGAACTAAAGGCAATTTTGAGCGAAAGATGTTTATTTCGCAAGAAGGGTTACAGGATATTGGATGGTGGATGCAACATATAGCAAGTTCACCAAATCCAATCCGCATGGCGGAACCTAATACAGTAATTACTACTGATGCTTCGTTAGAAGGTTGGGGAGCTCATCGAGATGGGGTCACAACAGGAGGTAGATGGCTTGATGATGAAAAATCAGACTATATTAATGCACTAGAATTGCGTGCTATTTATCTGGGCTTACGTAGTTTAGTAAAGATAAATAAATCACAGGTTAGAATACTAACTGATAATACTACTGCCATGGCATATATTCGTAACATGGGTGGAACCAAATCAAAGTCTTGCAATCAGTTATCTAAACTGATTTGGAACTGGGCACAGGCTCAACAAGTCTGGCTGACTGTAGCGCATATTCCAGGGTCACAAAATACACTTGCAGATTATAAAAGTAGAAATTTCCATGACCATTTAGAGTGGTCTCTCTCTACACATTTGTTTAACTTCGTTTGTGAAAAATGGGGTACACCTGAAGTTGACTTATTTGCATCACGAAATAATAACAAGTTACCCTGTTATGTTTCTTGGCATCCTGAACCGGATGCTTGGAAAGTAGATGCGTTTGCTATTACTTGGGAAAATAATTATTTTTATATTTTCCCACCATTTAGCATTATCAGCCGAGTAGTGAGAAAAATCGGCTTGGAAGGGACACATGCGATACTGGTGGTGCCCGATTGGGACACGCAACCTTGGCTGCCAGCAGTTTCACAACTGGCAAAAGATCGTATACGATTCCCAAGAAAACTCGGGAATCTGACGCACCACGGACCGCTAGTGGTTCACGGCGACGTGTCAACGACGCCCCTATTGGCATTCCTTTTCTAAGGAAGCAGCTACAGCAATTTGGATTGGACAGAATTACTGAGGATAGGATAGTATCGGATGCCTGGAGGCCAGGAACTGTCAAAATGTATACAACCTATTTAAAGAAATGGGGTGTACATTGTTTGTTAATGAAAGTTAAGCCAACAAATCCAAAGATTTCACAAGTAGCTCGGTTTCTTCGTTCTCTAGAGGATGAAGGACTTTCCTTTGGATCGATTAATGCGGCGAGGTGTGCGTTATCAATTATATTACCTAGAATTGATGGCGAAACAGTTGGAAAACATCATGTTATTTGTTATTTACTTCGTTCAATTTATCAAAGGAATCCTCCAAAACCAAAGTATAGTCGGTTTTGGGATGTTTCTATAGTATTTAAGTTGTTTCAGGCTTGGCCTCACAACTCGTGGTTAGATATAAAACAGTTAGGTTTTAAGGTCGCGGTCCTGTTATTGTTAGTAACCGGACACAGAGGACAGACGATTGTTGCTTTATCCTTAACTGGATTAGAAATAGACAAGCAACAAGCTACGTTTGATTTAGAAAAATTGCTTAAATCGAACACGTTAGGTGACCCTTTATCAACGGTTCACTTAGACTGTTTTCCGAATGATCGGAAATTATGTGTTGTGTCGGCCATACGGGCTTATATATACAAGACAAAGGATTTACGTGCATCACAACAACTATTAGTGAGCTTTATAAAGCCACATAAGCGATTTCACGAGACACACTTGCCAGATGGACAATTACGGTGTTGAAATTGGCTGGAGTGGATACGAGTAAATACTCTTCCCACTCAACTAGAGGAGCCATGGTCTCCAAGGCACGGGTGCTTGGTATTTCTGTGAAAAGAATACTAGCGCATGCAGGCTGGAAGACGGCTAAGTCGTTTGCAAAACATTATAATAAACGACTAGAAAAGCCTACCGGCGTTGCAAAGCGTCTTCTCGCCAACTAACAAGAATAGGTGAGAACAAAAATTTAGAATGTTATAATAATAAGAAAGAATGATATTAAGGATAAAAATGAATTATGTAAAGGTCTCCCTAGCCTGAGGCTAGCCTGAGGCTGTTTACCGAGGTAAAATAGTATAGTTATACGAGTCTTACCTTGGTACAGATGATGGATAACTGTTGTTTTACCGAGGTATAAGCCTCGGATAGATGTGGGCTAGGGCCCTCCCGCCACACCCTGCCACATCTATTCCGTTGGTGTACCTTTTCGGTAAAGTAATAGTATCCATTGTTTGAAAGTCATTTTTATCCTCAATAAGTAGGTTAAGATTGCTGTTACCGGACGTGCTTACCTCTCCCTAGCCCACATCTATCCGAGGCTTATACCTCGGTAAAACAACAGTTATCCATCATCTGTACCAAGGTAAGACTCGTATAACTATACTATTATATATATATATATATATATATATGTTTATATTATTAGATAATATAAATAAGTATTTCATATTGATCTTCATAATCTACTTGACTTTAGTCGGATGTAACTTTTATTTCAAATCGTAGCGATGTTGTACGTCATTAGTTTGACTCAGCCGGGAGTCAAACTCCCAATCTTCCACACGAGAAGCCTGCGCTCTACCGATTCGGGTCGGGAGTTCGGACCACAACCGATTCAAACCAATGACATCAAATGTATGCTTCCTAGCCTGGCACATATATGTGTATGTGTCATGTAAAAAGGCGTGGACGGGAATTATTTGATCACATATATTATTGTTATCCTGATTTTATGACTGCATCCTTGGCGCCCCATGACTGTATATATATATATATATATATATATATGCAGTAAAACCTCTCACTTTTTTCGATCACTTTATTTGGGTCCCAGCAATACCATTGTAACCATATTCTAACTCCCTAAACCGACCACCTCCCTAAATGGAGCACTTAAAGTCTGTCCCAAGGTCGGTCGATTTAGAGAGGTTTTACTATATATATGAGGCTATTTCGCAACATTACAGTAGCCTCATATACATATATATATATGATGTTATTTCATGACATTACGGTAGCCTCATATGCATATATATATGAGGCTATTTCGTGAAATTACGGTAGCCTTATATACACATATATATGAGGCTGTTTTGTGACTACTATAGCCTCATATGCACATACATGAGGCTATTTTGCGACATTACGGTAGCCTCATATGCATACATATAAATGAGGCTGTTTTGCGACATTACGGTAGCCTCATATGCATACACACACGAGGCTATTTTGCGACATTGCAGTAGCCTTATAGTCATACAGATATACATACATGAGCCTATTTTGCGACATTACAGTAGCCTCATACACATATACATACACAAGGCTATTTTGCGACATTACGGTAGCCTCATACACATATACATTCACAAGGCTATTTTGTGACATTACGGTAGCCTCATACACATGTGCATACATGAGGCTATTTTGCGACATTACGGTAGCCTCATACACATATACATACATGAGGCTATTTTGCAACATTACGGTAGCCTCATACACATATACATACACGAGGCTATTTTGCGACATTACGGTAGCCTCATATGCATACATACACGAGGCTATTTTGCGACATTACAGTAGCCTCATAGTCATACACATATACATACATGAGGCTATTTTGCGACATTACGATAGCCTCATACACATATACATACATTAGGCTGTTTCGCGACATTACAAAAGGCCTGTGACGTTGCGCCTGGTTGAGGCGCTGCGCCTAGTTGCGGCGCTGCGCATGTTTGCGGCGCTGCGCCTGGTTGCGACGCTGCGCCTGGTTGCGGCGCTGCGCCTGGTTGCGGCGCTGCGCCTGGTTGCGGCGCTTCGCC
>CM059200.1:32601504-32622631 GCA_030323885.1 Branchipolynoe longqiensis
CTCTCGTCCGGTTTGTTCATTGGGTAATCCCTAACACAGCAGGCTGACTCACGCCTATTGTCTTGTCTGTCTGAATACATCAAAGGCATGGCCATGTGCTCAGTGGTTTTATGTGTACAATATGTGCACAGATACTGCTTTTAAATTTACACTAAATCTATCCAGAGAGAGCCCCCCCCCCCCCCACTCTCCCCATACACACACACGACTCCCCCCCCTCCGACGCCGCAACGGACACACACAGCCGCGCACGCGCAAACAAAAGTAATCCTACATCGAGGTGTCTGTGATCTTAAGCCCTGATCACTGTGGCCCAACCTCACCCTGCCCCTGGCGCTAAGCCCCTGACCAGCCGCTTCTTCTACCATTTCTCGTCTTCTCCTCTTCTCCTCTTCTTCTCTTCTTCTCTTCTTCTCCTTCTCATCTTCTCATCTTCTCACCTTCTCACCTTCTCATCTTCTCCTCTTCTTTTTCCTTCTTCTCCTTGCTTCATCTCTTTTCATCTCTTTTCATCTATTTTCTCTTCGATCTCTTTCATCTCTTCATCTCTTTTTTTTGTTTTGTTTTTTTTTTTTTCATCTCTTCATCTCTTCATCTCTTCATCTATTCTCCTCTTCTCTTCTGCTCTTCTCATCCTCTTCTCCTATTCTCTTCTTCTCCTCCCCTTCTCCTCTTCTCCTCTTCTTCTCTTCTTCTCTTCTTCTCTTCTTCTCGTCTTCTCGTCTTCTCTTCTCTTCTTCTCGTCTTCTCGTCTTCTCTTCTCTTCTTCTCTTCTTCTCTTCTCCTCTTCTTCTCCTCTTCTCCTCTTCTCCTCTCCTCTCTCTATCCTAGTAATGCTGAGCGCCGGGCTAGGTAGCGACAAGTATCAATCTTTAAGTCATTGGTTTGACTTGAACAGGTTTCAAACCTCATGACCTAGCAACAATGGGAGACAGATGCTCAACCTCATGACCTACCAACAATGGGAGACAGATGCTCAACCTCATGACCTACCAACAATGGGAGACATATGCTCAACCTCATTTACTACCAGAACAATGGGAGGAAGATGCCAACTCTCATGACCTAGCAACAATGGGAGACAGATGCTCAACCTCATGACCTACCAACAATGGGAGACAGATGCTCAACCTCATGACCTACCAACAATGGGAGACATATGCTCAACCTCATGACCTACCAACAATGGGAGACAGATGCTCAACCTCATGACCTACCAACAATGGGAGACAGATGCTCAACCTCATGACCTACCAACAATGGGAGACAGATGCTCAACCTCATGACCTACCAACAATGGGAGACAGATGCTCAACCTCATGACCTACCAACAATGGGAGACAGATGCTCAACCTCATGACCTACCAACAATGGGAGACAGATGCTCAACCTCATGACCTAGCAACAATGGGAGACAGATGCTCAACCTCATGACCTACCAACAATGGGAGACAGATGCTCAACCTCATGACCTACCAACAATGGGAGACAGATGCTCAACCTCATGACCTACCAACAATGGGAGACAGATGCTCAACCTCATGACCTAGCAACAATGGGAGACAGATGCTCAACCTCATGACCTACCAACAATAGGAGACAGATGTTCAACTCATTCGGCCATCCGCATTTCATGATTACTCACATATATGCCATATAGCAGTATGAATGACACATACACACATCTACTAACTTTAACATGGTTTGTTTGTTGTTTCTTTACGTCCTAGCAACATCTAAGGTCATATCAGGATGGGTACACTGGGACAGTAGGCCGTCAGCACCATGAGCCGATACCCCACAGTCACATGACCTTGATACTGTAATACCCAGTCCTCATTCTATCCTATCCTATCAATACCAAGTGCCAGGCTAGGTAGCGACAAGTACCAATTTTATATAAGTCACTGGTTTAACTGGGCTGGGATTAGAACTCCCGACCTTCCAACCAGACATCAGGATAATGCGACGTGGCGGGCTGATTCCCCAGTGAGGCAGCACTATAAAGTCGTCATGAGTGCGCACTGTCACAAGTCGGTACCCATCCTGATGTGACCGTAGATGTTGCCTGGACGTCAAACCCAAACAACCAACCAACCTGACCTGACCTTCCGCACGGGAAGCCTGCGCTCTACCGATTCGGCTACTTGATGAACAAAACTGCGTGTAAAATGGTGATAGATAATCACCCTCCTCGCCCTCGGCGCGCCCTCCCTGCGCCTCCCCTGGTGAGAACTAAGCGTACTAAGCGGGTCCGGGTGGTCATTAGTGGTGGGGCTTTTCCGCTGATCCCCGGCAGACTACGGGTGTCTCAGGTATAAGTCACCGGTTGGCTATCAAAGCCCCGCCGGGGAGCGTCCGGACACGGGGAGCCACTATGGGCGGGGGCGCGGGCTTTTGTTGTTTACTGGTAGGAGCGAATGGTGGGTGTGGGGATGTGGGGGTGGGGTGGAGGGTGTGTGTGTGTGTGTGTGGGTTGAGGGATCTACATAAAGTACGCCCAGACGGAATGGCCGAATGAGTTGAGCGTCCTTGCGTCTGCCGTTCTGGGGCCATATGTATGAGCAACTTTTTATCGGTTGTTAACGGCGGGTCCCGGGTTATCTAACGCCGGTGTTCCAGATGTGTCACAGGGTATTATGTATCCAAAGCGCGGCGGGGTTAGTTAACATATTAGTTATTTAGCAACTTGGGGGGGCCCCTCTGAGCATGTACCTGGCGAGCACCGCTATTTGACAATATCGGCGGCCAGGAACCAGCAGCCTTAGTGGCGAGCCTGTTTACCGGCGAGCACCGCTATTTGTTTAGTTTACATTCGTCGATTCGACAATATGAATTACACCGCCAATGCGGCCGCAGTGTTAATAACGGTTCAAATTTAGGGTTAAATTGATAAAATTTCACTTATTGCGTATGTAATTCTGTTAAATATGATCGCATTGAATAGATTTGGGCCTAATATATTGCCGCCGATGCGGCGGCGTTCTGGCAGTATGGATATCGACGTTGCTGCGGTGGCAGCAGTTTGTTTAGTTTACATTCGTCGATTCGACAATATGAATTACCCTGCCAATGTGGCGGCAGCATTAATAACGGTTTGATTTTAGGGTTAATTTGATTAAATTTCACTTATTGCGTATGTAATTCTGTTAAATATGATCGCATTGAATAGATTTGGGCATAATCGGTCCCATTAACCATCCTATGGCTTGGAGTTAGTGCAGGTGACTTTAAGCTTGCGGTGTTTGTCTAACGCCGACACATACATACGGAGTTTTCGCCGCTAACCAGGTAAACCCGCCGAAAACCAGCTTCGCCGCGCTAACCCTGAGACATACATATGGCCCCTGGAAGGCTACACTCCCATCACACCAAAGTAGTTCTCACTACGTTCTTGAAAATCTTGCAGAACGGGCTAAAACTGTGTGCGGACGGAGTGGACGTAGTAGCAACTTTTTACTGTCTTTTTACGAACTGGATGGGCTAGATGGATGGGCTAGAACGAAAGGGTGCTCCAGAACTTCGAGCGTGATCAACATTTTCTGGCAGCTATCCCGTTTTACAATTAGACGGAGTGACGACGTACTTTAAATGAGATGGATGTACTACAAACGTACTACAACCTACTACAAACGGAATGGCCGTAGTTCGGTCCTACTAGTGACGTGTTACGACGTGGTGCAGTCGGGTATCAATTGCAGTATGTGTGCACACCACCAACCGGGTGCGTTTGTAGCTCGTTCATCCCGTTCGCAGACAGACCCTACTCGACCGCTTGAGTTCGTTTTTAAGTTGTACGTCCTGGCAACATCTAAGGTCATATCAGGACGAGTACCTACTTGTGACAGTGCACACTCATGGCATAAAGTCGCCATGAGTGCATACTGTCATAAGTCGGTACCCATCCTGATACGACCTTAGATGTTGCCAGGACGAGAAAACTCAAAAGACAAACAAACCATGGCCCGATAGTTTTGGAGTGAAAAATTGATTAAATCATGTAGATTGATAATGATAGGCTTTAGTTTAAGACTAAGATGAGCATTCAGTGGCCTCATTTTGGCATTCTCCCAGGTTCAGCAACTCTCCTTCAATACAAATATATACTGTGCACTGGAACAAGGACATCCTCAACTTGTTTATGGTGCAGTCACACTACGACATGTTTTCCGGCGTGCCGCCAACGCGCAAAATATTTGCTAGCACGCGAGACACGTCCAACTTTTCGGCATTTTGGGACAAAGTTCGACGGGGCGCAGCGTGTTAGTGGCGGGTTGGTGGCACGCTATTGGTGCATTATTGGCGCGCTAGTAGCATGCTACTAGCGCGTCAGCAGCGTGTCGGTAGCGCGTTATTGGCGTGCTTGTAGCGTGTTGATGGCGTGCCGGTAGCGTGTTGGTGTCGTGTTAGTACCGTGTCAGCGCATACATACCCACCAGCAACATGTCAGGACATGTCAGGACACGTCAGGACGCGCCGGCAGCGCGTCCACACCGTGCGGCCAACGCGTCCAGGCGCGCCGGCAACACGTCCAACGCGCCGAGAAACGCTCGGTGCGCCCACTACCCGTCGATGGGACGTTGCAGACGCGCCGACGGAACGGTCGCATTTTGGCAAAAAAAATGCCAACATTAAGCGACATTGCTCAACAGTCTGCCAGCATTCCGCCAGCGCGCCCGCAACGGGTTTCAATGTGTTGTTAATGCGTCCGTAACGTCCCCTCCAACCCGTCGGCGCGCGTTGGGGTCCGTCAAAAGTTTTGCGCAAGCACAAAACGATCGGCGCGAGCCAGCGGGCGCCGATTGGCTCACACGTTGCTATCAGTGTACGTGTACCGACATGCCGGTAATGCGCCGGTAATGCGCCGGTAACGTGCCGGACGTGTACCGACGTTTCGCCCAAAAACCCAACACGTTGGCATGCGTTGTCCAACGTTGGTGCAACACGTCGTAGTGTGACTGCGGCATTATAGTTGCCTCAAGGCCATTTTTTGCTTGGGATTTAACAGGGTTGTCATTCACTCCTGCCGTGGGTAGGTGGAGGGATTTTAGAAATCCCAAGCGTGACGTGCTTTATGAACGTGCCCTCGCACATATCACCTTGTTACGGGTGTGAGTGTTTGGTGTGTGACTGGGGACTTCTGCACACAGTGTTTTGTTAGGGGCGGGGGGGGGGGGGGGATTGTCTGCTCTGTGTGTGTGGTAGTCAGTGTGTGTGAGGGTGGGGTGCGGTGGGGTGGGGTGGGTTGGGGTGGAAGGTGTGAGGGGGGGCTGTCCACCTTGTTGGTTGGTTGTTGGAGTTTTACGTCCTGGCAACATCTAAGGTCATATCAGGACGGGTGCCGACTTGTGACAGTACACACTCATGGTGACTTCATAGTGCTGCCCCACTGGGATTATTTCAGCCCGTCGGCACCAGGACCCGATAACCCACTCAGTCACATTATCCTGACACTGAGCTCACCCATCCTTGCCCTATCCTATTAATGCTGAGCGCCAGGCTATGAAGCGACAAGTATCAATTTCATAAGTCATTGGCTTGACTCGACCGGGAACGAAACTCCCGAACTCCCCATCTCACACACGCGAGGCCTGCCCTCTATCGATTCGGCCACCACACCCGGGAGGCAGTCAGAGTGTGCGGGGGGAGGGGGATAGGGGGGGGGTGTCGAAGGGGGAGGAGGTATGGGGCGGGGTGGGGTGGCGTTAGGTGGGGTGGGGTGCGGTGGGTTGGGGCGGGTGAGAGCGGTGCAAGGCTGGGGGGGGGGGGGGGGTGTCCATCTGTTGGTTTCCCTGACCTCCCTTCTCAGTTCAGGGGGGTGGGGGGAGGGGGAGGGGAGGAGGAGTCATAGAAGGTGTCTTTACCTGCCCTTTGATGTGGCAGCCCCCGAGGTTCGAGCCCCGTTAATGCCCCGGCCCCCCTACACGCACACAGGTGTGGACACACCTGTAATTAGCCATGTACAGCTGGTGCAGGCGATAATCACCCCGCACTGTGTCAGGCCATTCAAGTCAGTCGGCAATTTCCCACATAGCTCAACTATTTACACCGACGAGCACCCAAGGCGAGAGGTGTGTGCGTGTGTGTGTGGGGCGTGTGTGTATGCAGCTGAGTATTTGTGTATATATATATATATATTTATATATATATATATATATATATATCATTCGCTCAAACTGGGCACCACATATTTGGTTTCCATGTTAAGATGCTGATTATCTCTCTCCCAGGGGGGGCAGGACTACAAAGTCGCCATAATAGCCCTGTCACATTACGACGCATCTCGCAAGCGCACCGCCAATGATTAAAATCACTTTTTTACATCGAGATGCGTCAAACTTTTCGGCGTGGGTGGAAAAGTTGGACGTCAGCGCAACGTAATGTGCCTCTCACGCGTGTCGCGTTTACCTAGCGTTGGCATAAGGCGTTGATCTAGCGTTGGCATAAGTTGCTCCCAATGTTCCACTAGCGACCGTTAAACGTTTTGTGCAATTTATGAGAGCGTAGTGCCAATGCATGAGCGATGTATGTCCAATGACAGTCCAGTGAATTTTGGCATTCCGCCAGCATGAACAGAGCATGTGTAATGCCTGAGTAACGCATGCCAACGTCCGGGGGGCACCCGACCCACCTGCAAAATGCTCACAGCACATTCGCAGAACGCCGGCAAACGTTATATACATTAAGCGAGCACCAGACACGCACCCTATACGTCAAATACATCGAGATACGGTGGAGAAACGCCAACTGCACGTCTCCCGACATAGCAGCAAAAAAATTACATACGTTGGCGTACGTTTGTGACAGCCCCAGAAGTGCGTACTGTTACAAGTCGGTACACGTCCTGACATGACCTTAGATGTTGCTAGGATGTAAAACAACAAGTTCTAGTTGCTGAAGGCTATTTTGATTCGTAACAAGCTTGCTCAAACCCGGTGCGTAGAAGGATTGTAATGGCAACTTTAATATACGTGTCGTGTATAATAATTTAACAATATGGCGACGTCAATATGGCTTGTAACAAATGACGTCACGCGCCGGCGTGGTCGGACAAAACAGATTCAAGATCTATTTTTAGCACTCCACCATAACTGCGACATGTTTATATGTCGTGGAATTCCTGGCACTTTCTTATGTCAATTTCAAGTGGAATTGAGTTCACAGGGTGTGGAGGTTCTGTTGTCTTCCCTTCGTGATATGACCTTAGGTGTTGCTACGACATAAAAACAACAACAATCAAACAAATATGTTGTCTTCTTCCATGCACCAACCAGACGGGATGGCCAAATCAGTAGAGCGTCCGTCTCCTGTGTTGGTAGGCAATGGGATCGTGTGTTCGAACCCTGGTCGAGTCAAACCTATGACTTAAACATTGATACTTGTTGCTTCCTAGCCAGGCGCTCTGCATTATCAGGATAGGGCAAGGACTGGTTGGCTGAGTGTCAGGATAATGTGACGGAGTGGGATATCAGATCATGGTGCTGGCGGCCTGAACTCCCAGTGGGGCAGCACTATAAAGTTTCAATGAGTGTGCGCTGTCACAAGTCGGTACCCGTCCTGATATGACCTTAGATGTTGGTAGGACGTAAAATAACACCAAACAAACCAATCTTCCATGCACCTGATCGCTTCACGGATGTTTATAAATGTTTTAACCACAAAATTAGACCTTCATATAGTTTTGAGTTCCTGCTTACAGAACACAGTCATCTATTTACCGGACGCAGTGTCCGAATCGGTAGAGCGCCGGAATCGCGTGCGGAAGGTCGAGGGTTCAATTCCCGGTCGAATCAAACCAATGCCGTACAAAATTGATACTTGCCGCTGCCCAGCCAGGTGCTCGGTATTATTAGGATAGGGCAAGGACTGGTTGGCTCAGTGTCAGGATAATGTGACTGAGTGGGATATCAGGTCATGGTGCTGGTGGCCTGGTCTCCCAGTGGGGCAGAACTATAAAGTCGACATGAGTGCGCACAGTCATAAGTCGGTACCCTTACTGGCACGACCTTAGATGTTTCGAGGATGTAAAACTCCAACAACCAACCAATCACGGCCTTACTATATAAAAAGGTGCTATCTGACAAAATGGTGCTTTCGAGATAATGAGGACTGAAGCTGTGTAAGTGCATGATAGCAAAGCAGATAGAACAATATTATTTGTAATATATCTCAGTGAAAAATACCAGATGAGAAACAATTGTGTAACTCCATGATAGCGTTTTGTAGATAGAACATTTTTTATATCCATAACACAAATTCAGTCACTTTGTCAGATAGAACCTTTTTATAGTAAGGTCACACAATTGAGGACGTCGAGTGGCTGACTGTAATAGAAGAAGACGGTGGCATTATGTCAATATGGGAAACATTTCCACTCATAGAACCCCCCCCCCCCCACCCCACCCCAGAAATGGTCTACCATTAATGGCCATGAGAATGATATGATGCGAAATCACATGATCTCAGATTTGGAACACATTTAATCCATTCTCGTACAAAAGTACAGGCCTGCAGCTAGTTTGGATAGCAGAATGGGAATCAATTATATTTATATTTAGTTAGATTACATAGATCCCTGAGTACCCCCCCCCCCCCCACACTCCAGCCAACACTACCCCCCTGCCCCCCCCCCCCCCCACACACACACACACTCTCTCTCTCCTCATTCAAGTTCCCATGAGAGTATACAACCGAAATTGTTCGATTTACTAAATAGTGATAGATATTTATTTGAGTCCATTTATTTATTTTGATTTGGGGGGGGGGGGGGGGAACGGTTAGTTGATTACGCAGGGGAAATTTCAATCACAAACAATTGTTCTTCCTCATTCCAATGCTGGGTCACTCTCCTGAAAACTGCTCAGCATGGGATGGGATTTTAAAACATCAATATAAAAAAACTTCCTACTTATTTTTTTCCTTATACTTTTCATAATCATGTTCAGATTTCATGAAAGAAATAAGGGAAATAAAATAAACTGTGTGCAACTTTGGTCCATTTTACAGTCAGCCATTTGTAACATGACACATGGGACACGGTTGAATCCTTATTAACATCTTGTATTGCATTGATATATCAAACAAAACAGTTCCCAAATCAAAAAGGAAGTATTTATTAACATGTATGCATGCTTAAATTTAAAAAAAACAAATTTGATGTCTTCAAAAATAACATTACAAATTTCCGTCACACGTGTAACCAACCGGTGGTGTCTGGATGCCACACAAATATTGTACACTAATCATGGACTACACCTTTATTTTTTATCTCATCAATTTATATTTTACATAGATGTAAAGGGGAGATTTCCAGCTTTCATTTGCAACCAAGCAATGTTAAAAATTCAAATATTAGATTTTAACTCTCCATGTGACACTTCTGGCCAGTTTTCAGGAGAGTGACCCTGCTCCTTGCTGTATCCTAGTAATGCCGAATACCAGGCTAGGTGGTGACAAGCATACATTTTTGTTAATTATTTTCAAAAAGGGTCCAAACATTAAAATTATAATTTCACTTTAAGCTGAAATGAATCAGAAGCAATATTCTTTTTGAATTTTCACACCCCAAACAGAAATACCTACCTACAGCCCTGTCAGGTTCCAGGATTAGTAGGTCATTTCACATCACGTGGTCATCGCGAGATGACCATTTGGGTCATAGCCACAGGACTTTTGGCAAGCTTGTCAAAATTAGTTTGGGTTCCTTCAGCTCAAATTGCTCCAAAACTAACTATTTTTCATCAAAGTTACTCGGGACTAATGAATATTAGGATATAATGGTCAACCTGAACTATTTATCTAAAGGTCCAGTCACACCTCACTGGATTGAGCAATGGACAGAATTGTCTAGTCCGGTGGTGATAAGTATCAAAATGTGTTAAAATGTGTCAAAATGTTGCGCTATCGTGTCAATGGACGCTGGACGAACAGACATGAAACGGACATGAACGGATAGCCAATGGACAGTAAATGGACTAAACGGACTCAAACTGGGCAAGAACCGTAGACGTCAGCCCAGCGGCATCCGTTCTTAGTTTTGTGCATGTTCAAAACTTGTACGGACACAAAACGTACACTGTTTGTTTTCTGTCCATTTCCCACAATCCGGTGAGGTGTGACTGGCGCTTAAAATATAACTAACACATTCAAATGCCATCGGACTATGCAACTTTAACTCGATCAGGGTTTGAATACCATGACCTACCGAAATGGGTAACGGATGCCCAACTCCTTCAGTCATCCCGTTGGTTACTGATTTTTCTTGTTTTTTTTGCACCACATTATATATGCAGAGATTGGGTGCTACTAGAAGATATATCTGCTTATTTACAGGGGAAACTACTTTGAAGAATCATAGCTTCGTTGATTGGCTGTTGGAGTTTTACATCCTAGCAAGATCTACAGTCCAACCTGTCCAACCTGTCCAACCTTCAATGTGGCTTCAGACGGGGCCGCAGCACCCTCGACCATTTGGTGTGCATGGAGACCTTCATAAGAGATGCTTTCCTTAAGAAGGAGCACGTTGTGGCTGTCTTTTTCGACCTCGAAAAAGCCTATGACACAACGTGGCAGCATGGCATCATGGAGGATCTTCATGCGATTGGCCTTCGTGGCCACTTGCCAATTTTCATCAGGAACTTTCTAGCCTTCAGGCATTTCCGCGTCCGTGTCAAGACTACCTATTCCCGCCTGCACTCACAGGAACTAGGAGTACCTCAAGGCAGCATACTGGCTGTCACCCTTTTCGGGGTCAAGGTCAATGGTATTGCTGCTGCTGTAAAGAAGGGGTCTCCTGTAGTCTTTTCGTGGACGACTTTGTTTTATATTACAGCGGTGCTAACATGAATGTCATAGAGAGACAGCTACAACCAAGCATAAATGGGATCCATCGATGGTCAGTTCTGAACGGTTTCAAATTTTCCAAGACCAAAACAGTCTGCATGCACTTCTGCCTGCTGTGTAGAATACATGCGGAACCGGAGCTGACCCTGGATGGGGATCCCATTAAAGTCATTGAGAAAACCAAATTTCTGGGCCTCATTCTCGACGCAAAACTGTCTTTTGTGCCACATATAAAGTACCTGAAAACAAGATGCCTGAAAGCGCTGGATATTCTGAGGGTGCTGTCCAGCTCAGAGTGGGGAGCGGACAGAGATGTTCTGCTCTCCGTGTACAGAACCTTGGTTCGTTCACGAGTGGATTACGGCAGCATAGTATATGGTTCCGCAAGGAAATCATATATTGGGCTGCTAGACACGATCCACCACCAGGGACTGCGCCTGGCCCTTGGGGCCTTCCGCACCTCACCAGTTCAGAGCCTTTATGTCGAAGCCAATGAACCATCACTTAATAACAGGAGAATCAAACTGGCCATGCAATATGTAGTCAAGATAAAAACTAATGCATTGAATCCTGCACACAATTGTCTATTCGAGCAACATGACGAATCCAGGTATGAAGCCAGGCCAAATTACATCCGGCCACTGAGGCTCCGAATGAAACCTCATTTGGAGGCCTTAGGCGTGGATTTTGACGTGTTGGAGGATGCCAAAGTCCCAGAACATCCCCCGTGGTCGTTGAGAAAGCCATCGGTTATCCTCCGACTCACGGAACTGAGGAAATCTGGGACACATCCACTCGAGTACCAAGGACTGCATGCAGAGATTCAAGGCCAGTTTGCAGACCACCTCTCCATATACACTGATGGTTCGAAAGACCAAAGCCGGGTAGCTGCTGCGGCAGTCTGCCGACGGGAAAAATTTGGTGTATGTTTGCCCGATCAGAGCTCGATTTTCACTGCAGAGGCCCGAGCACTCCTTCTCGCTTTGGAGTGTATCGAGGTATCCAACCACACTAACTATGTTATATACAGTGATTCCTTCTCTTGCCTCCTGGCTGTTGCTGGACTGAAAACGAATCACCCTATTCTAGCAATGGTCATTTATAAAATGAACCAACTGACAACAGATGGGTATGATATCCACATAAAATCCAAATGGCAACATGAGTGGGATGAAAACATTAATAAACTTAAAGAAATTGAACCATCTGTGGGAAAGCCACCACAGACTCATGCGGGAGGTCGGCGGGACCAAGTGGTCCTTAGCCGCTGCCGTATTGGCCACTCGTGGCTTACACATGCTTTTCTGCTCAAGGGGGAACCTCCCCCTGAATGTATTGGGTGTCAGTCCCCACTGACACTCAAACACATTTTACTAAGTTGCGTTGATTTTTTGGCCCTGCGCCAACGGTTCTACACTGCAGGCAGTATGCATGACCTTTTTACTAAGGTAAAACAGGAAAACATTTTAGCCTTTTTGAGGGCAGCTGGACTGTACCACCTTATATAGTTTACTAAATGGATTCTATTAATTATTAATGAAACTTTTCTTTTTCTATGGGAATTTGTTTCCCTTGACCACAGATATATGATTGTGAGCTTTCTAATTTAATTAGTGTCTATTGGCACATAATTGATTGTCTGCTTTTACATGTAAAAGCGATGGTTTGAACAAAAAACAAACATTTCTCGCCGTGAATATGGCCTATGCTGCCGACACGGCGTAAAGCAACCACCAATCAATCAATCAATCAATCAGATCTACAGTCATATCAGGACGGGTACCGACTTGTTACAGTGTGCACTCATGGCAACTTTTATAGTGCTGCCCCACTGGCAGAACAGGCTGCCGGCACAGTGACCTTATATCCCACTCAGTCACATTATCCTGACACTGAGCCAACTGGTCCTGGCCCTATCCCAATAATGCTGAGCGCTTGGCTAGGAAGCGACAAGAATCAATTTTATAACTCATTGACTCAGCCGGGAATTGAACTCCTGACCTTCTGCACGGGAGGCCTGCGCTCTACCGATTCGGCCACCGCGTCCGGTTAGCGTCATGGTATACGAGGACGGGTCATGAATGAATGACATTGACAAGGACTTATTAATCTACTAATAGTTAGTGCCACATGTGTACACGAGATCCCCTTTCAGACATTAGGAAGTAGGAAGGGACCTCATGCACCCGCGGGCGATAATAGGGGCTAAGTTGGAACGGGCGATAATAGGGGGCTTTAAATGGGGACCTCGTCGACAGAGCCGCCAGGGGGAGCACAAAGGAAGGTAAACAGGAGAAGACATGGGCCAGAGGGGCACAGACACACACAGGCAGATAGCTGGGGTATCACTTCCCACAATTCCCTATCACAGTCATACACACAGGGGGTGAAAGCGGAGGTAGGGGTGGGGCGGGGGGGGGGGGGGGTTAGGACCCCTTTAAGAGAGGCCATTACCAACAACATTATGGGACTCTAATTAAAGGTGCATAACCCAATGATTTTGAGTTTTTGTCATTTTGTGAAATACATATATTAGGTTGGTTATGATAATTTACCTTACTTTAGTTTGAAATAATTTTACTTCAAAGTGAGTAATTTAAGGAGATATTTGAAGTGGAAACATGCTAAATTAATTTTGGCATGTGTGCCAAAACTTTGACCCCATAGACTTCAGCAGTAACAGGTTATATTCGTATTAAATTGTCTTTAATATCAACCCCTTATATATAGCAACAAGTCGGTACATGTGTCTGATATGACCTTAGGAATTTGCTAGGACGTAAAACAACAAGCAAATAAACAATCATTCATCCAGACACAGCTTGACCAGAAGGTGGATAACAATAACATTCTCCCAGAGAACAATTATTTCCAAAATGCACACATTATGAAAATAGATTTGTTTGTTTGTTGTTTTACGTCCTAGCAACATCTAAGGTCATATCAGCATGGGTACCAACTTGTGACAGTACCAACTCATGGCGATTTTATAGTGCTGCCCCACTGGGAAATCAGGCCATCGGCACAATGACCCGATATCCCATTCAGTCACATTATCCTGACATTGAGCTAACCAGTCCTTGCCCTATCCTAATAATGCCAAGCACCAGGCTAGGAAGCAACAAGTATCAATTTTTAAGTCAATGGTTTGACTCGACCGGGAACCAAACTCGTGAACTCCCAATCTTCCGCATGCGAGGCCTGTGCTCTACCGATTCGGCCACCACATAGTTACAACACTTCTACACTTCAACTTGGATAGGGTGGTGGCCACCTGTGGATAAATGTAATGTGACATAGACATGCTGATTATACAGGCCTTATCAAGCCTTACCAGGAATATCAGGTCATGGTGCTGGTGGCCTGGTTTCCCAGTGGGGCAGCACTATAAAGTCGCCATGAGTGAGCACTGTCGCAAGTCTATACCCGTCCGGATATGACCTTAGATGTAGCTAGGACATAAAACAACGGGGGGGGGGTGATGCAACCAAAGGGAACATTGCGTCTAGAGCAGGATTCGAACCCACACCTCCTGCCATTCCAGGGATGGTGTCCTAATTATTAGATTATCTCTCTGAGGCAATCACCCTATCCTTGCCCACCTGTCTATGAGTATGAGAGGTCCCCTATGTCTCTTGAGAGGTCAGTGCAGACTACCTGGAATTGTAAGTCTTTTAGATGGTTTACATCGATAAAGCCCCTGTCACACATCACCGGATTGAGCAAAGGACAGAATTGTCTAGTCCGGGCATCATAAGTATCAAAATGTATTAAAATGTGTCAAAATGTTGCGATATCGGGTCAAAGGCTGCTGGACGAACGGACATGAAACAGACATGAAACGGACATGAAACGGACATGAAACGGACATGAAACCGACATGAAACCGACATGAAACCGACATGAAACCGACATGAAACCGACATGAAACCGACAGCCAATGGACGTTAAGCGGATAAACGGACTCAAACCGGACAAGAAACGTAAACATCAATCCGGCGGCATCCATTCCAAGTTTTGTGCATGTTCAAAATTTGTACGGACACAAACCGGACTATCAACGGACTTTGTTCGGTTTCTTTCCGTTTCCTCCAATCCGGTGATGTGCGACAGCCGCTTAAGTCATTCAATGCTCATGATTAAATACACACAAGCAATATAAGTTCCATACACATACACAGAGTGGGTTCACCAACCAAACACCATGTACCGTGTAGAGGTTCCTCGGCATACCAACCAGGAAACATTACAACTAGAATATGGATTCGAACCCACACCTGATGTCATTTCGGGACGGGTGCCCTTACCATCACCCTCCACACGCTCCTTGATCCAATCACCCTACCCACACCGACATGTATATCGATCGATGCTGCTCCTTGTCTGAGCTAAAAGCTCAGGTAAAGTTTGTTGTTGTTTTACATCCTAGCAACATCTAAGGTTATATCAGGATGGGTACACATTATCCTGACACCGAGCTAACCAGTCCTTGCCCTATCCTAATAATGCCGAGGACCAGGCTAGGAAGCAACAAGTATCAATTTGTAAGTCATTGGTTTGACTCGACCGGTAACCAAACTCACAAACTCCCGATCTTCCGCATGCGAGGCCTGTTCTCTACCGATTCGGCCATCACGCCCGGTTTTTCAAATAGGAAACATTACACCTAGAATATGGATTCGAACCCACACCTGATGTCATTTCGGGACGAGTGCCCTAACCATCACCCTCCCCACGCTCCTTGATCCAATCACCCTACCCACACCGACATGTATATCGATCGATCGATGCTGTTCCTTGTCTGAGCTAAAAGCTCAGGTAAAACTAAGCAATGAGCACATAACATTTAATTTTTTTTTATATAAGCAGCTCTTTAAGTTCATTTATTATTTTTAAACCCACCACTCGCCGTGTCAGTGGCTCTTTAAACAAACTTGTAACTCAAGCCGCCGGGTTTCACAGAGTGTCTTCTTTTGTGAGAAGTTAAGTGTCATCCACACCCGGATAACAGGGCGGGCGGGCTGGGGGGGGGGGGGGGGGGGGGGCTTAGTAAGGGCCCCCCCGGGCCTGGTAGGGGGGTGCAGGGGGGTGGGTGAGGGGCGGGGTGAGAGGGGTGGCGCACATTTTTAACACAGGCATTACACTGCCTTTTTCTGTTATTGCTGCTGGCAAATTCGCGTTGTGTAAACAATCCACCTTCTGGTGCATTATTCTGTAAATGGTGTTCACCGAAGCGTATTAAAAAAACACCTAGCGCCTCCCATCTGAAGTAGAGGGTTTGTAGATCTGTCTGTATGTCTACATGTCTCCATTTGCCACCGTTACAATACTACTATTACTTGGTTGTTGGAGTTTTACGTCCTTGCAACATCTAAGGTCATATCAGGAGGGGTAATAATATTATTAATAATAATTGATTGGGTACATATTTATTTGCTGGTGGTTTAATTAATGCTGTCTCAGCAGCAAGGATAATATTTACGGCGGAAAACTAGGTGGTATAAATTTTGTCGGCTTTGTTAATTACATTTATATGCACATATATCTAAATTTACATGAAAATTTGAAATTGTTAGATTTGCGTCAAATGACAACAAAGATGATTTATGTCCTATGAGAGGACACTTTTATTCTGGCAGTTTTATTAATCACACGTAATGGCTTATATGCCTACATTGAAATTTAGAGTAAAATTTGAAATGGTTAGATTTGTGTCAAATGACAGCAAAGATGATTTGTGTCATATGACAGGACAATTTTATCCCGGCAGTTTTGTTAATCACACTTAATGCCTTATATGCCTACATTGAAATTTACAAGAAAATCTTAAATGGTTAGATTTGGGTCAAATGACAACGAAGATGAACTTTGGTGCAATTTTGAAGTAGTTAAATTTGTGTCAAATTACGGGACAATCTAACTCGCAAAATAGAGCTAAAATTACAGGAAGCGATAGGTTTTGTTTGTTTGTTGTTGTTTTACGTCCTAGCAACATCTAAGGTCATATCATGACGGGTACCGACTTGTGACAGTGCACACTCATGGCGACTTTATAGTGCTGTCCCACTGGGAAGCCAGGCCGCCGGCAAGGAAGCGATAGGAGTCCTGTGGTTCTTAGATGTTTGTTTGTTTGTTGTTTTATGTCCTAGCAACATCTAAGGTCATACATATCAGGACGGGTACCGACTTGTGACAGTGTGCACTCATGCCAACTTTCTAGTGCTGCCCACTGGGAGACCAGGCCGCCAGCAACATGACCTGATATCCCACTCAGTCACATTATCCTGACACTGAGCCAACCAGTCCTTGCCCTATCCTAATAATGCTGAGTGCCTGGCTAGGAAGTGAGAAGTATCAATTTTTAAGTCATTGCTTTGACTCAACCAGGGTTTGAAGCCACGATCCCACAGTCTACCAACACGGGAGACGGATGCTCTAACTCATTCGGCCATCCCGTCTGGTGTAAAAAAACAAAGTAGATCGTAACCTATGATTTAATAAATGTGACAGAAACTCAAAATCATCGGATTATGCAACCTTACAAGTTACACATGTGAGTTAAAGTTGCATAGTCTTATATTTTTGAGTTTCTACAATTTTCTGAGATAAAGATATAATAGATTGATTGTTATAATTGACCTTATCTTAGGTTGAAGATACTTTTATTTTAAATGGCTAATTTTGGAGATATTTAAAGTGAAAACAAACCAAATTAGTTTTGGCAAGCAGGTGAAAAATCAGCCACCATACACTTCAGCAGTGACACTAATATAATAAGTTCTTTGAAATTGGCCTAGTAGTACTTATTCCCTCCTATAGACAGCAACCTAGCGAGGCCTCGAGATTATCGTGAGTCGACAGTGGTCTATGCCAAGCCAGCTGGGCATAGCGGGGCATAGCGGGGCATAGCGGGGTACAGCAGAGCATAGCAGGTCATAGCAGATCAGAGGGTAGCAGGGCGGTGCACAATAATAAAAAAATATATATTATTGGGGCACACGGGAGCATAGCGGGGCATAGCAGGGCATAGCGGAGCATAGCAGTCTACAGCGGAGCATAGCGGGGCATAGCGGGGCATAGCTGTCTACAGCGGAGTATAGCGGGGCATAGCGGGGCATAGAGGAACATAGTGGAGCATAGCGGAGCATAGCGGAGCATAGCGGAGCATAGCGGATCATCGAGGTCTACAACGGAGCATAGTCGGGCATAGCGGAGCATATAGCGGGGCATAGCAATGGGTAGCGGGTGTCGACAGGTGTATATATCACAATCAGTCTTGATTGGCGAGTCTCTCGCGATTGTCGGTTAGTGTACGTCGGGTATGAGCGGCCACGCGCTCGGGCCCGTGATACTGGCTGGTGTGGGCCGGGTGGGGGACGGGTGGGGGTCGGGTGTGGGCCGGGTGTGGGCCGGGTGGGGGCCGGGTGTGGGCCGGGTGGGGGCCGGGTGGGGGCCGGGTGTGAGCCTGGGTGCGGGCCGGGTTCCGGGCCGGGTGACAGGGGAGAGGAAAGAGGAGCTGGCGCCAGATAAAGGCCCGGGTCCGGTGCCGCCCCTAATGGGGCGGGAGAGCGCGCCGGCAGGAGTCAACGGAACCCGACCCCACCCAGCCCCGCCGAGCCGAGCCCCGGAGAGCCCCGATGAGTCCCGACGAGTCCCGCCGAGCCGCGTCCCGCCCAGCCACGCCGACCAAGCCCCGCCGACCAAGCCCCGCCGAGGCCCGCCAAGCCGAGCCCCGCCAAGCCGAGCCCCGCCAAGCCTAGATACAAGATTCACCCCGTACTGCTGCAGTAGGGGTGCAAACCAACCCTATGTAAAAGCTGTCGAAAAAACGGGTCAATGAATTGAGAGCCTAATTTCACAATCTAAGAAGCAACATTTATTCTTTACATATATCTTATTGATAGCCCGCTACCTTTGAGTTGAAAAATATAATATAATATCTAGTTTAATAAGATTTAAAAGTGAAATCGACGGCGTTCTGCGGCCACCATCTTGTCTTTTTGCATTCTCTCCCATTTCACCAAATCTGTGCCGATATAAGTAGCCATTTGATACTGGAGCCACAGTTTCTAGTTCAGGTTCCATACTAAACCTATTTTCGCCCGTATTTACACTACGTTGTCCTTCACCCGTGTACTACAAGTACGGGTGAATCTTTTATCTACGCCAAGCCGAGCCCCAGAGAGCCCCACCGAGCCGAACCCACCCCTCACCCCCAACTCCGACTTCCCTATATTTGACCAGGCACCGTAACTATCTGTAACTTCTCCGATTGTACGGCACTATATTATCGATTGATTGATTGGTGGTTGTTTTACGCCGTGTCGGCAACATAGGCCATATTCACGGCGATCACTATATTATATGGGACTGCGACTAGTGGGAGGAAACCTGCTCCATTGCCCCTTGCTTTTAGTTTTAGTTTTACTAATGGTAATAATCTTTTGTAGTTTCTTCAGTTTTAAAATGTCAAACATTGCTTTCCGTGCCTACACAGCCACCTGCAGACACACCTGCACTCGCATCGAATTGACGAAGTTTGGTTGGTTGTTGGAGTTTTATGTCCTAGCAACACCTAAGGTCATAATCATATCAGGACGGGTACCAACTTGTGACAGATGGCACTCATGTCAGCATTATAGTGTTGCCCCACTGGGAGACCAGGTCACAAACACCATGACGTGATATGCCACTCAGTAATATTATACTGACACTGAGCCAATCAGTCCTTGCCCTCTCCTAATATTATAATAATGCCGATCGCCTGGCTAGGAAGTGACAAGTATATATTTTGTAAGTCATTGATTTCACTCGACTGGGAATTCAACTCACTACCTTCCGCATGGGAGGTCTGCGTTCTACCGATTCGGCCACCGCGTCCAGTCAATTGACGAAGGTTAAGCAGACCTTCACTGAACACCCACTCACACCCAGCCCCACACACACGCACTTACGAACAGATACATATGCACACAGAAATACTCACACATACAGTCACACACATACACATTCACACCCATACACCACACATGCACACACAAACACAAACATACACACGTCAACATGCACACACCAACATGCACTCACAAACATGTACACACAAACATGCATACGCAAACATGTAACACAAACATACATAAACACAAACATTCACACACAAACATTCACACACATTCACACACAAACATGCACACACAAACTAGTAATTAAAACATGCACATGCAAACATTCACACACAAACATTCACGCACAAACATTCACACACAAACATTCACACAAAAACATTCACACACAAACATACACAGAAACATGCACACACAAACATTCACACACAAACATTTACCAACAAATATCCACACACAAACATTCACACACAAACATGTACACACAAAAATGGACATACACACATGTACACACACAAACATGCACATACACACAAACACTCACACAAATATGTGCACACAAACACAAACATTCACACACAAACATTCACACACAAACATGTAACACATACATACACACAAACACTCACACAAAAACATGCACTCACCAAAATCTTGCACATACAAACATGTACACACAGAAACACCCATCTACACATAAACACTCACAGTCACACACATATATGTACACACAAACACAGACACAAACATTCACACACAAACATTCACACACAAACACTTCTAGCCAGAATAATTTAATATCTTCTTCTTTTTAAATATACAGTAAAACCTCCCGAAATCAACGGACCTTGGGACCGACTTTAGGTGGTCCATTTAGGCAGATGGTCGGTTTAAGGAGTTAGAATATGGCTACAATGGTATTGTTGGTATACCCAAATAAAGCGAGCGATATAGGGGAGTGGTCGATCTGTGGAGTTGGTCGGTTAGAGAGATTTTAATGTACATAAATTGAAAAACACCCACCAAAAAACAACAAAAACAAACCACAAGCTTTGAAAGGTCCTGCTGATTCTAGTCAATGTGAGACTGAGACTGAGAGCATCGTTGCACCTATCAGACCAGCTTGCCAGCCGACTTGGCGCTGGATAGAGGACGTCAGCGCGGACATGGCCACCAACGCGGAAGCACCACGGCTCCCGTCGCGTGATGAGGCACATCTTCTTGGCGCGCGGTAAATAAATCCCTCCGCGGCTTATGCTGGAATTGAGCAGATGGGCGTTTTACTAGCAAATCAGTGACAAGGGGGAGGAGAGGGATGGGGAGAGGAGGAGAGTGCGGGGAGTGGAGGGAGGAGGACAGGGGTGAGGGGATGGAGGGACAGG
>CM059200.1:32623130-32642013 GCA_030323885.1 Branchipolynoe longqiensis
GAGCCGAGTGAAGCGAATTAATTCCCAAACAATCGGGGTATATGCTGGTCTATACCACACTCACATACTTCCACCTGCTATTATGGGATGTCCAGAAGGGACTGTTGTATATCATCTACATATACTTTTTGCATACTTATATATACATAATATATAATTCACTGTGATTATGCATGTTATGGATAATCACCAGGAATATGGCCTTTCTTTCTGGTACAGTGACATTAAGAAAAACTTACCTTAAATATTATTGCATTTATATTATATTTATTTTATTGATAGTTTTTACTTGTTATATCTATTCATATTTTTGTAGGGGAGGCCCGATGCCGGGAGGGTGGCAGATCCGCCGTCAGGAGACTGAGAGTCTCGGCACTTGGCCAACTACCGCCGAACCGAAGAGATTCGGGGCCACCTCAATGCTTAGCTGTTACAACATTGTAAAGATGTCTCCAGCTTCTACAACACTCCCTACTGAACATTAATCTTCAACCAAAGATTGGGCCGATTTATCAGAGCCTCTCTATAAATGTTGCAGTTCTGCAAGCAGTAAACGTTGTAAGGTTACAAACCACCCCCAAGCAAGCGTGCCACTCCCCCGCCTGCTGCCCCCCCCCCCGCCCTGCACGGGGAGAGAAGGCAGAGGCTGTGACAGCGAGAGAAGTAGCCCATATCCACCAACCCACATACACCAATGATGATAATAATGGCGACAATAATGGTGATAATAATGACGAAAATAATGATATAATAATGGTAATAATAATAACGATAATAATGATGATACTAATGATGAACATAATGGTGATAATAAAGGTGATAATAATAGCAGGTGGAAGTATGTGAGTCTGTTACCGACGAACTTATACCCCAATTGTTTAGGAATTAGTGCTATACCAACAGAATTAGTGCTATAGGATGGGCAGTTCTGGTATCTAGTCATTTGATGCAAAGTAATGAAATATTTTTTAATATTCATTGCTAATTTACTACTTGGTTCCCTAACTAAATCGGTTGTGTGTATTCAGGTATTTAGATATAATTGTTTGCTTTCTGGTGATATATTCCATTATGAAAACATCCCAGATCTCACTGCACCACAACTAGCTTTGCGAACCTGCACATTAATCTTATATAAAATGCGACCTTCGTACTTCCATCGGACATCCAATAACCCTCATATCCCAAACGAGGTAAGCTCTCCAACCTGATAAATAAACACTGCGCCCTGGTATAATGCCCATCACAATTAATTTCTATTTGAAGCAGCTTTTGCTCAGATTTATCCATCCTTATCATTCGACCCTACTAAGGTTACCCAGACAGCACACAGCCGTCGGCCCGACGTCGGCTATTGGTCGGTCCGTCGGCACCGACTTTCCACCATCGGGCCACCGTCGGCCCGACGGTGGTGTTCCGACGTTAGGAATCAATCCCTTTCCACTTGTGAGCCACCGTCGGGCCACCGTCGGGCCGCCGGCGGTGTTCCGACGTTGGGAATCAATCCCTTTCCACTTTTGATTCACCGTCGGGCCATCGTCGGCCCGACGGTGGTGTTCCGACGTTAGGGTTAAACTTTTGAGCCGTCGGGCCACCGTCGGGCCTCCGTCGGCCCGACGGTGGTGGGCCGCCGCAAGTTTGCATTCATTTTCCACACTTGGTATACCATCGGGCCATCGTCGGCCCGACGGTGGTGTCCCGACCTTAGGTTTCAATCCTTTTCCACTTGTGAGCCACCGTCGGGCCACTGTCGGCCCGACGGTTGTATTCCGACGTTAGGGTTCAATCCCTTTCCACTTTTGATTCACCGTCGGGCCATCGTCGGCCCGACGGTGGTGGGCCGCCGCAGGTTTGCATTCATTTTCCACACTTGGTATACCGTCGGGCCATCGTCGGCCCGACGGTGGTGGGCCGCGCCTGCGCAGTTCTTTAAATTTGGATTTCGGCTCGAGTCGCCAGCAGAACACGTGCGATTGTTGATCAGTGTTCTTTTTCTACCAATAACTCCAGAATTACCCGGAATTTTAAGGAATTATTTAGCAGGTTTGTTTATTAATATGTTTAGATTATTTTGTAAATTTATTACGAAGTATTAGTGGAATTATTCGTGTTAATACGCTTTGAATCATCCGATGCGGTTTGTTTACTTCGAATCCCCACCTGACTCGAGTCGCCGGCTCGAGTAGCCAGCACAACACGTGCGATCGTTGGACAGCGTTCTATTTCAACAAATAATGCCAGAAATCGGAGGAATTTAAAGGAATTATTTAACAGGTTTGTTTATTAATATGTTTAGATTATTTTGTAAAAGTTTTGTAATTTATTACGAAGTATTAGTGGAATTATTCGTGTTAATACGCTTTGAATCATCCGATTTTCTTCCTTCTCGCGCATCAGTGCTATAGGATGGGCAGTTCTGGTATCTAGTCATTTGATGCAAAGTAATGAAATATTTTTTAATATTCATTGCTAATTTACTACTTGGTTCCCTAACTAAATCGGTTGTGTGTATTCAGGTATTTAGATATAATTGTTTGCTTTCTGGTGATATATTCCATTATGAAAACATCCCAGATCTCACTGCACCACAACTAGCTTTGCGAACCTGCACATTAATCTTATATAAAATGCGACCTTCGTACTTCCATCGGACATCCAATAACCCTCATACCCCAAACGAGGTAAGCTCTCCAACCTGATAAATAAACACTGCGCCCTGGTATAATGCCCATCACAATTAATTTCTATTTGAAGCAGCTTTTGCTCAGATTTATCCATCCTTATCATTCGACCCTACTAAGGTTAGGGGTTAATCTGCAATCTACCTGGGCTTCTAGGAATGTAAACATACTGCTAAAGGGTAGGATGCAATAAAACGTGATCCCATCAAAATATATCAATCCAAACATGGTCTTTGGTTTGACTGAGTTCAGTCTAGTAAACAGAGTGAATGGAACTGTCATCAAACAATTGTAGAAAGAAAAAAGATACAATTATTCTTGTTTGTTTTTATATTCATCTCGGGAAATAAATGACAGCGGCTTGTCAGACTATTCCTGGATGGACAACAGGAAATACGACTTTTTTTTAGCGCATGCCTACTCAGTGTCTGATAGTGCTGGGTTCCAGAAGGTCAAAGTCAAGAACCCAGTTTCCCGCAAAGGTAATTTCCTATCTCGGATGTGATTAGTGACAGCTGTATATATACATACATAAATAAGGGTTTGTATACAGGTATGTGTAAATAAATAAATATCTATATAAATACATATATATATAATAGTTGTCCTACATAAATAAGAAAGACACAAGATATGATAGTGGGTAAGAGTTGTAATCTCTGGCAAGAGGAACTATGCCCCTTACCGAAAAAAAACATTCTGCGGTACAGTGAGTGTATGTAAGGGGGGGGGGGGAGCGGTGCATGTGCAGACATGGCGCCCCCCAACGGATATGAGTGAGAGCAGGATGGTAGTTTGTAGGTTAAGAAGGCCCAACCAGTAGATGACTGGGGGTGGCAGTAGATAGGCTAGGGAGAGGATGGAAGCTTCCGGCCTTATTAGTCTTGTATAATGGCTTATACAGCATATGTACATACTTACATTAAGACATTAAGACCGACTCATGGACATCACTCTCACAGCAGAGAGCTAAATGGAGAGCGACAGTCAAGTAATGAAAGGAGTCTTTGTCGCATCTCGACCGACAGCAGATGATGATGATGACTCACATAATCCAAATATGTATATATATATATAAGAAGAGTTTAGGCACACATCCCCGTAAACGCCTTCCAAAAATTCAGATAAACATTGGATGTAAACATTAAAACATTAAATCTTTTTACGTTCCTATTGTTCATGCATTGATCCTTAGTCATCTATTGATATGCAAAGTAAAATTAATGATAATCCAAATTAGTTCACGGGAAAAATCCTGTTATTTTAATACAAATTTTGTATTGCCGTTTATGGGGCTTTGCGCCTGGACTCTTCATATATATCTGCTGTATAAGAATTATGCGAGTATAATAACCCGGAATTCCATTCTCGCTCCTCACACCTACCCATGAGTAATCGGGTGGTGGAGCATCGGGATACTCATCTCCTGCTCCAACCTACTCAACCTCAGTTCTGATGGTGACGCCACCGCTTGCCTTGCTCATTAACCTGATTCACTTACCACCGACTATCATGTCTTCCTCTTATTCATTATGTATAGATCTTTTTGATCAGAAGATCTTCCATAGAAGGCATCCCTGTCCGTTCGAGTATTTCCTGATGGAGTATTTGGGATAATTGAGATGATAAGGCAGTCCTGATCTTGATCAAATAGATCATGTGAGGACGGCCTATGCTAACGAAGCCTGTGGATAAGAGGGAAGATGAATTTTGACGTACTGTAGAGGTCAAAGTTTGTGGTCGTTCGGCAGTTATTTTTCAAATTTACAGACCATTATGTGTGGGGCACAGCCCGTAGTATGATAAGCTTTCACGTCGTTCGTCACGTGACCAGTTAATGACCAAATGAAGATAACGTATTATTTGGGGCGTTTGTCGGTCTTTGCGACATAAGCCATCAAGTGTAAGTCATTATAAGATTTATACAAATATCCGATTATTTTAGATTAACTATTGGAAGAGTTCATGCACAAAACCATGTAAACGCCAATCCGAAAATGTAGTTTAAATAAATGTGTTTAACTGAAAATAATTTTAATTGTTACTAATTTCACTTTTAATATGATCCCATGGATATGGAGCAATGAACAAAAGAGTAGGAATATCAACAAATATAACGTTTTTGATGGTTTGATTCCAATGTTTATCTCCATTTTTGGATTGGCGTTTACATGGTTTTGTGCATGAACTCTTCATTTATATATATAGATATAGATTTAGAAAATGTTGGTGGTACAGTGAATGAGGTTAGGAGCAAATAGTGATTGGTCGGATGTGGTGCCACCGTCGGAGCTGATGTTGAGTAGGTTGGAGGAGTAGATGACTAGCCCCAGGCTCCATCACCCGGTCACTGGCAGGTGTAGCTGAGGAGCGAGTAGGAAATTGCGGGTTATCATACTCATATAATTCTCATACAGCATATACAGAGTATTTGTCACTGACCTTCTGATATGTACCTTGTATAAAATAGCACGATCAAAGCGCCACCTGGCGAATAATAATGGACACTACCAATCCAAGTGCATAGTAGAGGCGACGCAGCGCCGACTAGCGGATTAGTCTTTGTAAGAATTGACACATCGTAGCAGCAAGTATCAATAATAAATTAAACCCAGGAGGGAGCCCGCAAAATTGCATTGCATATATAGCAGAACTAGAGGTCAATAGTCCGTGTGATTATATTCATATAACCTCCTTACATAGTTCACATGCAGCTGAACTACAGGTGAACAGTGCCTGTCTTTATATCCCCATAACCTCATTTTATAGCACATATATAGGTGATCTACAGTTGAATAGTACATGTGTTTATATTGCCATAACCTCCTTGATCTGAACTGCCAGTGAATAGTGTCCATGTTACTATCCCAATAACCTCCTTATATACTACATATACAGCTGAACTATAGGTGATATGTGCATGTATATATACTCAAATAAGACATATATAACGGAACTAACGATGAATAAGTCCTGGGTTTATATTCCCATAGCCTTATATTCCCATAGCCTTCTTATATAGTATATATATAACTGAACTATAGGTGAATAGTGTCTGTGGTTATATTCCTATAACCACTCGGCAAATAAGGAAGAAGTCAGAGTTGGGCTGAGCCTATTTATTAATAGTTCTCTGGCAGGAGACTATACGCCTACCTATATAAAAAATAAAAATAAAATTACAGACGAAGTGACAGACATACGGTCACATATTAGTACAATTGCGCGACGCAGGTGGCGCCCCATTCGTGCACACCTGCTCAAGGTGGGTGCGCGACTTCGAAAACATTTAATATCGAATGCTCAGTAATAAACAATATATATACAATATAACCTTGGATTCTGCTACGTTACATTATATTATTATAATCCATTATAATACACATAACCACTCGGCAAATAAGGAAGAAGTCAGAGTTGGGCTGAGCCTATTTATTAATAGTTCTCTGGCAGGAGACTATACGCCAACCAGACCCCCAACCGGGGGTCCCTCCAAACCAACTCTGACTCATACATGCGCAGCCAACTTGGCTGCCACTCGCATATCATTCAAGATGCGTACCGAGAGGGGGGTTCTCAAATATCTGTATACAGCATCACTTGTCCAATCGCCCCTTGTACGGATTTCTTCCAGAGAGGCACCACACATAGATAGGTATGTACACCCACCCCTCCTAAGCGAATGTGATGATAATAATGTGATATCTAATCCACATAGTCCCCCAAACCGTTTTAGGGTTGCCTGATAAATTTCATATGATAAAGGGAAACACGTACCACCATCGCCAGGCAACAAAAACGCTGGTGCACCATAATCGGCTGGCTGTTCCGAAAAATGCTTCTCCGTCCAATAGACCGCACACAGGGATTTATCCGGACACCTAGCTATCGGAATATCTAAAGATCTTTCTCTGAACTGTATCGTTTTCGACTTATATATTTTTATTACCATCCCCCATGGATAGAATCTAAAGTCCCTCCTCCGAACCATCGCATCCGAGAAAGTTATGTTGGATTTACGCAATAACCCCCTAAAGCTGCAAAGAACTGCTGCTCGCCATGCAGTGTGTCCAGTACTCTCATTAAAGAACGAAAATATTTTCTGAAGCATACCAGGCAACAACGGCATAGCCTGCTTTGGTGCATCTCCCAGTTCCCTCCGGATCCCTTTAAGAGTTGAGGAAATGACAAAATTCGAATAATCTATCCTAGGAGCTCCTTGAATCTTGAAAAAATAATTAAGACCGCTTAAATAATTAATGATCGATGAATATTTACGGGTCCTCGCTAGCCATGTCGCGTACAGTGCTACCTGGATAGCGTCACAAGGCAATGGTGCAAGGGTTTCAGAAAACTCATCTATAAAACAAAAATACTTATTGATCTGTTTCTCTCTAACTATCATAGAATTCGGTGCGTAGCATTTATCTTGGAAATTCTTCTGCTCTAGCCTGAGCCTCCCGATTTCTGTAATGACAAGGGAGATCTAAATATACTACTGCAACATAATATCCCTTCAGGGTCAGCGCTATTAATTACTGCGGCCATGCTTACTTTATCTAATCTACTTAAGGCATCCGTTATTACATTAGCTTCAGTACTAATGCGGACCGAGGTAAAGACAAAGTTATGCTCTATGGACAGCCAGAATAATCTCCGAACATAGTACATAATCAATTTACATTTGGACCTGCCCGTACATAGTGCAGCTTCCACCGTAGCACTATCAGTGATCATTATTACAGAGGCTCCTTCCCAGGTATGTCCCCAGCGTTTCGCTGCCGCATAGACTGCCCACATTTCTTGTGAATTAATATGTGCATTTCTTACTTCATTATCCGGGATATCGCAGTGGTGGTGTACCGCCGTGTGCAAAGATTCTTCATAACTTGGGTCAAAACAGCCAACTAACCAGTCTGTGTCATACATGGCCCCATATCCCCATTTACTAGAGTCACTGTATGTGGCTGTAATCGTTGCAAACTTTCCCAGTGCTAAAGCCTTACCATTAAATTTACCGGCAAAGTTAAACCACCAATGCACATCCTCCCGAAAGCCTACGTTTAAACGGACCTTATAATGTGGTTTTTTGACTGAGTTTATCAAGTCATACACACGTCTTGAAAATGTTCGTCCACCACGCACTACTTTGGCGCAGTGGGCTAACAATCCGCCTAGCTTCTCCAGTTCTTTTCTAGTAGCCTTTTCCTTGTTCTTAAATGCCAACAATGTACCGCGTAGCTTATCTAGCTTATCTTCCGGTAGCGTCAACTGTAACTTTACCGAATCGATAATTATACCCAAGAATTTGATTCTTGTTGTAGGTGAGATAAGTTTTTTGAAGCTTATATAGAAGCCTATTCGCCGCAACAACGCTACTACTTTATTCTGCTGCATAATAGCAGTTTTAAAGTCAGGGGACACAAGGCAAAAATCGTCCAAATAATTTACGATTTTGCTTACTCCCTCCCTAATTGCGCACCGAACAATAAACTCGGATATTTTTGAAAAGACAAATGGGCTCGAGGAGAGCCCCATGCAAAGCCTGTTGTCAAGCAATAAAATTACAGACGAAGTGACAGACATACGGTCACATATTAGTACAAATGCGCGACGCAGGTGGCGCCCCATTCGCGCACACCTGCTCAAGGTGGGTGCGCGACTTCGAATACATTTAATATCGAATGCTCAGTACTAAACAATATATATACAATATAACCTTGGATTCTGCTACGTTACATTATATTATTATAATCCATTATAATACACATAACCTTCTTATATTGCACATATATAACTGAACTAACAATGAATAATGCCTGTGTTTAAATTCCCATAACCTTCTTATATTGCACACATATAACTGAACTAACAATGAATAATGCCTGTGTTTATATTCCCATCACCTTCTTATATTGCACACATATAACTGAACTAACCATGAATAATGCCTGTGTTTATATTCCCATCACCTTCTTATATTGCACATATATAACTGAACTAACGATGAATAATGCCTGTGTTTATATTCCCATAACCTTCTTATATTGCACATATATAACTGAACTAACAATGAATAATGCCTGTGTTTATATTCACATAACCTTCTTATATTGCACACATATAACTGAACTAACAATGAATAATGCCTGTGTTTATATTCCCATAACCTTCGTATATAGTACATATATAACTGAACTAACAATGAATAATGCCTGTGTTTATATTCCCATAACCTTCTTATATTGCACATATATAACTGAACTAACGATGAATAATGCCTGTGTTTATATTCCCATAACCTTCTTATATTGCACATATATAACTGAACTAACGATGAATAATGCCTGTGTTTATATTCACATAACCTTCTTATATTGCACACATATAACTGAACTAACGATGAATAATGCATGTGTTTATATTCCCATAACCTTCTTATATTGCACACATATAACTGAACTAACGATGAATAATGCCTGTGTTTATATTCCCATCACCTTCTTATATTGCACATATATAACTGAACTAACAATGAATAATGCCTGTATTTATATTCACATAACCTTCTTATATTGCACATATATAACTGAACTAACAATGAATAATGCCTGTGTTTATATTCCCATAACCTTCTTATATTGCACATATATAACTGAACTAACAATGAATAATGCCTGTGTTTATATTCCCATCACCTTCTTATATTGCACATATATAACTGAACTAACAATGAATAATGCCTGTGTTTATATTCCCATAACCTTCTTATATTGCACATATATAACTGAACTAACAATGAATAATGCCTGTGTTTATATTCCCATAACCTTCTTATATTGCACATATATAACTGAACTAACAATGAATAATGCCTGTGTTTATATTCCCATCACCTTCTTATATTGCACATATATAACTGAACTAACAATGAATAATGCCTGTGTTTATATTCCCATAACCTTCTTATATTGCACATATATAACTGAACTAACAATGAATAATGCCTGTGTTTATATTCCCATCACCTTCTTATATTGCACATATATAACTGAACTAACAATGAATAATGCCTGTGTTTATATTCACATAACCTTCTTATATTGCACATATATAACTGAACTAACGATGAATAATGCCTGTGTTTATATTCCCATAACCTTCTTATATGCACATATATAACTGAACTAACAATGAATAATGCCTGTGTTTATATTCACATAACCTTCTTATATTGCACTACATATAACTGAACTAACGATGAATAATGCCTGTGTTTATATTCACATAACCTTCTTATAATTGCACATATATAACTGAACTAAATGAATAATGCCTGTGTTTATATTCCCATCACCTTCTTATATTGCACATATATAACTGAACTAACGATGAATAATGCCTGTGTTTATATTCCCATAACCTTCTTATATTGCACATATATAACTGAACTAACAATGAATAATGCCTGTGTTTATATTCCCATAACCTTCTTATATTGCACATATATAACTGAACTAACAATGAATAGTGCCTGTGTTTATATTCCCATCACCTTCTTATATTGCACATATATAACTGAACTAACGATGAATAATGCCTGTGTTTATATTCCCATAACCTTCTTATATTGCACATATATAACTGAACTAACAATGAATAATGCCTGTGTTTATATTCCCATCACCTTCTTATATTGCACACATATAACTGAACTAACGATGAATAATGCCTGTGTTTATATTCCCATAACCTTCTTATATTGCACACATATAACTGAACTAACGATGAATAATGCCTGTGTTTATATTCCCATCACCTTCTTATATTGCACACATATAACTGAACTAACAATGAATAATGCCTGTGTTTATATTCCCATCACCTTCTTATATTGCACATATATAACTGAACTAACGATGAATAATGCATGTGTTTATATTCCCATCACCTTCTTATATTGCACATATATAACTGAACTAACAATGAATAGTGCCTGTGTTTATATTCCCATAACCTTCTTATATTGCACATATATAACTGAACTAACGATGAATAATGCCTGTGTTTATATTCCCATCACCTTCTTATATTGCACACATATAACTGAACTAACGATGAATAATGCCTGTGTTTATATTCCCATAACCTTCTTATATTGCACATATATAACTGAACTAACGATGAATAATGCCTGTGTTTATATTCCCATCACCTTCTTATATTGCACACATATATAACTGAACTAACGATGAATAATGCCTGTGTTTATATTCCCATCACCTTCTTATATTGCACACATATATAACTGAACTAACGATGAATAATGCCTGTGTTTATATTCCCATAACCTTCTTATATTGCACACATATATAACTGAACTAACGATGAATAATGCCTGTGTTTATATTCCCATCACCTTCTTATATTGCACACATATAACTGAACTAACGATGAATAATGCCTGTGTTTATATTCCCATCACCTTCTTATATTGCACATATATAACTGAACTAACGATGAATAATGCCTGTGTTTATATTCCCATAACCTTCTTATATTGCACATATATAACTGAACTAACGATGAATAATGCCTGTGTTTATATTCCCATAACCTTCTTATATTGCACATATATAACTGAACTAACGATGAATAATGCCTGTGTTTATATTCCCATAACCTTCGTATATAGTACATATATACCTGAACTAACAATGAATAATGCCTGTGTTTATATTCACATAACCTTCTTATATTGCACATATATAACTGAACTAACGATGAATAATGCATGTGTTTATATTCCCATAACCTTCGTATATAGCACAATATAACTGAACTTGATAAATAATGCCTGTGTTTATATTCACACCTTCGTATATTGCACACATATAACTGAACTAACGATGAATAATGCCTGTGTTTATATTCCCATAACCTTCTTATATTGCACATATATAACTGAACTAACGATGAATAATGCCTGTGTTTATATTCCCATCACCTTCTTATATTGCACATATATAACTGAACTAACGATGAATAATGCCTGTGTTTATATTCACATAACCTTCTTATATTGCACACATATATAACTGAACTAACAATGAATAATGCCTGTGTTTATATTCCCATAACCTTCTTATATTGCACACATATAACTGAACTAACAATGAATAATGCCTGTGTTTATATTCCCATAACCTTCTTATATTGCACATATATAACTGAACTAACAATGAATAATGCCTGTGTTTATATTCCCATCACCTTCTTATATTGCACATATATAACTGAACTAACAATGAATAATGCCTGTGTTTATATTCCCATAACCTTCTTATATTGCACATATATAACTGAACTAACGATGAATAATGCCTGTGTTTATATTCCCATAACCTTCTTATATTGCACATATATAACTGAACTAACAATGAATAATGCCTGTGTTTATATTCCCATCACCTTCTTATATTGCACATATATAACTGAACTAACAATGAATAATGCCTGTGTTTATATTCCCATAACCTTCTTATATTGCACATATATAACTGAACTAACGATGAATAATGCCTGTGTTTATATTCCCATCACCTTCTTATATTGCACATATATAACTGAACTAACAATGAATAATTCAAAACACGAGGCGGAAGTACATAATGTGGAAGTTTTAATCATAGTAGGTAATGTCAGGTACAGTAAGTGGATAATGAGTAATGTCGAAGTAGAAAGTTAAGGTCAAGTACATTAATGAGATACAGGTAGAATCAATCAGGTCCGCGGGTCAACAATGTGGAATCAAGGCAATCAAGTGAGAGGTCATGGTTGAGTACATTAATGGTTGCAGGTAGAATGAATCAGGTTCAATGCGGGTCAAGTGTCAATAAGTTATACTGGGTCGGTCAATAGTTCAGGTAAATAAGTCGATATGGGGCAGGTGAAGAGTCGATAATCAAGGTAAGCAATCATTGAAATCTCTGGGTGACCCGGACCTCAACCTCAACTCATCATTAGAATTGTGGGGTCGGGTGGGCTGGTGAAAAGAGGTGTTGGCGGCGAGTCGTGTGGTGGAGAAGTGGCAGAGGGAGCGGAGAGCGGAAGTGATGAGGGTAGGGGGAGGGGACCAGCGGCGGCACCAGCGGAGAGGGGAGCCGGTGCCGCCACCTGGAGGAGAGGAGGGTTATAGGAAGAGGGCGGGGTCGGTGGCGCCGCCTGGAGAGAGTGGAGGGAAGGAGATAGGAAGAGCGGGGGGGGAGGGGGAATGTGAGGAAGGAGAAAGGGGGGGGGGGGAAGTTGGGGGTGGGAAGGGTATGAAGGGGGGGGGGGAGGTTTTCCCCGCCTCTGTTTCGAATTACCCATATTGCCGTAGCAATATGAACAATTCAAAACACGAGGCGGAAGTACATAATGTGGAAGTTTTTAATCATAGTAGGTAATGTCAGGTACAGTAAGTGGATAATGAGTAATGTTGAAGTAGAAAGTTAAGGTCGAGTACATTAATGAGATACAGGTAGAATCAATCAGGTCCGCGGTTCAACAATGTGGAATCAAGGCAATCAATTGAGAGGTCATGGTTGAGTACATTAATGGTTGCAGGTAGAATGAATCAGGTTCAATGCGGGTCAAGTGTCAATAAGTTATACTGGGTCGGTCAATAGTTCAGGTAAATAAGTCGATATGGGGCAGGTGAAGAGTCGATAATCAAAGTAAGCAATCATTGAAATCTCTGGGTGACCCGGACCTCAACCAAATAAAGTGGAGAGGGCCCGGGTTGCCGCGGTGAAGGAGCGGGCCGGTACGTACTGGTGTACGGCCGACGACCGCCAGTGTCCGAGGTCCTTGACGTCTTGTATGGGTGCACCGGCGGCTGCACATGCCTGGGCAGCCCCGCGACGCAGGCTGTGCAGGGTGTAGGCCCGAGGGTCAGGGCAGCCAGTGTCGCGGAGAGCAGCGCGGAGAGCAGCGCGGAGCGCGGTGGTTAGGGTCGAGATGGTGAGGGGAGAGCCTTGAGGGGTGAGGAAGGCCGGGGAGGAAGGCGGCACCCCGATGCTGGCGTCGTACCGGCGCCAGGCCTTCACAGGGCAGCAGAAGGAGGCTGGTATGGTCGGTATCGTGATGGAGAAACGATCCGAGCGGGAGACCGATGTCTTGGTCGAGCGGACGTTGATGGTGATATGGGTTCCCAGGTCGACGATGTCCTTGTGTTGAATGGTGTGTCCTGGGTCATGGGGCCGGCCGGTGACGAGGAGGTTTCCTTGCCGGAGGAGAGAGAAGAACCCGAGGAGTATGGCGGATGTGATGACTCTGGCGCGTGGCCCGGCCTTTAGGAGGTATCGGACTACCCCGAGGAGGTGGTGAACAGTGAGGGGCGGGGCCTGTCGTGGGCGGTGGGAGGAGGTCCGCATGATGCCACGCTTGACGATGGAGACCAGGTAGGTCTCGAAGCTGCGGGTCTTCCCGTCCTTAAGCCTCACCCAGGTCTTGGCGGCACTGAGGTGGTTCATGATTGCCCCCGGTGACCTGAGTGAGGTGGAGAGGTGAGCGAGGTAGGAGGCCAGGTCTATCTGGGTCGGGCGGAGTGGATTGTAGTCACGGCTGCGGGCGTGCTCGAGGTAGGTGGTGACCTGTCGTTGCTTATTCCGCCATGTGCCGTGGGCGAGCCCTGCGCGGAAGAGGTGGATGACGTCTTGGTGGTCTTGGTGTGTGCCTGGAAGAGAGGGGCAAATTAGTGTCTCTTCCAGGCTTGTCATCATCGGTGACTAGGGAGGAGTCGTGGTGGGCCCGTATGCGGGTGAGGCCCATGTCGTCGACAAAGCGGTCGGCTCTGAGTCGTGCTGCCTGGTCGAAGGGGGCCCTGCTGAGGGCGTCCGCAAAGGCTATCTCGGCACCCGGCTTGTGGATGACCTGAATCTCGCAAGAGTTAAGGGCTGCGAATCGCCAGATTGCTCGTGCACAGGCACAGAGGGTTGGGTCCCTCCGGGCACCTGAGTCGAGCACAATCTGGGATGCCTGGTTGTCGGTGTTGATCACCACGGCATAGTCTTGGGGGGGGTGAGAGCATGGAGGGCGACAACGAGGTTTATGGCCTCGAGCTGGGCAATGTTGTGCCCGTCGGCCAGGAAGCCTGGCTGGTATTCCTCCGTGATGTAGCCTGCGGGGGAGTGGGCTCCTCCGGCGAGGAGGGAGGAGTCACACTCTATCACCCATTCGTGCTTGGGTGGAGGGCGGAGGAGGACAACGCCGTTAGAGGCATGGGCATACTGCCTGAACCACAGTATGTCCTTGGTCATTTCGAGGGTGATTGTGTGTTTTCCGGTGTAAGGCGCACTTCTGAGGGCAATGAGGATTCTGTTCATGAAGCGCCTGGCGGGCCTCACACATTTTGCAATGTGTTGTAGCCTCCCAACGAGGCGTTGAAGGTCCTTCCTAGAGGCTTTTGTTGTGGGTGCCCAGGTGGCGCATTCGGCGACGACTTCGTCGAGCTTGGTCGGGGGGATCCGGACAATCATGTCGACCGTATCGACCTCAAACCCGAGCCACTCGAGGCGCTGGGTGGGTGGGATGCACTTGTGTGGGGAAAGTGCGAGGCCCAGGTCTGCAGCGAGGTGGATCGCGTCGATGTAGGCGAGGGTGGCGTCATACTCGGTGGCGGCGGCCCCGACGAAGTCGTCCAAGTAACATAGCACGAAGTGACCTTTCCGGCGGAGGAGGTATGTGACCGCGTTGGTTGTGCGAGCACAGGCCATAGAGGAGGTGCGGCACCCGAAGGGGGGAGCAATGTCTAGTAGGTGTCGCCGTCGACTGTGATCCCTAGGAGGGGGACAGATAGGGGGCATGTCCTCAGTTGCCTGTATGCGCGGGTGAGGTCGATCGTCCATACATATGCGCCTTGTCCGAGGCGGGTGACTTCGTCGGTGAGGTTGTTTATGTTGGGGAGGGTGTAGGTGGTGGGCCTCCCTTGGTAGTGTCCTTTGCGTATGCCGGCATTGACGCTGGCGCCCCTCGGGTAGCTGAGGTCGACGATCACCCGGCGCTCGACGGTATTCTTCTTGGGTCGGGTCATCATCGGGCTCGTCTGGGCCCACGGGGCGAAGGGAGGTTGTTGGAAAGGTCCGAGGAGTGCACCCTTGGACGCCTCGTCCTTGACGTACTTCCGAACCCATTGGAGATGGTCAGGGTCTTCGCGGTGGTTGGCGGTCGACGGGACCGGGGGGGCGTCTGCGGTGTAATCGACGGGCCACCCGAACTCGAGGAAGTCGAGTAGCTCGGTGTCGTGGTAGCCGGTTAGAAGTGCCCTCCATCGGTCGATGTTAAGGTCGGACGGCACCGGTATACGTGCTGCCACATGGTTAGGGAGGGCAGTCGCGCGGACTTGGTCAAATATGTGTCTGTATATTTGGTGCCCCCATGCCGCAGGGACGCTGGTGGGCCAGATGCTGTTTAGGGTGGTCTTGTAGGAGAGGGGAGTGTGGGGGGGGTTGTAGGGGGGGGAGGGGGCATCGGCTGGGTCAGTGGTTATATCGTCGATATCCTCACTGGCGTGTGCCCGGTCGTGGTAGGTGAGGAGGGCGTCGGGTGCCGCGGCGGGGTCGTGTTCGTCGTGGTTTGGGGGGGTTGTGGGTCGGGTGATGGTGGCGGGTTGGACACAGGCTATGGTGGCGTCGGTGGGCTCATACCGGACGACAATATCTGTGGTGATGGAGGGGTGTGGGCGTTGTCTGGTGTTCGACCGTAGGCGTGGCCGGGCATGGTCGGTGGTGGCGGAGGGGGTGTGTGGGGAGGGCTCAGTGGAAATGGGTTGGGGTTGGGTGGGAGGGGGGGTGAAGGGGGTGGGTAGGGGGGTGGGGTGGGGGGTGGTCTGGGTGAGGGCGAGGGTGGTGGGCGGAAGTGGGGAGAGTCCGACTTCCGGTTCCGGTCGGAGGCTTCCGTAGTCTGTGTTCCGGGCGGCATGTGTCTGAGTGTAGTTTATGGCTGCGGTGTCTGGTAGGCGGGCAGCGGCGTCGTCTGAGGCCGCCCAGGGTGCCGGGGCGGTGTCGGGTGGGCGAGCAGCGTAATGGCCATTAGCGGCGTCGTTAGTGGCGGCGTCGGGGTCGGGGGTGGCGACTGATGGGTCGTAGGCGGCGCCATCTGACGGTGAGGGGGGGCGGTCTGTGTCCAGGGTGAGTCGACGGTTAGGAGTGTCTAGTGACGCGTGGTTTGAGCTGCTCCATGTTGTTTTGGCGGGAATCTGGGCGTCGTTCTGGGCGGGTCCGACCGTTACGCCACGTGGTGCGTATGTGGCGGGGCTTGGGTCGGTGGGTGCGTGAGTGTGGGCGGGTGGGGTCTCAGTGCCGCAAGTGTAAGGTTTCGGGTCCCAATGCGGGATTGAAGGGACGAACCTACGTGTTGAGGAGACTAGGCGGAGGGCAGGCGGGGAAGGCTGGGGCGTGTGGCGTGCGTCGTCTGAGGTGGCGTTATCTGCGGCCTCACCAGGGCCGCTATCTAAAAATCCGTCCTTGCCGATTCTTCCGTCTCGAGTGCCGCTGCTTTGCGCTCGGTCTGGCGCTTCTTATTATTACACTCTTGTTCTCTGTGAGGATTGGATTTCTTGTACTTGTTAGCGCACCAGGCACACAGATGTGCGCGCCGGTCGCTCCCGGTGCCGTGAGATGCGGTGTATCCACAGTCTGTGCCCCAGTTCCATTTGTGGCAGGGGCGCCCATCCGTGTCGGTATTAAATTCAGGGCGTCTATATGGTGTGGTGTTCGTGGCTGTCGTTTGTTCGTCGGTGCGTGGGTGGTGGGGCCTGGCGGTGTGATCGGTCTTAGCGGCACGCCTCTCTTCTTCCTTCCGTATGCCTGCAAGGCATGCTGCGCGCTGTAGATCTTTGATGGCCTGTTCGTCGCGCCAGGCTCTAGGGAGGCGGCCGTCGTCTATCATGGAGAAAACCTTCTCCGACCAGGCGAGGCACGTGTCCCATTTCCACTCCGCGGCCATGTCAAACATCTCGTCCTGGTGGCTGAGTATGGGTTTTATCCAGGACTGTGGCACTTTGGGGTCTTTACGCATTCGTGACAGTGCTGCCAGGTATTCGTGCCACGTGCTCTCCCCCGGGCCGACTTTGCCTTTGCGTTCGTCTCTGATAACGTAGGTGTGGGGGAGGAGATGGGTCCTACCTCTTTTCTCGTTCCGTCCGTTTGGGTTGGTACCGATGATGGCATCGATCACGTCCTGCTGGTGGTAGTCGTCTTCGCTCGACGATGTGGCGGTGGCGTTCCGTGCGTGGCGCGACCTCCTATGTCTTGGTCGTTCCTGGGATTCTGACCTGTTGCGTCGGTCCTTGTGGGTGCGTTGGCTGCGAGGGGTTGGTCTCGGTGATCTGGGTGATCTGGGTGATCTCGTTGAGCGTTCGTGGGATGTCGTAGCACGTGGCATTGGAGACTGGTCCGGGTCTGGGGTGCCGCGTTTCCTGCGTTTGGAGACAGGTCTGTCGTCGGAGGAGTTGCTCTGCGATCGCTTTCCCGTCTTGTCCGTCTTGCGAGTCTTGTCCGTCTTGCGAGTCTCTAGTGCCTTAATCCTCTCCGACATGGTTTTGGCCAAGTCGGCTTGCTGTCGTATTGAGTCGGTCACGGACTGTCTGAGCAAGGTGAGCTGCTCGGCCGCAGACATGTCGTCGTCGGTCGTTCCATCCGTTGTGGTTGTAGGTTTAACCACCACGGACCGTGGTCTGCCCCGCTGGCGTGGTGTGCGCGTGGCGTCGTCAGACCCGGCGGCGGCTGGGGTGTCTGCTGTTCGTCGGGTTGTTCTGCGTGCCGGCATGGTGACGGTTGGTGTTCGTTGGTGTTGGAGAGCAGCCAGGAGGCGAGTTGAAAAGAGGTGTTGGCGGCGAGGCGTGTGGTGGAGAAGTGGCAGAGGGAGAGGAGAGCGGTAGTGATGAGGGTAGGGGGAGGGGACCAGCGGCGGCACCAGCGGAGAGGGGAGCCGGTGCCGCCACCTGGGGGAGAGGAGGGTTATAGGAAGAGGGCGGGGTCGGTGGCGCCGCCTGGAGAGAGTGGAGGGAAGGAGATAGGAAGAGCGGGGGGGGAGAGGGAATGTGAGGAAGGAGAAAAGGGGGGGGGGAAGTTGGGGGTGGGAAGGGTATGAAGGGGGGGGGGGGGAGGTTTTCCCCGCCTCTGTTTCGAATTACCCATATTGCCGTAGCAATATGAACC
>CM059200.1:32642512-32762393 GCA_030323885.1 Branchipolynoe longqiensis
AGAAGTGTGCGGAACAGAGGGATGGGCGGGCCGATACACTGGTCCCGACCCCGCGTAAGGTTTGGGCTTGACCCACAACCCACGCACAAATTTAGCTTATTACGCCTGTGTTATAACGGTATAAACACGTTCTCTAACACCAATAGATGTCCAAATGAGTTTGAAACAACCATATTGTGACATATATATATACCGGGACTGACCAAAAATCTTTGTTTCAGCTCCCGATGGCCACGAAGCGGGGAAGCGCGGTGCAGCAGCAGCCGAGGGGCGTGTTCCGAGTGGAGGGGACGAGGAGTACGACTCCTCACCCGTGTTGTCGGCAGTGCCTTCGACACAGCCCGGGGCGCATATTCTCTCCGAGGAGGACATAGTGCCTGACGGCGCCGCGGCTCAAAATTGGGAGACGCGGTTTGCGGCGATGGAGAGTCATATAATGGCTCTCAAACCACCGGTGTCTCGTAAACGGCGAATGCCGAGTGTTCAAGAGGAGTCTTCTTTGGAGGATTTCTCGGAGACAGACTCAGAGATGGAGCTTAGGGCTCCTCCTCCTTCTCCTAAACGGAGGAAGAAGAAGAAACATATCGTTTCTTCTGGTGATGATTTCACCAAGGAAAGGGGGAGGACTGGACTTCGCAAAAAGCGCAAGACCAAGTCCAAGAAGAAGAAGAAGAGGAAAGATTCTTCTTCTTCCGACTCGTCCACGGATTCCACTTCCACGGAATCGGACTCAGACACGCGATATGAAGGTGTCTATGCTGCCATTGGGGGCAAAGTGGCTAAGAAAGTGGAGAAGCCAAGGGCTAAGCGTGTGAAAACCACTACGCTTATGCGTGAGAACATTAATGGCCATTTCCGCACGTTTAAACCGGCGGAGATTATTTCTAAGTTATCAGATGAGTTAACAGGCATTAAAGGTGTTCCCAACTCCATCATTAAGGAGATGGATCGAGATGTCAATATGACAGAGGACCGTAAGAGATTTGAGGGTGTGTTGCACACAGTGCATAAGGCGGTGCTTGTTACCTTAACAGCTATTGCTCATGTAGCAAACAGAATGCAACGAGAAAATAAGTTCTCGTCTTTGGCTAAGACGATGGACAAAGGCATTGCATTGTTGGCGGCGGCAGGTAATTTTACCTGTCGTATCGAAGATATGAAAATGTCTTCAAGTCAGTTTGCACAGAAGCTGGCAAAGAAGTGGCTCGCTCAAAGAAGGTTACCGATAATGATGGGAAAGAGTTTACGCTCTTTCTTGCTCCAGAGCCGATTAAAGGGAAACCTTTAGATAACACAAAAATGTTTGGCGGTCAACTACAATACCTCTATAAAGAGGTAGAAACTGCAGCCAAGAGTGGCAAAAACATGGATGGTAAGAAGAAACAGGAAACTCCTCGTTTCAAAAGGTCACGAGGGGATTTTCGTCCACGGCGGTTCACCAGGGGAACCAGACCGGGCTCAAACTTCGGTCAAGCTTTTCGGGGCCGGACCGACAACACCGCACGGCCACTGGGCCGAGGCGTCAACTCGCCGAGACCCTTCCCCAGGGGCGGGTCCAAGTAGAGGTTGAAACACAAACGTTACAAGTCCTTCCAGCCTCTAAAACCACACAAACTGTAAGCAACTTTGTGGCTGGTAATATTAATAATCATATTTCTGAGTGGCACAAAATTACTAGTGACCAAGAAATTTTACAAATAGTTAGGGGTGTTCACATTCCCTTCACACAAATTCCGGTACAAGGCAGGATACCTTTTCCTTATAACATTGAACCGGTTGAACGAGAGGCACTAACTAAACAGGTACAAAAATTCTTTGAGAAAGGAATTATACAAAAAGTGACATACTGTTCAGGAGAGTTTATTTCAAACATCTTCTCGAGACCAAAGCCTAATGGCGAGGTTCGAATGATCCTGGATTTAACAATCCTTAATAAAATGGTTGAATATCGACATTTTAAAATGTTCTCGCTAGATACGGCACGAGATCTGATTACGCCAGATGCGTGGATGGCTAGTGTTGATTTACAAGATGCATATTATACGCTTCCCATAAGGGAAAAAGACCGGAAATTTCTTCGGTTTCTTTGGGATAACCAACTCTATGAGTTTACCTGCATGCCGAATGGTTTAGCTTGTGCCCCTCGTTTATTCACTAAACTGCTTAAACCTGTTTTCTCAGTAATGGCGCGGAAGGGTCATATAATGTTTCCATACATAGATGATTCCTTTATTATAGCATCAACACAAATTGATTGTGTGAATGCAGTTTTGGATTTATGTGCATTACTTACTAAATTGGGGTTTTATGTACATCCACAAAAGTCAGTGTTTAAACCAACAAAACAACTCAAATGTTTAGGGTTTATTCTGGATACACAGTCTCTTACAGTGTCGATAACAGAACAAAAACTAATTAAGTTTATGAATACAGCGACCCAGCTTATTAAGTTACCAAAACCTAAAATTAGACAGGTCGCAGTCCTTATTGGGATAATGATATCGTATGCACCCGCTATTCTATACGGGAAGGCCCATATTAAATCTCTAGAAATAGATAAAAATTTAGCGTTAACACGAACTAAAGGGAATTTTGAGCGAAAGATGTTTATTTCGCAAGAAGGGCTACAGGATATTGCATGGTGGATGCAACACATAGCAAGTTCACCAAATCCAATCCGCATGGCGGAACCTAATACGGTAATTACTACTGATGCTTCGTTAGAAGGTTGGGGAGCTCATCGAGATGGGGTCACAACAGGAGGTAGATGGCTTGATGATGAAAAATCAGACCATATTAATGCGCTAGAATTGCGTGCTATTTATCTGGGCTTATGTAGTTTAGTAAAGATACATAAATCACAAGTTAGAATACTAACTGATAATACTACTGCCATGGCATATATTCGTAACATGGGTGGAACCAAATCAAAGCCTTGCAATCAGTTGTCTAAACTGATTTGGAACTGGGCACAGGCTCAACAAGTCTGGCTGACTGTAGCGCATATTCCAGGGTCACAAAATACACTTGCAGACCATAAAAGTAGAAGTTTCCATGACCATTTAGAATGGTCTCTCTCTACACCTTTGTTTAACTTCATTTGTGAAAAATGGGGTACACCTAAAGTTGACTTGTTTGCATCACGAAATAATAACAAATTACCTTGTTATGTTTCTTGGCATCCTGAACCGGAGGCTTGGAAAGTAGATGCATTTGCTATTATCTGGGAAAATAATTATTTTTATATTTTCCCACCGTTTAGCATTATCAGCCGAGTTGTCAGGAAAATCGGTTTGGAAAGGACACATGCTATACTGGTGGTGCCCGATTGGGACACGCAACCTTGGCTGCCAGCAGTTTCACAACTGGCAAAAGAACATATACGATTCCCAAGAAAACTCGGGAATCTGACACACCACGGACCGCTAGTGGTTCACGGCGACGTGTCAACGACGCCCCTATTGGCATTCCTTTTCTAAGGAACCAGCTGCAGCAATTTGGATTGGACAAAATTACTGAGAATAGGATAGTAGCTGATGCCTGGAGGCCAGGAACTGTCAAAATGTACACATCCTATTTAAAGAAATGGGGTGTACATTGTTTGTTAATGAAAGTTAAGCCAACAAATCCAACAATTTCACAAGTAGCTCGTTTTCTTCGTTCTCTAGAGGATGAGGGACTATCCTTTGGGTCGATCAATGCGGCAAGATGTGCGTTATCAATCATATTACCGAGAATTGATGGCGAAACAGTTGGAAAACATTATGTTCTTTGTTATCTACTTCGTTCAATTTATCAAAGGAATCCTCCAAAACCAAAGTATAGTCGGTTTTGGGATGTGTCTATAGTATTTAAGTTGTTTCAGGCTTGGCCTCACAACTCGTGGTTAGATATAAAACAATTAGGTTTTAAGGTCGCGGTCCTGTTATTATTAGTAACCGGACACAGAGGACAGACGATTGTTGCTTTGTCTTTAACTGGATTAGAAATAGACAAGAAACAAGCTACGTTTGATTTAGCACAATTGCTTAAATCGAACACGTTAGGTGACCCTTTATCTACGGTTCACTTAGACTGTTTTCCGAGTGATCGGAAATTATGTGTTGTGTCAGCCATACGGGCTTATATATCTAAGACAAAGGATTTACGTGCATCACAACAACTATTAGTGAGCTTTATAAAGCCACATAAGGCAATTTCACGAGACACCCTTGCCAGATGGACAATTACGGTGTTGAAATTGGCTGGAGTGGATACGAGCAAATACTCATCCCACTCAACTAGAGGTGCCATGGTCTCCAAGGCACGGTTGCTAGGTATTTCTGTGAAAAGAATACTAGCGCATGCAGGCTGGAAGACGGCTAAGTCGTTTGCAAAACATTACAACAAGCGACTAGAAAAGCCTACCGGCATTGCAAAGCGCCTGCTCGCCAACTAACAAGAATAGGTGAGAACAAAAACGTTGAATATTATATAAGAATGGATGATATTAAGGATAAAAATGAATTATGTAAAGGTCTCCCTAGCCTGAGGCTAGCCTGAGGCTGTATACCGAGGTAAAATAGTATAGTTATACGAATCTTACCTGGGTATAGATGATGGATAACTGTTGTTTTCCCGAGGTATAAGCCTCGGGTAGACGTGGGCTAGGGCCCACCCACCACGCCCTGCCACGTCTATCCCGTTGGTGTACCATTACGGGAAAATCATAGTATCCATTGTATTGAAAGATCATTTTTATCCTGAATAAGTAGGTTAAAATTGCTGGTACCTCACGTGCTTCCTTCTCCCTAGCCCACGTCTACCCGAGGCTTCTACCTCGGGAAAACAACAGTTATCCATCATCTATACCCAGGTAAGATTCGTATAACTATACTATATATATATATATATATATATATAAACTTATCTTAACTGAGGTGGAGAAGAAAGAGAAAGAGCTGGGATGGATTGAGAGAGTTTATTTTTCTCTTTGACAGGAAAATATAGCCCTATCGAATAATAAAAACTTTTCACAGCAAGTGATCCATACAACTTCTGAGGAATGAGTACCAAGAACTGCCGGTGGCGGCGCCACCGCAGGTAAATGGGTGCCGCAGTGAATAGGTCTGGGTCTGTCAGTGGACAATAATGGATCACAACAATAATAGGAAATAATAGGAAATACCTCATACCGATGATTTTATACACGTATATACATATACTAACTATAAACTTATCTTAACTGAGGTGGAGAAGAAAGAGAAAGAGCTGGGATGGATTGAGAGAGTTTATTTTTCTCTTTGACAGGAAAATATAGCCAAACCGCCCTATGGCGCGGCCCCCAATCCAACAGAGCTCTCATATGAATCTAGTGCTGAAGAGACCCTCATGTCGAGCACTATGCGGTTAGTCATGGGAGTTTGAAGGTAGGCAAAAATGGTGTCGGACGACCAATCCCCCCATGTCCTAAGTTCCTCCAGGGTCGCTCCACACATGGAGAGGTAAGTACAACCCCCCCTCCGGAGGGAATGGGAGGAAATATCATCCGGGTTAAAACCTGCCCTAGCAACGAAGGTCTTAAGGGTTTCCTCGTACACTTTATACGTTAAAGGAGCGGACCCAGAACCCTGGGGGATACGGAACGCCATGGAGTCTGATGTAGCCGGTAACTCCCGAAAATGTCTATCGGTCCAATATACTGCGCAAAGGCGCTTCTCCTGACACCTAGCAATGGGAATCTGTAGCTTCCTTTGCTTAAACTGAATTGTTTTAGTTTTACATATGGTAATAATCATGCCCCAGGCATAGAAGACAAAGTCCTGGCGCCTTAAACTGGAGTCTGACAAGGTTACTTGGCATTTCCTTAGCAAGCCTCTAAAGCAACACAGAAGAGCTGCCCTCCAAGCCACATGACCTGGATTAAGTGTTAATAATGAAAAAACTGAGAGGATCATAGCCGGTAACATTGGAACTGCTTGTCTTACCTCATCTCCCCTCACCCGACGAATCCCTCTCAGGGTACTAGAAAGAATATAGCTCTTATAGTCTAGCAGGGGGGAAGAGTTCTCACGTAGAAAATTATTCAGGGCACTAAGATAATTAACTATCGATCTATACTTTAGAGTCCTAGCAAGCCAGGTAGCGTATTAAGCAGCCTGTGCCGCGTCACAAGGAATGGGGGCTAGAGAGGCGGAAAATAATCGTATAAAATCAAAATATCTATTAATTTGGGCTTTCCTAGTAATCAAGGAATTATGAGCATATGACATAGCCTGGAATCCTCTCTGCTCGTCCTGCAGCTTCGCCTCTGAAAGCAGAAAAGGGGGATTTAAGCCTAAAGCCACAACACATGCTGTGGAGAATCCCTGTCTCGTTGAGCCTCATCGAGCTAACCTCATCATCTAGCCTACTCAAACAATCACACACTGTGTTGTCTTTACTCGCAATATAAGCAGCTGAGATAGTGAAATTGAACTCTACTGAAATCCAGAACAGCTTTCTCAAAAAATTCATCACTGGCAATGATCTCGATCTGCCAGTACATATGGCAGCTAGAACGGTAGTGCTATCTGTCATAACTAACACCTTGGAATTGCGCCAGTATTCCGCCCAGCGGGTCGCTGCCATAAGCACAGCCCACATCTCCAATGTGTTAATATGCGCATTGCTTAAAGTGTCAGGGGCATCCACCTTGTGGTGATCCAGGTAACTATCTAGATGTGCTCGATCAGCCCTTTTAAAGGTGCCAGCTAGCCAATCATTCTGATATATAGCTCCAAAACCCCATAGAGAGGCGTCCGTATATACGGCATAAGTCGGAGCGAATTTCCCTAACATCTGGGCTTCACCATTAAAAATCCCCGCGAACTTCCACCACCAGTCAATATCTTCCTGGAATCCTTTGTTAAGTCTAATCTTATAGTAACTTTTCTTTACCGTCCCCATTAGGTCATATATTCTACCCCCCCGAATTACCTTAGCGCAGTGGGCCAATAATCCCCCCAGACGTTCAAGCTCCTTCCTGGTGGCCTTTCGCCTATGGAGGAAGTATTTGAGAATTCTACCTAATTTCTGTAGCTTGTCACTAGGGAGCGTCATTTGCAAAGTAATAGAATTAATCATTATCCCAAGAAAGCTGATAGATGTGGAGGGAGGGATCAATTTCTTGTAACTGATGTAAAATCCTAGTCTCCTGAGTATAAATACTACAACTCTCTGAGATCTAGTTGTCTCACTGAGGCTGCTGTCTACAATACAGTAGTCATCCAGATAATTAACTACCCTTAAAACGCCCTCCCTGATGGCACATCTCACAATAAGGTCAGAAATCCTCTGAAATATATACGGGCTACTTTTCACAGCAAGTGATCCATACAACTTCTGAGGAATGAGTACCAAGAACTGCCAGTGGCGGCGCCACCGCAGGTAAATGGGTGCCGCAGTGAATAGGTCTGGGTCTGTCAGTGGACAATAATGGATCACAACAATAATAGGAAATAATAGGAAATACCTCATACCGATGATTTTATACACGTATATACATATACTAACTATAAATGTACTGCACTCCAGTCTGTCCCCTCCACCACAACCACCACGTTCCCCTCACCACCTGAACCACCGACCCGTGTCTCCAGTCGTGGCTCTCCATGGTAACGAGGCGCAGATCAAAGGTCCATCCAGGGTCCCACACTCAACTCACCAGGGCCCGACCTCATCAACAGTTCACCACTCACTCTCCACGGCCCCGCGTCACCAACATTTCACTAATCATCATTAATCGTATTCCTCGAACCACCTTACAACACGGGTCCCCCCTTGCCCCCCCCCCCCCCCCACACTACTCATGATAAAAACACAAGACCGGACCGGCTGGACGAATCGGTACAGCGCAGGCTTCCCATGCAGAAGGTAGGGAGTTTAATTCCCGCTCAAGTCAAACCAATGACTTAACAATTTTATACTTGTCTCTTCCTAGCCTGGCGCTCAGCATTAATAGGATATATCAAGGAGTGGTTAGCTCATTGTCAGGATAATGTGACTGAATGGGATGTTGTGTCATGGTGCTGGCAGCCTGATTTCCCAGTAGGGCAGCACTAAAAAGTCGCAATGAGTGTGCACTGTCACAAGGCTATAGGTACCCGTCCTGATATGAGCTTAGAGGTTACCAGGATGTAAAACTCCAACAACCAATCTGATAAACACAGCTAAACGCCGTAAATATATCAATTAAGTGTACAGTAAAACCTCGCTAAACCGACCGACCATGGGACCGACTTTAAGTTGTCCATTTAGGGAGGTGGTCGGTGTAGAGAGGTAGAATATCCTTACATTGGTATTGTTGGGACCCAAATAAAGCGATTGATATAGGGGAGGGGTCGATCTGTGGAGGGGTCGCTAAAGAGAGGTTTTACTGTAATTTAATTTTGGGGGGTTCATTGTGTTGGACGCCGCTGTTGCTAAGCTACAGTGAGAGTTAGCCTATTATGGGATGTAGAAGAGACAAGAGTCACGTGTCAAGTGCTTTAACGTAGCACGGATGGCTGAGACGTGCATAAACTTGCCCTCGTTGTTTTAAAGCTGCATAGTCCGATGAAAATATCAAATTTTGAAAACCAAAACAATTATCTACATTTGATTCTACATATCTCACTTAGATCATCATCATCATCATCATGCTGTCGGTCACGATGCGACAAAGACTGCTTTCATTACTTCACTGCCACTCTCCGGTTTGTGCGGTTGTACATTTCGTGAAAGCTGCCTGCAAAAGTGTTGAAGTGCTGCTGGCTTTTGCAAGTTACCAGCGGCACTCTCTCGGGGAGCAAATAGAGGTTTCACACCGGCAAGAACATGTCAAGACAGGCGCAAAACTATTTATCCCTGCAGTGGCTGGTCGGGAGATGTTGGGAGTTCCATACATCAACCGCCCTTAATGCTGCCACAGTGACATGGTTTTCTGTTTAGGGTTTGCTCCCTTAGCCTTCCGTTCTGTCAAGAACCTGTACCACAAGGCAGTCGTTTACAACTCTGCAAGGCAGGGGCGTCAAACTCCCTGAGGTATTGCTATACCTGCAATACATGCATACTTCGATACTGCTGCACTTATTAAACATGTGTCATCACAAAGAAGGGAATACTGAGTAAATTTAATAGAATCTGTTACTGCAGAATCCTATAGTGTGAGAGTTTTGGCGTGTTTGCCAACATTAATTTTGCACGTTTGCACTTCAAATATCTCAAAAGTTTACCATTTTAAAGTAAAAGTTACTTCAAACTAAAGTAAGGTAGATTATATTATAATCACCAACCTAACATATGTATCTCAGAAAATGACAGAAACTCAAAACCATCGGACTGTGCAACTTTAATCTTGGTGCTGTTCTTGTCATTTCCCAGCCATGTGTGTATAATATGCAGAGCTATTCCGAAAGTACCAGATGTTTGTTTATTTGTTGGGGTTTTATATCTAAGGTCATATCAGGACGGGTACGTACAGACTTGTGACAGTAAAAAAAGTAAAGGTTGTTTCATTTAAAGTTGCATAGTCTGATGAAAACATCAAATTTTCAAAACCCAAACACTTATTTAGATTTGATTCTACATATTCAACTTAGATACTGATTCACTTATTCAGCATTTGTAACTGCATAGAAGGGCGTACATAATAAGTCAAATAATAGAACCTGTTACTACTGAAGTTTATGGTGTCAGAGTTCTGGCGTGCTTGCCAATATTATTTTGGCATGCTTTGAAGTCAAATACCTCCAAACTTAGCGATTTAAAATTAAAGTTACTTGAAACTAAAGTAAAGTAGATTATACCGATTAGATTAATATATTTATCTCAGAAAATATCAGAAACTCAAAAGCATCGGACTCTGCAACTTTAACGATGTATCTAGAGCACGTTGATTTTCATATCATCGGCTAGTGGACATCAAACAATATGGTCATTCTGACATATTTCTTTGGAGGAAACCTGCTGCCACCACATAGGCTAATCTTTCCGATAAGCAGCAAGGGGTCTTTTAGATGCACTTTCCCACAGACAGGACAGCACATACTACAGCATTTGATGAACCAGTTGTGGACCAATGGCTGGACCTGTGACTGTGCGCTCATCATGGTTTTATCATGCTTTCCTACTGGGTTGGTTGGTTGGTTGTTGGAGTTTTGCATCCGGGCAACATTTAAAGTCATCTCAGGATGGGTACCTACAAACTTGTGAAAGTCCACATTCATTGCAGCTTCAAAGTACTGCCCCACTGGCAAATCAGGCCACCGGCACCATGACCCAATATCCCACTCAGTCACATTATCCTGACACTGAGAGCTAACCAGTCCTTGCCATATCGTATCAATGCCAAGTGCCTGGCTAGAAAGCAAAAAGTATCAATTTCATAAGTCATTGGTTTGACTCGACCGGGAACCGAAGTCCGGATCTCCCGCACGTGAAGCCCACGCTCTACCGCTTCGGCCACTGTGCCCGCTCTCTTGGTGCTGTTGTCATTTCCCAGTCATGTGCTTAAATATGCATAGCTATTCCGAAACTACCAAATGTTTTTTTGTTTATTGGGGTTTTACATCCCGGGAACATTTAAGGTCATATCAGGACAGATACCTACAAACTTGTGAGAGTACGCACTGATCCCAGCTTTATACTGCTGCCCCACGAGGAGACCAGGCCGCGGACATACTACCATGACCAAGTCTCCCGCCCCCGCCCCTCAGTCACAATATCCTGATACTGAAACTAACCAGTCGTTTCCCTATTCATAATAATGCCAAGCGCCAGGCTAAGTAGCGACAAGTTTCAATTTGGTAAGTCATTGGTTTGATTCGATCAGCATTCGAACTCCCCGACCTTCCACATGGGAAGTCAGTGAGCGCTCTTGTCTTAGGCTTACTCGTAGTCTTAGCTGATTCGGCCGTAGCCTAATTCTGCACGCTTACAACAATGACACAGCACTTTAAAACTGAAAATTCTAGAAATACATTTGTTTCTTACTAAAGCTGGAAATGCCAGGGTTAAGCTGTTAGTTAAACTTCGCTGATGCCAGCGGCGCGACGCGACGCAACGCGACGGGACGCGACGCGACGCGACGCGATGAGGGCCCTCAAAGCAGGGCTGTGTTCAGGGTGCGCCTCCGAGACGTCTCGGGGATATCCCTGATGTCATTCTAGTTTGAACGGCCAAAGCAGTTTGTCGCCTCGAAACTGGCCAACCCTCGTAGGTGGCGGCCATTTGCAATGGAAAAGCTGCGCCGTGATTGGCTGAAGCCATTTTCGAGGGGCTCTTTGTCTCCTATCTGAAAAGGGAGACGTCTCGGAGATGCCTCAGAGACGCACCCTGAACGGAAATAAGCCAAAATGCACCGCGGAGATGTCTCGGAGATGGACCCTGAACGTGGCCCAGGACATGGCAGTGCGAGGGATCACGTTACCTGCTCAAGGGTCATGTGACCTGCGCTTATTATGCAGCGCTTGTTGTTGTTGGGGGCCGTACCCGACGCGGTGGCCGAATCGGTAGAGCGCGGGCCTCGCGTGCGGAAGGTCGGGAGTTTGGGTCCCCATCCAATCAAACCAATGACTTATAAAAATGTATACTTCTCGCTTCCTCGCCTGGCGCTCGGCATTAATAGGATAGGGCAAATACTGGTTTAGCTCAGTGTCAGGATAATGTGACTGAGTCAGATATCAGGTCATGGTGCTGCCGGCCTGATTTTCCAGTGGGGCAGCACTATAAAGTCACCACGAGTGTACACTGTCACAAGTCAGTACTTGTCCTGATATGACCTTAAATGTTGCCAGGACGTAACATTCCAACAACCAATCCACTATGAAGTCGCCATGAGTTCGTACTGTCACAAGTCTGTACCCATCCTGATATGACCTTAGATGTTGTCCAGATGTAAAACTCAAACAACCAACCAATCTTGTTGTTGTTATTGGGGACCGATGAGCAGGGCCTACATGAGCTGGGCAGTGTTCGATGCCCAGGCACAGACTGCACTCTCATTGGCACTGCCTGTGACCGTAAGGCACCAGCGCGCTCCTCACTGGGGCCGTATTCGATTAACAAGACCCGGGCGACTCGGGTCACCCGAGTAGCTAGAATTTCAAATCGAACACCGGCGAGTGGAGTTGACAAAAATATGTGCCGTGTGCAAAATGTCCTGACTCCGGTAACCCATGTCTTGTCTGGGGGTGGCGAGGAGCAATGAGCCCGTCCTGATATGACCTTAGATGTTGCTAGGACGTAAAACAACAACAAACAAACAGGAGCAATGAGGTGACATTTGCGCTTGTACTGTCCTGTAGGATAACAGCTACCACTGGTAGTACCAGTCCTACATATTTTTCTTTTGTAATAACTCAGATTAATGAAATGGAAATATAACTAAACTATGCAATCATAAAATACTTTAAATCCTATTTTGCTGTAGTTATATAGGTTCGTTTAAAAAAAAAAAAGAGTTTTGGATTAAGCAACATTTTTTCCTCCCCGAGCGTGGAGAAGCGTATTCGTTTATTCAACGCAAGTCTGTAGGATGTGTGCATGTGCCAAAAAGTGACTCGGGTGATCGAGTGTCTGGAAGTGGGATGTGGTGCCTCTTTACTGGTCCTGCAGTATATATGTGTCACAACCACCTCTTACTGGTCCTACACAGTTTCTGTCACAACCACTCCTTACTGTCACAACCAGTGGTTTCTGGCCTTGCAATATCTGTCACAATCACATCATTCTGGCACTACAATATGTGTCACAACCACTGCTTACTGTCACAACCAGTGGTTTCAGGCCTTGCAATATCTGTCACAATCACATCGTTCTGGCACTACAATATGTGTCACAACCACTGCTTACTGTCACAACCAGTGGTTACTGGCCTGGCAATATCTGTCACAATCACCGCTTACTGGCACTAAAATATGTGTCACAACCACTGTTTACTGGCACTACAATATGTGTCACAACCATTGCTTACTGACCATTCAGTACGTGTCACAATCACTACTTACTGGTCCTACAATATGGGTCACATCCATTGGTTACTGGCCGAAAATATGTGTCACAACCACTACATTCTGCCCGGACAATGTGTGTCACAACCACTGCTTACAGCTCCTACAATATGTGTCACAACCACTGTCTACTGGCCCTACAATATGTGTCACATACACTGCCTACTGGCCCTACAATATGTGTCACAACCACTGCCTACTGTCCCTGCAAAAAGTGTGTCTCAACCACTCCCTACTGCCCAGACTGTAGGTATCACAGCCACCCTCTTACTGGCCATACAATATGGGTCACAATCACTGATTACTGGCCGTTCAATAATGTTGTCACAACCACCTCATCCAAGCCCTACAGCACCTGCACAAGAGTGTCACAACCACCGTTTACATGTGTGTCACAAGCACGGCCCACCAGCCATACAATATCCTGCAACACCTCACGACGCCTGTAACCTTATGATGCCGTATCACATTTAGCCCATCTTTAGGCTGTCACCCCCTCGTTCCTTCTCACCTACATCTCCCCCTCCACCTCCACCTCCACCTCCACCTCCACCTCCACCTCCACCTCCACCTACACCTCCACCTCCACCTCCACCTCCACCTCCACCTACCCTCCTCCTCACCTCCCCCTTCCACATCCCCCGTCCAGCTCTTCCCTCAGCCTCTCCCTCCACCTCCCTCCTCCTCCTCCCTCCTCCACCTCCCTCCTCCTCTCCACCTACCCTCCCCCTCACCTCCCCCTCCACATCCCCCGTTCAGCTCTTCCCTCCACCTCCCTCCTCCACCTCATCCCCAACCACCTCCACCCACCACCCCCACCCCCCCTTCACAAAGAGATGTGGGTTCGAGTCCCGCTCGATGTGCAATATTTCCAATATTCATCACCCCCCATGACACTGGGGCCATGACCATGATCCTATACAAGCTACACGCTGTATAGTTGTTGAACCTAGCCTGTCTATCTTCTATATGTAAGTGCATTGCCTGTATATAGACAATTGTAAGCATGAGGAAGACTTCCAATTCCAGGGGGACGAGTGTAGTACTAGTAGTCTGCACTGACCTCTCAGGCAAGGAGCCGCATAGACAGGTAGGCGTGGGTAGTGTGGTGATATCAGGGAGCCTATGTAGTGTAATGGTTAGCACACTGGCCCAGAAAGCAAAGAAATGTCGGTTCGCGCCCCATTCTAGGTGCAATATTTCTCTTTTTCATGACACCATCATGGACATTTTGCCCAGTGATCTTTTGTTTCCAATGGACCGTGACTATGACTGATTTTGTTGTGACCAACTTTGTTGCATCGGCTTTTGTTTCGATATTTTCTGCTCCGGATTTTCTTCGAGCTAATCTCAGAGGCAGCCTCTTTGATTGGAGCGACTGGAAAGGAAAGCTTGCTTTATTTAACGACACCTCGAGAGCACATTGATTTTTATCATCGGTTATTGGACATCAACCATATGGTCATTCGGACATATTTCTTTTAGAGGAAACCCGCTGCTGCCACACAGGCTACTCTTTCCGATAAGCAGCAAGGGGTCTTATTATATGTCCTTGCCCCACAGACAGGACAGAACATACCACAGCCTTTGATGAACCAGTTCATGGACCACTGGTTAAATGGACTTAAGCCCCGTTCACACATGGGCGTTAAGTCGCCTCAACTAGTTTGCCTTGTCTAGTTCGTCTCACATTCGCCGTGTGGACGCTACGCTGAAGCGAATTAGGGCTAGGTCGCCTCATCTAGTTCGCCTCAAGTAAACCACCTCGCGAGGTAGTCTAGATGAAGCAAACTAGCTTAAGTCGGCCAAACTTCCTTGTGTGAACGGTAGCGGCTTAGATGAGCCGGATTAAGGACATCACACGCATGCGCAGTCGAGACCTTAGTTGGTTGACTTTCCGGTTGATCAAAAGCCCATATTATATAATTTGGTTTATGAAACCGCTAGATGTGCACAGATATTTTTGTCTTCATTTATTTTTAGGTTTTCACTGCCCAGCAGAAGTTTTGACCATTCCAAAACAATACGACTCGGTCTATACATATTTAGGTCGAACCCACCCTCTCTCATGGCGACGTCGACTAACCGAAAGTGGCGCTGGTTAGTATGGACTTGCTGATGTGCAGATATCGATTTCCGGCTTAAACCGCCCCAAGTACTGCAAGTGTGGACACGATACACTTTCACGCCTAGTTCGCCTCATCTAGTTCGGCCTAAAGTTGTGTGTGTGAACAGGGCTTTACTGATGCTCAAGATGTGATTTGCGATTAGTTCACTGGAAATGTCTGCAGCCACCCGCTCTTTGTCAACACGTGTGAGAAGCCAGACAATGAGAGGACGGCTCTGGGTCAGAATCTCATGTAACACAATTCTTGTTTTGTTACCTTAAAGCTGCATAATCCGATGAAGCATCACATTTCAAAACCAAAGCCTCATCTAGATTTGACCCAACATATTTAATTTAAATACTGATGCAGTTTGTAAGCATTTGTTGCCACATATAACGGTATACAGTCAATTTAGTAGAACCTATTACAGTATAACCCTGTTAAACCAAACTTGAAGGGACCCTAGAAATTTGTTTGGATTAACCGATCATTGGTTTAACTGAGCTTTGGCTTCGACTTTGACTTGACTTTGGCAAAAACGCGGTTACATTATGAATGTAATATACAAAGTATGTGGACACTTTTATTATTGTTTTCTATGTATATACAGTATAACCCCGTTAAACCAAGCTTGGATACACCAAACGATTGGTTAATCCTAACTTCTTTTCGGCAGCCCCCAAAAATACTACCATTTATCATATCAAAAAGTTGGTGCGGTCTCAGATGACCTTATAACCACCTGAAAGTTTGGTTTAACTGTACCGGAAGTGGCATGGGGCCTGACAATTCTGTTTGGATTAATCGATAATTTGGATTAACCGACTTTGATTTAACCAACTTTTTTATATGATAAATGGTAGTATTTTGCCGGGCCGCCAAAAAAAGTTTGGATTAACCGATCGTTTGGTTTAACCGAGCTTGGTTTAACAGGGTTGTACTGTACTGCAGAAGCATATGATGTCAGAGTTTTTGGCATGCATGCTACTGCTGGAGCCTATGGTGTCAGAGTTTTAGCGTGCTTGCCAAAACTAATTTTGCATTTTTATACTTCAAATATCTCAAAATTTACCCATTTAAAAAACAAGTTATTTCAAACTAAAGTGAGGTAGATTATAACAATCAATTTACTATATTTATCTCAGAAAAATGGCAGAAACTCAAAACCATTAGACTTATGCAACTTTAACATTTACGCATTATATATTCATATATGGAGGATTCAGGCGCAAAAACCGACAAATCCATTTGAGTGGTATTCTCTAAAATAGACTTTACTGTTGCGCTTTCTAGTTAAAGTTGATCAATTTCATATTAAGTAGGGCAATCTATTGGGGATGTGGCAGCTTCTGCGAAAATACAGATTTTATTTTTCGGAATAATGGTAGTTTTACTATAAACGCGGTAGTCATGGTTTTGTTTCGGCGTTTGTCAGTTTTTCTGTCTGAACCCTTGACTTATATATACAGTATAACCCCGTTAAACCAAGCTCGGTTAAACCAAACGATCGGTTAATCCAAACTATTTTTGGTGGCCCGGCAAAATATTACCATTTATCATATAAAAAAAGTTGGTTATGCCAAAGTCGGTTAATCTAAATTATTGGTTAATCCAAACAAAATTGTTGGACCCCAGGCCACTTCGGTATGGTTAAACCAAACTTTCATGTGCTTATAAGGTCATCTTAGACCCCACCAACTTTTTTATATGGTAAATGGTAGTATTTTGACGGGCCGCCGAAAAAAAGTTTGGATTAACCGATCGTTTGGGTTAACCGAGCTTGGTTTAACAGGGTCATACTGTATTTACATAAAAAAACAATAATCAAAGTGTCCACATACATTGTATATTACATGTGCAATACATGTTTACTCAAAGTCAAAATCGAACCCACAGCTCGGTTAAACCAATGATCGGTTAAGCCAAACAAATTTCTAGGGTCCCTTCAAGTTTAGTTTAACGGGGTTATACTGTATTAAGGTAATAGAGACCAGACACAGTGGACAAATTGGAATGAGTGCAGGCTTCATATGTGGAAGGTCGGGAGTTTGAATCCCAGCTGAGTAAACCAATAACTTACTAAATGTATACTTGTCAACGCCTAGCCTAGCGCTCTGCACTAATAGGATAGGGCAAGGGACTGTGTATCACAGTATGAGGACAATGTGACTGAGTGGGATATCGGGTGCTGGTGCCAGTGGCCTGGTCTTTAAGCAAGATGTTGAAATATTAAGGATACAAAGAAAAGAAGACGCCTTGTTTGACAACTGTATAAATAATCACACACTGTTTAGAACAATGCTATAACCTAGTAGAGCATAACCCCGCTAAACCAAACTTGAAATGACCCTAGAAATTTGTTTAGATTAACCGATCATTGGTTTAACCGAGCTTTGACTTTGACTTTGACTTTGAGGAAGCGTGTATTGCACAATGTATGTGGACACTTTGATTATTGTTTTTTTTTTATGTATATACAGTATAACCCCATTAAACCAAGCTCGGTGACACCAAACGATCGGTTAATCCAAACTTTTTTTCGGCGGCCCAGCAAAATACTACCTTTTATCATATAAAAAAGTTGTTGGGGTCTCAGATGACCTTATAACCACATGAATGTTTGGTTTAACTGTACCGGTAGTGGCATTGGGCCTGACAATTCTGTTTGGATTAACCGATAATTTGGATTAACCGACAATGAAGAGAACCGGTGCGTTAGACACGGCCGGAACCGCCCAGCTTGGTGCGAACCCGCCTGATTTCGGGCCAAGGTTCCGTAACGGAACGTCCGGCTCAGATGAAATAGCACAACTTGCATATACACCAGCTCATATTTATATTAATATAATTAATTATATAGCAACTATATAATATATATTATATTTATTATATATATTTTATATTACATATATATATATATAATATATATAATATATATAATATATATAATATATATAATATATATAATATATATAATATATATAATATATTATTATATATATTATATATATTATATATTGCATATCTGTTGTACATATTATATCTGTTATATATATTTTATATATTATATATATTATATATATTATATATATTATATATTACATATGCAATATGTATTACATATATATTACATATATTATATATTATATATATTATATATTTATTGTATGATATATTTGATATATCATATATATTTGATATGTTTTATTTGAAGTATAATGTATTATAGTTATATAAACTAACGGAGGAACTAATCGAGTATCATTTCGGTAAATTGTCTCCCAGGGTATTCGGAGTCGCATGCTAACCCTGATATTGTATTATTTATTATTCGCGTGCATGCCATATTAGTCCAAGGTATTTGGAGTCGTGCGCTAACTCTTGTGCCATTGGCCCACGCCCTAACCCTTATTTAATATATTGTATTTATTTGATATATTTGATATATTTGATGTTTCATATGTTTCATATGTTTCATATGCTTTATGTTTGATATATTTTATATATTTTATATATTTTATATATTTTATCTATTTTATCTATTTTATATATTTTATATATTTTAAATATTTTATATATTTTATATATTTTATATATTTTATATATTTTATATATTATATACGATGCATATATATTTATTTATAATTTAATGGTAGACACTACAAACTATGGGGCTCAGCAACTTTAATTCTTTGATCCCACTTCCCACACACCTTCGGGCCTCTACTCCCATATCGCGCAATAAGACTTTGCGCTATGGCGGCTTGCGTCAGTACGGCGGCAGGTCTCACTATCAAGAATACACAAAATGTGAAGGTGACGTCTGCCATGAATGAATTTCCTTGAACCTCAGCCTTCAAGCTATGACACCCCAAACACCCATCTCTCCACACCCACACCCACAGCCACATCCACCCACACCCATACTTCCACACCCACCCACAACCGGGCGCGGTGGTCGAATCGGTAGAGCGCGGGCCTGTTATGTGAGGGATCGGGAGTTCGCTTCCCAGTCGAATCAAACCGAATGACTTATCAAATTGGTGTGTGTCGCTTCCTAGCCTGGTGCTCGGCATTAATAGGATAGGACAAGGACTGGTTAGCTCACTGTCAGGATAATGTGACTGAGTGGGATTTCGGGTCATGCTTCTGGCGGATTGGTCTCCCACTAAGGCAGCACTATAAAGTTGTGTGTGTGCACTGTCACAAGTCGGTACCTGTTCTGATATCACTTTATATGTTGCCAGGATGGAAAACTCCAACCAACCACCCACCGACCCACACACACACCCACACACCCCTACACGCACCCCCCCCCCCCCCACACACACACCTACACCCAGACCCACAACACCAGCCCATCCCTGCGAGTGGCTTGGCGACATCTCCAACCTGCTCGACCTTGTGGTTCTTTTTGTGTTTCTTAAAACTTGTATCTCCCTTTTCCCCCCAATTTTGTTCCTTTATCTTTTATTTATTCCATATTTATTTCCATTTTCTATTTTTATTACCTTCTGTTACCCTGCTCTCTACACCGTCCTTGGTTCCTTTCTTGCCCCTCCCCAATTCGATTTGCGAGTCGGCGCGACATTCACCGCGGCTCGGTGACCTTGACCCCGGCTGAGTGGCAGTGATAGTGACACGAGGAGGACACCTCTGGTTTGTGTCATCTTCACCCGCCCTGTCTCAGCCCAGCTCAAGTCACATCCCCCTCCCCTTCTCCCTCCTGTTCTTCCTCCCATCCCCTTCTACCTCCCCCTTCTCCCTCCCCCCTTCTCCCTCCCCCCTTCTCCCCCACCATCTCCCCCCTCTCCCTCCCACTTCTCTCTCTCCCCCTCCCCTCTTCTCTCCTCCTTCTCCCTCCTCCTTCTTCACCATCTCCCTCCCCTTCCCCCCCCCCCTTCTCCCTGCAACTTTCCCCCTTCACTCTCCTCCCTTCTCCTCCCTTCTCTCCCTTTGACCCCTTTTCCTCTGGGCGCTCCCCCTTTCCCCTCCCCTTCCCCCTCCCCTTCTCCCCCTCCCATCCCCCTTCTCCCTCCCCCTTCCCCTCCCCTTCTCCCTCTCCCTCTCCCTTCTCTCTCCCCATTTCTCTCCCCGCTCTCTTCTCCCTCCCCTCTCTTTCTCCCCCTTTCTTCCTTCTCCCTCTCCCTCCCCTCCTCCTCCCCCCTTCCCCTCCCTTCTCCTCCCTCCCATCTCCCCCTCTCTCCCTCTCCCTCCCCTCTCTCCTTTCCTTTCTCCCTCCTCTCCCTTAGTCCTTCCCTTCTCTCCCCCCCCCTCTCTCCTACCCCCCCTCTCCCCTCTCCCTACTCTCCCTTCGCCCCTCCGCCCCCTTCATCATCCATCTCCCCCCCTTTCCTTCCCCCTCTTTCCCCTCTCTGCCTTTTCCCCTCTCTCTTCTCCCCTCTGCACTCTCCCTTCTCCCCTCTCCCTCTCCCCCTCTCCCTCTCTCCCTTTCTTCCTCTTTCTCCTCTCCCTTCTCCCTCTGCCTCCCTTCCCTCCCCCTCCTCCTTCCCTCCCCTTCTCCTTCCTTTTCTCCCTCTCCTTTTCCTTCCCTTCTCCACCCCCCCCCCCCCTTCTCACTCCCTCTTCTCTCTCCCTCCCCCTTCTCCCCTCTCTTTCTCCCCTCTCCTCTCTTCCCTCCTCCTCCCTCTTCCTCATCCATCTCCCCGCTTTCCTGCCCCCTCTCCCCCTCTCCCCTCTCCCCTCTCCCGTCTCCCTCTGCATTCTCCCCCTCTCCCCCTCTCCCCTCTCCCCCTCTCCCCTCTCCCTTCCCCTTCTCCCCTCTCCTCCCCCTCTCCTCTCTCTCCCCGTCCCTTCCCCCCTCTCCCCTTCCCCCCTCTTCCCTTCTCCCCTCTCCCTCTCCCCGTCTCCCCCTCTCCCCCTCTCCCCCCTCCCCCTCTCCTCTCCCCCTCTCCCCCTCCCCCCTCTCCTCCCTCTCCCCTCTCTCTCTCCCCTCTCTCCCTCTCTCCCTTCCCCCCCTCTCCCCTCTCCCCCTCTCCCCTCTCCCCCTCTCCCCCTCCACCCTCTCCCCCTCTCCCCTCCCTCCTCTCCCCCTCTCCCCCTCTCCCCTCTCCCCCTCTCCCCCTCTCCCCTTCTCCATCTCCCCTCTCCCTCTCCCCCTCTCCCCCTCTCCCCTCTCCCTCTTCTCCCCCTCCCCTCCCCTCTTCCCCTCTCCCTCTCCCCCTTTCCACTCTCCCCCTTCTCCCCTCTCCCCTTCTTCCCTCTCTCCTCCTCTCCCCTTCTCTCCTCTCTCCTCCCCCCCCTTCTCCCTCTTCTCTCTCCTCTATCCTCTCCCCTCTCTCCCCTTTCTCCTCTCCCTTCCCATCTCCCCTCTCTCTTCCGTCTGTTCTCTAGCTATCTCCTCTTTCCTCTGTACCCATCCTGATATGACCTTAGATGTTACCAGAATGTAAAACCCCAACAGGCAAGCGCACTCTGTGCCGCGTGTAACACTCACTAGCCGACGTTGTGATCTGCCTCTCAGCCTGATATGCCGTGCATGGATGTCAGCACATAAGGGCGACATTGTTTCAATATTTTGCTCTGGGGAAAGAAGAGCCGCATTTGTTAAGAAAACTGATCTTTGTAGACGAAGACAACCGAGCCCAGCTGCAAACCCCGGTGTGGTGTCCTCTGTGGCAGAGTTGTACTTAGCGTGTCTGACCTTTTTCTGGGTCAGACTCCTAATCTGAACTTCAGTGGTTCGATTCCCCGATGCCACCCATCACCTCTGATAACTTGAATTTCCACCGCTGGGTATAACTTACAGCGTCATCAAAGGCCAGTTGCTCTCATGCCATGTCTATGTGGTGTGGGAGGTTAAAATATCGCTTGGGTCGGTAAAAGTGCAGGCTTGGGCTTTCTATCGAAACAATTGTCTAATGGTGAAAACAAAGACTGTACAGACTTATTCACGATGGGCGGTATACATCTTCAAGGGAAAAAAAAGAAGAACAAAGAAATGCAAAGATGTGGTCACGGACGCTGACAGTCGGTGTAGCAGTAAGATGTCACCCCCCCCCCCAGTATAGTTTATTCGTCCCCCCTCCCCGGGAATATTATACCGGTATAAAACTGTAAGAACATCACTCTTATAGTTATACTGGTATCATTCTACCTATGATTACTATGCTAGTTGGTTGGTTGTTGGAATTTTACGTCCTAACAACATCTAAGGTCATATAAGGAAGGGGAATACTACGTTAACTCCAGGTTTGAAAACTGATGCTCGAACACATTTAAGCTGCACGGATTTTATGGCCCTGCACAAACAATTTTACAATTCAAACACCATGGCCCGTATGCACGAATCAGTGTTAGGGCCGTAACCGCGGTTTGGCTAGCTCCACATGGCTAACGGTGGAAAATCAGTATGCATCAATCGGTGCCAGCGCTAGCCGCTGACCGTAGCCTAGGCTAAGCTACCCTACTTTCAAGTGAGGTTTAACTGCTAGCCGCACCGGTTAGTGTGCATGTGTGGGTCTCAATCTATTCAATGCTATCATATTTGACAGAATTACATACTCAATGAGTGAAATTTGATCAAAATTAACCCTAAATTCGAACCGATATTAACACTACCGCCACATCGGCGGAGAGATTAATATTGTCGAATCGACGAATGTAAACTAAACAAATCACAGCCGCCGCTTCGACGTCGATATCCATGCTGTCGCATACTGTCGCATAATGGAAAGAAACCAAAAAAGTCCATTGATAGTCCTGTTTGTGTCCGTACAAGTTTTGAACATGCACAAAACTTGGAATGGATGCCACCGGATTGACGTCTACAGTTCTTGTCCGGCTTGAGTTTGTTTCGTCCCTTGGCTATCAGTTCATATCCGTTTCATGTTCGTTTTATATCCGTTGTATATCCATTTCATGTCCGTTCGATGTCCGTTCGTCCAGCGGCCTTGACCCGATATCGCAACATTTTGACACATTTTAATACATTTAAATACTTATGACACCTGAACTAGACAATTCTGTCTGTTGCTCAATCCGGTGATGTGTGACAAGGGCTTAAAAGCGATGGCCTGATAATAATAGGGCAGAATAAGATTTGAACACTTCTTGCCGTGATTATTGCCTTCACTGCTGAACCGGATGAAGCAATCACCACTAACTAATTAATGTTATGCATTTTAATTTAAAACATTATTATATTAATTGACGCAAATTTAAATCACGAACAATAGACGAGATCACTGTTCCGACTGCGCCTGCGCTGAAAACGGCGCTGGCAGCAAAGCAAATGCATATGGCTATTGAGTTTGCCGATACGTGTAGGGCAAAACTTTGATTTTATTCAAAATTAATAAAAATACAGAACAATTTGGCATAAATATGTATGCACACATGCAATATAATGATCTGATGAATATAACTAAGACAAAACTAGCCATAGTTCAACATTTTGAGCTTAGAAACATACAATTCCACACAAAACAATCAGTCACTTTATCCACATCACTATTATTAATTCTTGTTCTAAATATTAAAATCCCAAATGTGTCAACAGACACTTGTTTCAGAGAAATGTATAACCAATATCTGATTAACTCTACTCATTTTCTAGTTCTACATATGTCATTAACCATAGGATATCAATAAAAACATGAATAAAATAAGTAAAACTGACTCTGGCTATGGCTCTAACACTAGTCTGAGTGCCTAGATTTGTCTAAATCTAAATGCACATGCCATAAGATGTGCTGATTATATTGATGTAAATACAATGCTGGATAAACGATTAATATCTTAATTTATTATATATATTGTTTTAGTTAGTGTTCTTCTATGTTTCAAACAAGAGCTGAGATGAGCTGAAACTAGCACATTTCATGACTGCACCCAGTGTATTAGCATGTTGTAAAGTTTGACCCCTATCTTCATGGCCGCGTCCTGGGTCAACTTCGCAGATTCTTATTATGTCGCTATAGACTGTGCTCCTGCATAGTCTTTGCCGCTCATGGTCGCCGTAGTGAGTCCCCTCCACAAAGAACGAAGAACACCATAGTCTTCAGTGCTCAGAAAGGAACTTGTCTTTTAATGGTAATGTACACAGTATATATTCAAACTCCCACCCACGCATCCACCCACAAAGTTCCGGGATGTGGCTGACATGACGTGCCCAAACACGTCATTGTGTGGGAGGTCAGTCACACATTCTGGGTATCTCTGATGACACCAACCAACTTTCCTTAATGTATAGATACAACCTTTATCTGGCAGGCTACTCAGTGTTTCCCAGTATAGGGTGTGTGTGCTTCTTGGGAGTTCCCCGTCATTCAATACCCATAAACCTGTCCACCACAACCCACACACACATCCGATTCCCACCGCACCCATATCCTTGGAGGCTGATGGGTTACCCAGATCCGGGTTAGCGGGTTCATGCGACACGATGGAGTCTCTATAGACCTTATACATTTGAACATATATGGTATGGATTCTGTGCACATATTATTATAAACCAATTAAAACTAAAGACATTACTGGGGCTGTCTTTACACACCTCCCCCACTTAAAAGTTTTTAAGCTACACCTCGTAGGCTTCAAAACTCTAAGTATGTCAATAGATTTATACTACCAAGGGCAATATATGAGTACACAAGTAAAAGCAAATAATTAGCCAACACTCGCAGATGATACCTGTTACATACCTAACTGTCACGTTGAGTCTATGTACTTCTAGATCTACTGCAATGTGGCTGAGTGCAACGATTAAATATAAGCAGTGGGTAAATACAAAGTTATACGTCCAAGTGTAAAATTGTCCGATATAATACATGTGAACCGAGGTGAAGTTACTATAATAAATTACAAACTGTCTATATAATGATAAATGTTAAATTATAAAAACCCAAAGACATATAGAGGATGTGTGAACTTGGTAAACTATTATTCATTAGGTATAGAACTTGTATATTGAATAGTCTTTGAGAGGGAGTGTCACTTCCGAGTTTGACTAAGAACAGTCTTTGGAAGAGTCACCTCACATGCCCCCTCCCCCCCCCACATGGTATTGTTATGATCATTGACCACTGCATTGTACTCTGATTGGAGGAGTGAGTCATGTGACCACTGCATTGTACTGTGATTGATGAATAGGATCATGTGACAACGGCCATCTTGAATCTTGAGAACCTATATAAGCAATAAACCAGAGAGTCTCACTCTCTTACTTGTCCTTCTTACCCTGTTTTCCTTTATTACCTGTAGTGTTTTCACTTGACCTATTCACACCACCCACACCACCAGCCGGCACGTTTACACAAGGATGCTAGCTCAATTGCAATGTGCCATGCGCTTCTCGTGGGTTTGTTTTGTTTTGATGCATCCCACAATGCATCGCGCCGCTGGAACTGTGATGTAGTCTATATCAGCAAGAGCCATGTGCTTCGCCTGGGTTTGTTTTGTTTTGACACATCCCACAATGCACCACGCCGCTGGAATGGTGACGTAGTCTATTGGTCCTCCTCATTCCACTGTTCCTTGTCCTATCCTAGTAATGCTGAGCGCTTGGCTAGGTAGCAGCAAGTTTGTTTGTTTGTTGTTGTTTTACGTCCTAGCAACAAATAAATAATCGGTTTGACTCGGCTAGTGATTCAAATCCCACACTGGGTGCAGGGCCGTAGCTAGTAACTGTGTCGGATATCGGGTCATTGCGCCAGCGACCTGATTTCCCTGGGGGCCAGCACTATAAAGTCGCCATGCTCGTGCACTGTCACAACTCGGTACCCAATCTGATATGACCTTAGATGTTGCCAGGACGTAAAACTCCAACAACCAACTAACCCTCTCACGATGGGAAAATCTATGCACATCGAGTAATGGCTATTTTGTTGTGGTTCTGTCTTTCTACAGGTGTTCTACAAAGCCGTCTGCAATATCACCCCCAGCTCTGAGCTACTGCTCTATGCGCATGACAGTGTCTACGTCGAGGACCTTGACCCTGCCAGCAAGGTCAAATGCCAAGGTCAGTTTAAACCACAAACAAAAATCAAACCTTTATTTTGGAATGTTATTTCTATTTCTTTCTTTTCATCTTGAATTTTGTTTGTAGTGAGTTTTCCCGCGTCCGTTGAGCCTACATTCCTTACACGCGGTATGCGGTATGCGAATGCGAATGCGACAAAAATTAGAAAAGCATCTAAGTCAATGTGGGTGATTCCTTACATTCGGTATGCAGCATGCGGCATGCGAATACTGAATCGGTCCATTTAGCGATCGGTGCGGCATGCGAATTCGAATGCCCATAGACAACAGTGTTAGAGAAACCTGACACTATGTGTGTGGGTGTGGGTGAAAGGACCCAAACCGTTCGCATACCGCATGCCGCATGCCGCATACCGCAGGCCGCATACCGCGTGTGAGGAATGCACGCTTTAGGGACGAGAACCTCCGGTGGCGGCGCCACAGGTTGCACGCAGGACGTATAGGAAGTTGGATATAGAAGCAATGGTATACAATCAATCAATAGTTCCGTCCTCTAGTCGAGGGTTGGATGCAATGGTTCTCCACTTGTCCCGATGTTGTGCTGTTCTGATAGACTGTGAATAATTCAAGCCTGTCCACTGTGAAATATTTGTAAACCATGATGTTCTTGGTCTCCCTCTCCCTCTGCTGCCATTCACCTTCCCTTCCAACAATGTACGGTATATTGAACTCTGACGAATGATGTGGCCAAAATAAATAAGTTTCTTTGTCTGTATAGTGGCAAACAAGCGTTTCTTATTTTTAATTTTTCTGAGAACTTCCTCAACCTAATACCACTCCAATAATACAAGAGATTTGATTGGCTAACAGCCTCGACAGTCAGTCGGTGTCGGCCACCTATCGGTGTTGGTTGGAACTAAGCATTGCTCATGGTTGTTGGCGTTTTACATCCGGGAAACATCTAAGGTCATATTAGGACTAGTACCGACTTGTGACAGTCAGCACTCATGGCAACTTTATAGTGCTGCCCCACTGGGAAATCAGGCCACCGGCACCATGACCCAATATCCCACTCAGTCACATTGTCCTGACACTGAGCTAACCAGTCCTTGCCCTAACCTAATAATGCAGAGTGCCAGGCTAGGAATCAACAAGAATCAATGTTGTAAGTCATTGGTTTGACTCAACCGGGAATGGAATTCCTGATCTCTCGCGCGAGAGGCCTGCGCTCTACCCATTCGGCCACCACGCCCGGTTTGAGCATTGCTCATTGTCCTAATAGTTCAGTGACGATGGACACTGCACATATTAAGCCATTCAGGTTGTACTAAATGTTACACTTCAATTGTGCTATTCACATGAAGCAATTGTGTGTGGTTTTTGTCTGTTTTTTATTATTTAATTAAACTTGTTTGTTGTTGTCACTACATCAGTTATCGATTATGCCAGATATTTGCATGGTTTCGGGGGAGAATTACTCAATCAACTGCTGACTCGGTACTAAAGTGACAACTAGCAAATTCAAGCGATGGACTGGTTGATTGTTGGAGTTTTACATCCAACAACATCTAAGGTCATATCAGGATGGCTACCGACTTGTGGCAGTGCGTATTCATGGCGACTTTATAATGCTGCCCCACTGGGAGACCAGGCCGCCAGCACCATGACCTGATATCCTACTAAGGCACATTATCCAGACACCGAGCCAACCATTCCTTGGCCTATCTTAATAATGCCGAGCGTCTGGCTAGGAAGCAACAAGTATATGTTTTATAAGTCATTGATTTGACTCGACCGGGAACCGAACTCCCGATCTCCTGCATGCGAGGCCTGCGCTCTACCTATTCGACTACCGCGCCCGGTCCTGACTGGTTGATTCACGTAGCAGCCGGTCTTTGATTTACTGAAGCACTTTATCACCGCATTTGTTGGTAAATTAGTTGTTTAATCGGGGGCAATTTCAGTCGCAGATGACTGGTCTTCCTCATTCCAGTAATGCCGAGCATCTGGCTAGGAAGCGACAAATATCAATTTTTAAGTCATTGGTTTGACTCGACCAGGATTCGAACCCACAATCCCACAATCTACCAATTTGGGAGACGGACGCTCTAACTCATTCGGCCATCCCGTCTGGTTAACAACAAAATACTTAAAAACATAATTCCAATATCGGAACAATTAAAGTTATGTAGTTGGAAGAAAGCATCAAATTTCCAAAACCAACACGCTTACCCAGATTTGATCCTATATATCTGGCTTAGATACTGGTTGGTAGTTCGAATCCCAGCCAGTTCAAACCAATTACTTATCAAATTGATGCTGGCGCTTGGCATTAATAGGATAGGGCAAGGATTGGTTCACTCAGTGTCAGGATAATGTGACTCTGTGGGATATCGGGTCATGGTGCCAGTGGCCTGATTTCCAAGTGGGGCAGCACTATGAATTCATCATAAGTGTGCACTGTCACAAGTCGGTACCCATCCCAATATGACCTTAAATGTTGCTAGGGCATAAAACAACAAACAAACAAAACCACAGATCTGGAAAGCTAGTTATAGATCGTTGGGCATTTGCCCGGCTATAGAATTTACATTTCAAACACCGATTCACAAAGAGGACAAAGAAGGCCATTTAATTTAATTTAATTTATTTTAATTCTTTTTTTTTTTTTCTTTTTTTTTTTACTATTTTGATAATTCTAGGAGTTAAATAAGCAATGACAAAATGTGTCGAAATGGCATGGGCAAAATGTTTGTTCCCATTGCATTGTGTGTAATTTGTCTATGGTTTTAAAATGAATGTATTGATGTTTCGGCCGGAAAATGGCCATTATTTACAGCATTTGGAACGGGTTGGGAACCAATAGGCTATGCACCAGTGGCTGGCTATGCACTGTGACTATGAAGTATATACGTTTGATGGCTAGGGACCAACAGATTTGCACCAATTGTCATGCATCAATGGTTACGCATCACTTGTCACGCATCGATAACCATACACCGATGGTCATCCACCAGTGGCTATGCACTGAGACTATATGCGCCAGTGTCTTTGCATTCATGGATGACTGCAGACAAATATACATATGCAGACAGACGATGGTCATGATGGTCATGCATCAATGGTCACGCATCAATGGCCACTCATCGATGACTATGCACTGAAGACTATCTACCAATGACTATGCATTCATGGATGACTGCAGACAAATATACATATGCAGACAGACGATGGTCATGATGGTGATGCATCAATGGTCACGCATCAATGGCCACTCATCGATGACTACGCACTGAAGACTATCTACCAATGACTATGCATTCATGGGTGACTGCACACATATATGCGCTAATGGTCATGCTAGTCATGCATGTATCAATGGTCATGCATCAATGGTCACGCATCAAGGGTAATGTATCAATGTTCACTCATCAGTGGTCATGACCAATGGTCACACATCAATGGTCACGCATCAATGGTCACACATCAATGGTCACACATCAATGGTCATGCATCAATGGGTATGACCAATGGTAACAGATCAATGGTCATGCATCAATGGTCATGCATCAATGGTCATGCCTCAATGGTCATGCATCAATGGCCACGCATCAATGGTCACTCATCAATTGTCATGACCAGTGGTCATGCATCAATGGTCACGCATCAATGGTCATGCATCAATGGTCACGCATCAATGGTCATGCATCAATGGTCACTCATCAATGGTCACTCATCAATGGTCACTACCCACCCCCGGCCATCACCCCCTCACTCACCTTTACCCTCACCCTCACCCTCACCCTCACCCTCGCCCCCACCCTCGCCCCCGCCCTAACCCTCGCCCCCACCCTCGCCCTCACCCTCAACCCGGCCCCTCACCTGCCTCTCACCCCTTCACCCTCACCCTTGCCCCAACCCTCACCCCACCCTCACCCGTCCCCTCACCTGCCCCTCACCACTTCACCCCCACCCTCACCCCCACCCATCACTCACCCTCACCCTCACGCTCACCTCGCCCCCCTCACCCTCGCCCCACCCTCACCTCAACCGGTCCATCACCCCCTCCCTCACCTCCACCCCCTCCCCCCTCCCCCCTCCCCCCCGCCCCCTCACCCGCACCCTTACCCATACCCCCCCATCACCCCCACCTTTACCCCCACCATCACCCCTACCCTCACCCACATTCACCCTCAACCCCACTCTCTCCCTCACCCCCACCCGCACCTCCCACCCACCATCTACCTGCACCCTTCACCCAGCACCCACACCACACCATCCTAGCCTCCTCACTTTCAATGCAAGACCCCCACTCCACTTTATTCTCCATGCGAGACCCCCCCCCCTCATACCCCCAGTTCCCCACCCTCACCCCACCCTCACTTCCACCCTTACCTCCACCCTCACCTCCACTCTCACCTCCACTCTCACCCACTCACCTTCACACCCACCCACACTCACTCCCTCCCACTCGCCTGCATTCTCCATACGAGACCCCCCCCCCGCCCATCCCACCATCCCCCACACCCACACCCACACCCACCCACACCTCGCCGCCGCGCTGACGTCGATGCGTGAAGCCATCATGGCACGTTGTGAGACCTCAAAACACCGGAAGTGAGGCTGGGCGTCTGATGGAGACGACGCGCGCAGCTCTCGCGTGAACCTCGTGGCGCGCGGCGACTCCGCCCGCGGTGCATTGTGGGAGGTGGTAGTGGTGGTGGTGGTGGGGGTGGGGGTGCAAGGTCGCGACTTACTAACAAGCACACCAACCCCTGCGCTCCAACAAAATAAACTAACATTAACAATAACAAACAATACTCTGAAGTTTAAAACACACAAATATCAAAAGTGAACTTAACATTATATACAATGCAATCAGCAATACAAGATTTGCATTCCCGGCTTCGATTCTTGTATACACATGCGTTTGGGCCACCAACCTCGTTGTGGGCCGGCGGTTCCAGGTGGAGTGCTCTGATTGGTCGGTGGAGTTGGTTGGTTGGTTGTTGGAGTTTTACGTCCTGGCAACATCTAAGGTCATATCAGGACATGTACCAACTTGTGACAGTGCACACTCATGGCGACTTTATAGTGCAGCTCCATTGCGAAACCAGGCTCCCGACACCCTGACCCGATATCCTACTCAGTCACAGTATTCTGATGCTGTGCTAACCAGCCTTGCCCTATCCTATTAATGGTGAGCGCCTGGCTGTCTAGGTAGTGTCAAGTATCAATTTGATATAAGTTATTTATTAGACTCGACCAGGAACTAAACTCCCGATCTCCCACATGAGAAGCTTACACTAACCAGTGGTCCACAATTGGTTCATCAAAAGCTGTCGTATGTGCTGTCCTGTCTGTGGGAAAGTGCATATAAAAGACCCATTCCTGCTTATAGGAAAGAGTAGCCTATGTGGCTGCAGCGGGTTTCCTCCAAAGAAATATAAAAGACCCCTTGCTGCTTATCGGTAAGAGTAGCCTATGTGGCGGCAGCAGGTTTCCTCCAAAGAAATATATCATAATGATCATGTATGTGTTTGACATCCAATAGCCGCCGATGATATGAAAAATCAATGCGCTCTAGAGGCGTCGTTAAATAAAGCAAGCTATTTTTGCAAGGCCTGCCTTCTACCGATGTGGCCACCACGAATTGCTTTGTGGAATTGTTAAGAACGCAGGGTTTGTGGTGGGGGGTGGTGATGGGGTGTAGGGGTGGGGGGGGGGGAGTTGCTCGCCTGGTGCCGGTGGCATGATGGTGCGTGGTATGCTAGGCATACAAAGGAGGGCATAACGCGGGCGGGGAGGAGGAATGCTGATCACTCCAACCACCCGCAATGAAAAGAACATGCAGGATGACTGCGCACAAATTACAGCGCATGCGCACCGGGCGCCGCTGATCTACGCATGCGCGCCGCCCGCTATCATGGAAGCGATCCCGTCGGATCGCGCTTTAATTTGAGGCTTCGGCGGATGAGAGATGTCGGGGCGCGGGCTGCTTGCTGGTTGCTGGCTGGTTGCTTGCTGGTTGCTGGCTGGTTGCTTGCTGGTTGCTGGCTGGTTGCTTGCTGGTTGCTGGCTGATTGCTGGCTGGTTGCTGGCTGGTTGCTTGCTGGTTGCTGGCTGGTTGCTGGCTGGTTGCTTGCTGGTTGCTGGCTGGTTGCTGGCTGGTTGCTGGCTGGTTGCTGGCTGGTTGCTTGCTGGTTGCTGGCTGGTTGCTGGATGGTTGCTGGATGGCTGGTTGCTGGCTGGTTGCTGGCTGGTTGCTGGCTGGTTGCTGGCTGGTTGCTGGCTGGTTGCTGGCTGGTTGCTGGCTGGTTGCTGGCTGGTTGCTGGCTGGTTGCTGGCTGGTTGCTGGCTGGTTGGTGGTGATGGTGGTGGTGATGGTGGTGGTGATGGTGGTAGGGCCTGGTTCTTATGGGGTATGTATGATGAGTGGTTATGGGGGAAGAGCGGGGTGGGGATGGGAGGGGGAGGGAATGAGGAATGGGAGGGGAGCGGAAGGCGATGGCTAATGAGGAGGGGAGGGATGGGGGGGGGTGAATGAGGAGATGGGAGGGGATGGGAGAGGCTGGGGGGGTTGAAGGAGATTGGGAGGGAGGGGGGAGGGTAAAAGGGAGGAGGAGGGGGGGGGAGGTGATGAGGGGAAGGGAGTGGGATTGTGGGAGGGGAGGGGGAGGGAAGGGGCAGAAGGGGGCGTGGCAGGGGGAGGGGGGAGGGGTGATGAGAGTGGGGAAGGGGTTGTGGGGTGGAGGGGAGGGGGTGGGGGTGCGGGTGGATTGGGGAGGGGGGATCGAGATCGGGAGGGGGTACTGACTGGGAAGGGGTGCGGAGGGGCGGGGAGGGGAGGGTAATGGGGGGGGATAGGCGGAAGGGAAGGGGTTGTGGAGCGGAGCGGGAGGGTTGGGGGGGGGGGGGAGGGAGGGGAAAGGGGGTGGGGAAGGGAAGGGAGGAGGTTGATGATGGGGAGGGTCGAGCCTGATGAGGGGGTGGGGAAGGGGTTGTGGAGTGGGGGGGGGGGGCTGGGGAGGGAAGGGAAGGGGAGGGAGGAGGTTGATGAAGGGGAGGGTCGGGGGCCTGATCAGAGGGTGGGGAAGGGGTTGTGGAGTGGGGGGAGGGGGGGGCTTGGAGGGGGAGGGGAGGTGGGGAGGGGAGGGAAGGGGAGGGAGGAGGTTGATGATGGGGAGGGGGAAGGTGCTGATGAAGGGAGGGGCGGGGGGTAGGGGACGGGAGCTGATGTGAAATAAGTGTGGGTGTGTGGGTGGGGGCGTGACGTCACTGATTACAGGTGTCGGGGAGGGTGCTGTCATCAGGTCTGACGAAATCACAGGTAAGACCCATCTCGGTCACGTGATGGCCGATGAGCCAATGGGCGGCGCGCACACGAGCGCCTCGTTATGAGCCCCGTGCGCGGTTTTAATACAAAATAAATAATAAATAAATAAATAAATAAATACAAATAAATGAATACGAATGAATAACAAATAAACAAAAATTTAAAATTTAAAATTAAACCCGCCACCAGTGGCGCTGTCGCCCGCCATGCGCAGTACAACCATTTTGTTTACGCGGATTGATCTGCATTTCGAGAAGCTGCGTTTCAGTTTTTCACATTAAAGTTGCATAGTCCAATAAAAGCGTCACATTTTCTTAGTATCAAACTCTTATTGATTTTAGACTCTATTAATATTATAAATGATATGATCCGAAGACCAGCGCCTCGGCGCTACAAAGAAATACCTCTATTCACTGAATAAAATGATCATTTACCAAAATAAAATATAAAAAATACTTGTCTAGATTTGAACCTAGATATGGATCGGACGCGGTGGCTGAATCGGTAGAGCGCAGGCTTCTGTTGCGGAAGGTCGGGTGTTCGAAACTCAGTCCCGTCAAACCAATGACTTACAAAATTGATACTTGTCGCTACCTAGCCTGGTTTCCGCATTATTAGGATAGGACAAGGACTGGTTGGCTCATTGTCAGGATAATATGACTGAGTGAGATATCAGGTCATGGTGCCGGCGGCCTGATCTCCTAATGGGGCAGCACTATAAAGTCGTCATGAGTGTGTACTATCACAAGTCGGTACCTGTACTCATATGACCTTAGATGTTGCTGGGACAAAAAACAACAACAAACACCAACGACGAACCTTCATATGCAACTTAGATGTGTTGCATCATAGAAGTGAATAGAACATGCAGGATGACCCAATGAGTTAGAGCGTCTCTTGTTGGTAGATCGTGGGATCGTGGGTTTGAACACTGGTCGAGTCAAACCAATGACTTAAAAATTGATACTTGTCGCTTCCTAGCCTGGCGCTCGGCATTATTAGGATAGGGCAAGGACTGGTTGGCTCAGTGTCAGGATAATGTGACTGAGTGGGATATCAGGTCATGGTTCTGGGGGCCTGGTCTTCCAGTGGGGCAGCACTATAAAGTCACCATAATTGTGCACTGTCACAAGGCGGTACCCGTCCTGATATGATCTTAGATGTTGTAGGGCATAAAACAACAACAAACAAACAAAAACTAGAAGTGAATAGAACCTGTTACTGCTGAAGCCTATGGGGTGGCAGTACTGACGCTCATGCCAAGATTAAATTAACATTTTTTGCATTTCAAATATATCCTAAAGTTGCTATTTTAAAGCAAATTTACTTCAAATTAAAGCAAAGTAGATTATAGCGATCAACTTAATATATTTATCTCAGAAAATGAGAGAAACTCAAAACCATAGGACTATGCAACTTTTAATTATCCGGGTGTGGAGGATTTCTAATCTTTAACAAATAAAACTAGGAATCTGTGACCGATTTTTACTAGGGAGTCGAGGATTTGCACCACCAACTCGCCCTCTGATGGCAGGTGCACGAACTACCAAGTAGTATTACGGATCAAACCATGATCCGCATTTTTTGTTCCTCCTCTTAAAAAATAGGGTTGCTGTTTTTTTTTTAATTGAGGTTCCTTGTCATTGTGTAAAATATTCTGACTTACGGCATTGGCGGGGAATGCAAAGTTCTATTACTAAACAGGTGTACATGACCAAGCGCATTTATGTATATATATGTAAGTGCTGGGGGTGCCTGAGTGGGATGTAAATAGACATAGTGGTGCTGCATCGCAGGGCTGGGTGTAGCAGCGCTCAGGACCTACCCCCTACCCCTCTGCTGGGTAGGATCACCACACTCAGTGTCAAGGTTGGTGGTGGCCAGGGGGGCCACACAGCTTGGTGGTGGTGGGCAGACCACTGGGAGCCATGGGGACCAGGAATGCTGGATCCCTATTGGTTTGGCCAAGAATACTTGTTTCCCATTGGTGGAAAGGGGTGGGGTGATACTCTACAATGAACCCACGTAACCATATAAATAATAAACCAGAGGGCTTGACTCTCTCTCTTCCTTTACACTTTATACTCTTCCTTTCTCTTTGTCTGTATTGATTTCACTATAGCCTGCCTACACAGCCACAGATTCGAGTCCTAGTCTTTACCACAACAAGTGGTAAATCTATTAGTTGAGTAGTGGATTCAACTTTACAATTGGTTAGATTCGCCTGGGAATCGAACTCCTGATCTCCCGCACGGGAGGCCTGCGCTCTACCGATTCGGCCACCGCGGCGAGGTTACCTTTGTTGTCTTGTCTTGAAGATTTATACTGCCTATCATGGATAAGTCTGAATAGACTTGTTTTCACCATTAGACAGTTTGTCGATAGAAACCCCGACCCTACACTTTTACCGACCCAAGGGATTTTTAACCACCCACACCACATAGACATGGTATGAGAGCAACCGGCCTTTGATGTCGCTGTAAGTTATACACAGCGGTGGAAATCCAAATTGGCAGAGCTGGGGGCACGGGGAATCGAACCGCCGACCCTCAGATTAGGAGTCCGACCTAGAGAAAAGTCTGACACTCTAACCACTCCGCCACAGAGAACACCACGTTGTTGGTTTAACAAAAAAGAAGATTCGGCCTTTTTAATGGCTCTGGCAAGAACAAATGTTCTCGGTAGAAGTTGACTGTGTGCAGCATATTTTGTGGAAAAGGTCTTATTTAAGATTTCCACCACCAACCTGCCCTAATCTCGTGATCAGTACGATGTTTGGGTGTTATTATTGTTTTATGTCCTAGCAACATCTATGGTCCAGTTCACGAAGCATGTTCCAGAAATAAGTAGTATATAAAAGATTGCCACTACTAACTCACCCTCTGATGGCAATGGAAGTAATATTGTGGGTCGCACATACCAGCTGACTGTGCAATATCATCTGTGGAAAAGGTCTTTGGGATGATTTCCACTAACAACTTACCCTCTGGAGGTCATAGCAAGAACTATTCTATCGGTGACTGAGTCTCCAGCAATCAACTCAAAGCTGTTGACTGGAATGGCTTCCATCGAGAAACCATGCTATGATCACCATGGAAGCATTTTGACACTCTCTGCTTTCGGATTCAACTAGGAAGATGGCTGGTATTATAATAATGTCTCGTCTGTGTATGTCGCTATTCGCGGGCACAGCCACAAATCGGTAACTGGTGACTGAGTCTCCAGCAATCGACTCAAACCTGTTAACTTGAATGGCTTCCATCGACAAACCATGCTATGATCACCATGGAAACATGTTGACACTCTCTGCTTTCGGATTCAGCTCGGAAGATGGCTTGTATTATAATAATGTCTCGTCTGTGTATGTCGCTATTCGCGGGCACAGCCACAAATCGCTAACCGGTGACTGAGTCCTCCAGCAATCAACTCCAAAGCTGTTGACTCGAATGGCTTCCATCGACCAACCATTGTTAATAGGGCCCCCCCCCCATCACACCCGTTCCTCCACCCCCAACCACCCCAACATCTACTCCCACACCCACCCACCCACCCACCCACAACCCACCTCCTGCAGGTGGGGCAGCAGACGACGCTGGGAATATTCCTGGATATTGTTGGCCGGTGAATTAGCTGCATATTAAGGAGGCAGCAGTTGCCATGGAAACGGACCAGTGTGGTGATCTATGGCTGGCTGCCGTGAGTCTGATGGAGGTTCCAGTGGATGCCCGGAGGTAGTGGGTGGGTGTATGTGGGGGAGGGGGGGGGGGGGGGGGGTGAAAGGGGGGGGGCAGGAAGCAGGAGGAGCAGTGGAGCATAGAACGCCGGGCCTGGGATGAGGCGGGTAGCGGCGGTCTGTGATTGGCTGAGCGCTGTAGTCACGTGATGTGTGCGCCTCTCAGTACCACGTGACTGTGTGGGTGGATGGGTGGGTGGGAGTGGTAGAGGGGGGAGTGACTCGATCCTACCTCCCGTCCCTCCGGGCATCCATCGCTCACCTGCCTCTGTACCTCTCCCGGCCCCCCCCCCCCCCCCCCCCCCGCCGCCCGTCCCCGCCGCCCCACCCCCACCCCCACCCCACCCCCACCCCCACCCCGCCCCGCCCTCCCTGTCCCCGCCATCCTCCCGCCCCATTTATCTAATATATATATATATATTAATATGTATATATATATATATCTTGCGTCCCTCCCCCCCCCCCACATCCACACATTATGCACACGCCCTCCCACTACCACCAACTCTTATTCACGGCGAAAGGGGAGGGGACGGGATGGGGTGAGGGGGAGGAGGGTGGGGGAGGGAGAGGGGGAGGGACGGGATGGGGTGAGGGGGAAGAGGGTGGTGGAGGGAGAGGGGGGGGCGGGGACGAGGGGGCGGGGAGAATTTCTAATTTGCCTCTAAGTTGTAATAAAGATAACTAACTGTGTTTGATGGATCTTTCTAAGAATCATGACATGACCTTCGATGTTGCCAGGATGTAAAACTCCAACAACCAACCTTCCTAAGATTTATAGTTGTTGTCCGTGTGTCCCTTTGTATTAATTAATTATTGTTTGTTTGAATTTTACATTCTAACACCATCCATGGTCATATCAAGACGGGTACCGACTTGTGACAGTGTGCACTCGTGGTGACTTCATAGTGCTGCCGCAATAGTACTGGGAGATCAGGCCGCTGCCACCATGACCCGATATCCCACTCAGCCACATTATCCTGATACTCAGTAAAGCCAGTCCTTGTTCCTATCCTAATAATGCCGAGCATTTGTGTGTGTCATTGGTTTGACTCGGTCGGAATTCGAAACATGACCTTCCGCATGGAAAGCATGCGCTCTACTGATGCGGCCACAGCGTCCGGTCGTATTAATTATGATTAAGTCAAAATGTTAAGGTTATGTTGGTGATGGAAGCGCGCTCTTGGAACCTGTCTCCCCTCCCCCCTCCCCCCCCCCCCCCCCCCCCCCCCCCCCCCCCCCCCCCCCCCCCCCCCCCCCCCCCCCCCCCCCCCCCCATGAGTGGACTATGTAAGTATATGGTATAATGTGACCTGACTCCAGCAGGATGTGCATTAGAGGTTGTTTCTCTCTCAAATGGCAGTTACTGGTTTGGCATTGATTAGCGATATGGCGAGTGGACGGATAGTTAAGTGGAATAGTGTGTGCTGTTGTGACAGTGACTGCTGGTGTGACACTAGATGGTGTAGGGGCAGTGTGTGCTGATGTAACATTGCACTGATATGACAGTGTGTACTGATGTGTGACTGTGTGTACTGATGTGACATTGTGTACTGATGTGATACTGTACTGATATCACAGTGTGTACTGATGTGACACTGTACTGATATGACAGTGTGTGCTGATGTGATACTGTACTGATATCACAGTGTGTACTGATGTGACACTGTACTGATGTGACAGTGTGTGCTGATGTGATACTGTACTGATATCACAGTGTGTACTGATGTAACAATGTGTACTGATGTGACAGTGTGTACTGATGTGACATTGTGTACTGATGTGACACTGTATGCTAATGTGACAGTGAATGTTTGTGTGACAGTGTGTGCTGCTGTGACGGTGGAGTGATGTGACACTGTGATACTGCCATAGACATAGCGCAATGATATAGAAATGGGTGCGAATGTGATATTGTGGTGATGACACAGCACAGCGATGTGCCACCCGGTCCTGATGTGACACTGTGTACTGAATTGAGACTCTGCTGACGTGACACTGTGTTGCCAGGACAGTGTACTGACGTGACAGTGTATTCATGTGACAGTGTACTAATATGACAGTGTACTGATGTGACAGTGTGCTGGTGTGACAGTGTACTGGATTGACAGTGTACTGATGTGACAGTGTACTGCTGTGACTGTACTAATCGTGCTGCTGTACATTGTGACAACAACGTAGGCATGCTGGCCGGTCACCGACAGACATAAACCCGTCAGTTGGCAGCGGGCCAATGCTACCTCCCGCGGTAGATATGCAGGTAGGTGGATAGGTGGGTGGATAAGTGGGCGGATAGGTGGGTGGATAGGTGAGTGGATAGGTGGATGGGTTGGTGGATAGGTGGGTGGATTGGTGGGTGGATAGATGAGTGGATAGGTGGGCGGATAGGTGGGTGGATAGGTGAATGGATAGGTGAGCAGATAGGTGGGTGGGTAGGTGAGTGAATAGGTGAGTGGATAGGTGGGTGGATAGGTGGGTGGATAGGTGGGTGGATAGGTGGGTGGATAGATGGGTGGATAGGTGGGTCGATAGGTGGGTGGATAGATGAGTGGATAGGTGGGTGGATAGATGAGTGGATAGGTGGGCGGATAGGTGGGTGGATAGGTGAATGGATATGTGAGCAGATAGGTGGGTGGATAGGTGAGCAGACAGGTGGGTGGATAGGTGAGCAGATAGGTGGGTGGATGGGTGAGCAGATAGGTGGGTGGATGGGTGAGTGGATAGGTGTCTGGATAGGTGAGATGATAGGTGGGCGGATAGGTGGGTGGATAGGTGAATGGATAGGTGAGCAGATAGGTGGGTGGATAGGTGAGTGAATAGGTGAGTGGATAGGTGGGTGGATAGGTGGATGGATAGGTGGGTGGATAGGTGGGTGGATGGGTGGGTCGATAGGTGGGTCGATAGGTGGGTGGATAGGTAGTTAGGTGGGCGGGTTGCGCTGTACGCCGGTGGCGCCCCATAACGGCCATTGATGGTCTCTTAGATCAGATATTAGAGATTCAGCACCGCCCGACACGCTGCGCACTGATTGGCTGAGGACGACAGGAACCGGAAGTCGGGAGATGAATGATGGCTCGCCCCGATGCACGCCGGGAGCGGCCTGAAAGCCTGATGCCATTCGCCACTAACCTCCTAAGTGGCCGTCTGCTCTGACTATACATACATGTATACATACATAGTTCCAACGCCGTTGAATAAATTCGACCAAAAAATGGCTGTTTCCGCCGCGAGTTTTTACAAATATATTTTTTATTAAATTGCCGCACAGTTCGGTCGACGCTGGCTGTCACGTGCTCGGGCAATTTTTACACCGCTTTGAATTGTGACGTGCATGTACCACTTCCGGTCAGCTGCTCAGCACGGGGAAAGCACTGTCAACCCATGGCCTCGCTGTGGGGAGGCGGGACGGGGGGGGGGGGGGGGGGGGAGGAGTTAAGCTCGACTATTTTTGTCTTATTTCACGTTGTTTCCTTCTACTTATTTTCTCTTGTTTTCTTCTTTCTTTTTCTCAACTGACGCAACTGGGCTTTCTGCGAATAGTGAAGAAATATACTTAGGAAGCCGAAAACAAAAGGTAAACAAATTTGTAGGCAATGACCGAGGATATATATACGGTAAAACCTCTCTAAATCGACTGCCCATGGGACCGACTTTAAGTGGTCCATTTAGGCAGGTGGTCCGTTTAGATAGTTAGAATATCCTTACATTAGTTACAATGGTATTGTTGGGACCCAAATAAAGCGATCGATATAGGGGAGTGGTCGATCTGTGGCGGGGTCGGTATAGAGAGGTTTTACTGTAGGGGCATTCAGCCTGAGGAGATGAGGTTATTGTTATTTCAGAGAATTGTGGTGGGTGAATTTATTTAATAAGTGGAAGGGGAGGGGTGATGGTGGGTGGTGTGTGGTGGTGGTGGGTGGTGGTGGGTGGTGTGTGGTGGTGGTGGGTGGTGGGTGGTGGTGGGTGGTGTGTGGTGGTGGTAGGTGGTGGTGGGTGACGGTGGGTGGTGGTGAGAGTGGTGGTTAAGGGTGGCTAGGGGTGGTGCGTAGGGAACAAGGCTGGGCGTGTTTTTATGGTGATTTCTGCAGCCCTCGGGTTGAGAATTGTTGGTGGTAAGTGGAGGTGTGTTGGTGGTAAGTGGATGTGTGTTGGTGGTAAGTGGAGGTGTGTTGGTGGTAAGTGGAGGTGTGTTGGTGGTAAGGGGAGATGTGTTGGTGGTAAGTGGAGGTGTGTTGGTGGTAAGTGGAGGTGTGTTGGTGGTAAGTGGAGGTGTGTTGGTGGTAAGTGGAGGTGTGTTGGTGGTAAGTGGAGGTATGTTGGTGGTAAGTGGAGGTGTGTTGGTGGTAAATGGAGGTGTGTTGGTGGTAAGTGGAGGTGTGTTGGTGGTAAGTGGAGGTGTGTTGGTGGTAAGTGGAGGTGTGTTGGTGGTAAGTGGAGGTGTGTTGGTGGTAAGTGGATGTGTGTTGGCGGTAAGTGGAGGTGTGTTGGTGGTAAATGGAGGTATGTTGGTGGTAAGTGGATGTGTGTTGGCGGTAAGTGGAGGTGTGCTGGTGGTAAGTGGAGGTGTGTTGGTGGTAAGTGGAGGTGGGTTGGTGGTAAGTGGAGGTGTGTTGGTGGTAAGTGGACGTGGGTTGGTGGTAGGTGGAGGTGGGTTGGTGGTAAGTGGAGGTGTGTTGGTGGTAAATGGAGGTGTGTTGGTGGTAAGTGGAGGTGTGTTGGTGGGACGCGGACGTGGGTTGGTGGTAAGTGGCGGTGTGTTGGTGGGAAGTGGAGATGTGTTTGAGGTAAGTGAAGGTGTGTTGGTAAGTGGAGGTGTGTTGGTGGTAGGTGGAGGTGGGTTGGTGGTAAGTGGAGGTGTGTTGGTGGTAAGTGGAGGTGTGTTGGTGGTAAGTGGAGGTATGTTGGTGGTAAGTGGATGTGTGTTGGCGGTAAGTGGAGGTGTGTTGGTGGTAAGTGGAGGTGTGTTGGTGGTAAGTGGAGGTCTGTTGGTGGTAAGTGGAAGTGTGTTGGTGGTAAATGGAGGTATGTTGGTGGTAAGTGGAGGTGTGTTGGTGGTAAGTGGAGGTGTGTTGGTGGTAAGTGGAGGTGTGTTGGTGGTAGGTGGAGGTATGTTGGTGGTAAGTGGAGGTATGTTGGTGGTAAGTGGAGGTGTGTTGGTGGTAAATGGAGGTGTGTTGGTGGTAAGTGGAGGTGTGGTGGTGGTAAGTGGATGTGTGTTGGTGGTAGCTGGAGGTATGTTGGTGGTAAGTGGAGGTGTGTTGGTGGTAAATGGAGATGGGTTGCTGGTAAGTGGAGGTGTGTTGGTGGTAGGTGGAGGTGTGTTGGTGGTAAGTGGAGATGGGTTGGTGGTAAGTGGAGATGTGTTGGTGGTAAGTGGAGGTGTGTTGGTGGTAAGTGGAGGTGTGTTGGTGGTAGGTGGAGGTACGTTGGTGGTAAGTGGAGGTATGTTGGTGGTAAGTGGAGGTGTGTTGGTGGTAAGTGGATGTGTGTTGGTGGTAAGTGGATGTGTGTTGGTGGTAAATGGAGATGTGTTGGTGGTAAATGGAGGTATGTTGGTGGTAGGTGGAGGTACGTTGGTGGTAAGTGAAGGTATGTTGGTGGTAAGTGGAGGTGTGTTGGTGATACGTGGAGATGTGTTGGTGGTAAGTGGAGCTATGTTGCTGGTAAGTGGAGATGTGTTGGTGGTAAGTGGAGGTGTGTTGGTGGTAGGTGGAGGTGTGTTGGTGGTAAGTGGAGGTGTGTTGGTGGTAGGTGGAGGTACGTTGGTGGTAAGTGGAGGTGTGTTGGTGGTAAGTGGACGTGTGTTGGTGGTAAGTGGAGATGTGTTGGTGGTAAGTGGAGGTATGTTGCTGGTAGGTGGAGGTGTGTTGGTGGTAAGTGGAGATGTGTTGGTGGTAAGTGGAGGTGTGTTGGTGGTAAATGGAGGTGTGTTAGTGGTAGGTGGAGGTATGTTGGTGGTAGGTGGAGGTATGTTGGTGGTAAGTGGAGATGTGTTGGTTTGATCTCTTCCAAACAGGTGCTGGTTGGAGTGAGGGGTTGGTTGGCGTGAGGTATTTGAGTGAGTTCTGCTATACCTGAGGTGTCAGTTGAAGTATGGTGCTGGTTGGAGTGAGTTCTGGTAGTAGTAAGGTGTTGCTTGGAGTGAGGTGCTTGTTGGAGTGAAATGTTGGTTGGAGAATGGTGCAGGTTGGAGTGAGATGTTGTTTGTAGTATGGTGCTTGTTGGAGGATGTTGCTGGTTGGAGGAAGTTGCTGGTTGGAGTGAGGTGCTGTTTGGACTGAGGTGCTGGTTGGAATGAGTTCAGTTTGGAGAGATTTCTAGTTGGATTGAGGTGTTGGTCGGACTGAGGTGTTAGTTGGACTGAGGTGTTGGTTGGAGGAAGGTGCTTGATATCGAATACTAAATCACTCTGCCTGCGGTGTGTGAAGAGTTGTGTGAGGCACATATGTACAGTTGTAGATAGAGCCGTGTTACACACATGTACAGATGTAGATAGAGCCGTGTTACACACATGTACAGATGTAGATAGAGCCATGTTACACACATGTGCAGATGTAGGTAGAGCCATGTTACACACATGTACAGATGTTGGTAGAGCCGTGTTACACACATGTACAGATGTAGGTAGAGTTGTGTGAGGCACAATGTACATATGTAGGTAGATCTGTGTTACACACATGTACAGATGTAGGTAGAGCTGTGTTACACACATGTACAGATGTAGGTAGAGTCGTGTTACACACATGTACAGATGTAGGTAGAGCCGTGTTACACACATGTACAGATGTAGATAGAGCCATGTTATACACATGTACAAATGTAGGTAGAGCCGTGTTACACACATGTACAGATGTAGGTAGAGCCGTGTTACACACATGTACAGATGTAGGTAGAGGTGTACACACATGACAGATGTAGGTAGAGCGGTTACACACATGTACAGATGTAGATAGAGCCATGTTACACACATGTCAATGTAGGTGGAGCCATGTTACACACATGTACAGATGTAGGTAGAGCCGTGTTACACACATGTACAGATGTAGGTAGAGTCGTGTTACACACATGTACAGATGTAGGTAGAGCCGTGTTACACACATGTACAGATGTAGGTAGAGCCATGTTACACACATGTACAGATGTAGGTAGAGCCGTGTTACACACATGTACAGATGTAGGTAGAGCCATGTTACACACATGTACAGATGTAGGTAGAGCCTTTACACACATGTACAGATGTAGGTAGAGCCATGTTACACACATGTACAGATGTAGGTAGAGCCATGTTACACACATGTACAGATGTAGGTAGAGCCATGTTACACACATGTACAGATGTAGGTAGAGCCATGTTACACACATGTACAGATGTAGGTAGAGCCATGTTACACACATGTACAGATGTAGGTAGAGCCGTGTTACACACATGTACAGATGTAGGTAGAGCCGTGTTACACACATGTACAGATGTAGGTAGAGCCATGTTACACACATGTACATGTAGGTAGAGCTCACACATGTACAATGTAGTAAGCCGTACACACATGTACAGATGAGGTAAGCTGTTCACACATAAAACCCATACAATGTAGATAGAGCTGTGCTAGACACATGTACAGGTGTAGATATAGCTGTGTTACACACATGTACAGATGTAGGTAGAGCTGTGTTACACACATGTACAGATGTAGGTAGAGCCATGTTACACACATGTACAGATGTAGGTAGAGCCATGTTACACACATGTACAGATGTAGGTAGAGCCGTGTTACACACATGTACAGATGTAGGTAGAGCCATGTTACACACATGTACAGATGTAGGTAGAGCCGTGTTACACACATGTACAGATGTAGGTAGAGCCATGTTACACACATGTACAGATGTAGGTAGAGCCATGCTACACACATGTACAGATGTAGGTAGAGCCATGTTACACACATGTACAGATGTAGGTAGAGCCGTGTTACACACATGTACAGATGTAGGTAGAGTCGTGTTACACACATGTACAGATGTAGGTAGAGCCATGTTACGCACATGTACAGATGTAGGTAGAGCCATGTTACACACATGTACAGATGTAGGTAGAGCCATGTTACACACATGTACAGATGTAGGTAGAGCCGTGCTACACACATGTACAGATGTAGGTAGAGCCATGTTACACACATGTACAGATGTAGGTAGAGCTGTGTTACACACATGTGCAGATGTAGGTAGAGCCGTGTTACACACATGTACATATGTAGGTAGAGCCATGTTACACACATGTACAGATGTAGGCAGAGCTGTGTTACACACATGTGCAGATGTAGGTAGAGCCGTGTTACACACATGTACAGATGTAGGTAGAGCCATGTTACACACATGTACAGATGTAGATAGAGCTGTGCTAGACACATGTACAGGTGTAGATATAGCTGTGTTACACACATGTACAGATGTAGGTAGAGCTGTGTTACACACATGTACAGATGTAGGTAGAGTCGTGTGAGGCACAATGTACAGATGTAGGTAGAGCCGTCCTACCCACATGTACAGATGTAGGTAGAGTCGTGTTACACACATGTACAGATGTAGGTAGAGCCATGTTACACACATGTACAGATGTAGGTAGAGCCGTGTTACAGACATGTACAGATGTAGGTAGAACCGTGTTACACACATGTACAGATGTAGGTAGAGTCGTGTGAGGCACAATTTACAGATGTAGGTAGAGCCGTCCTACACACATGTACAGATGTAGGTAGAGCCATGTTACACACATGTACAGATGTAGGTAGAGCCATGTTACACACATGTACAGATGTAGGTAGAGCCATGTTACACATATGTACAGATGTAGGTAGAGCCGTCCTACACATATGTACAGATGTAGGTAGAGCCGTGGTACACACATGTACAGATGTAGGTAGAGCCGTCCTACGCACATGTACAGATGTAGGTAGAGCCATGTTACACACATGTACAGATGTAGGTAGAGCTGTGCTACACACATTTACATATGTAGGTAGAGCCATGTTACACACATGTACAGATGTAGGTAGAGCCGTGTTACACACATGTACAGATGTAGGTAGAGCCGTGTTACACACATGTACAGATGTAGGTAGAGCCATGTTACACACATGTACAGATGTAGGTAGAGCTGTGTTACACACATGTACAGATGTAGCTAGAGCTGTGTTACACACATGTACAGATGTAGGTAGAGCCATGTTACACACATGTACAGATGTAGGTAGAGCTGTGTTACACATATGTACAGATGTAGGTAGAGCCGTGTTACACACACGTACAGATGTAGGTAGAGTCGTGTGAGGCACAATGTACAGATGTCCCCGGGGCCCTTCTGCACACCCACCTTGCTTAGCACTCACTAGCCCAGTGCACTGATCCACTCAGACTGCAGGAAGCTATCCATCATTGGGCTCCCAGCGGTGTCCGGCCAGCCAGCCAACCCTACTCAGTCCTCATGCTAGCCAACATCTCACTCCAACTAGCAGTACACTCCCAACCAAAACCTCACTCCAACCAGCATCTCACTCTAATCAACACCTCTTGCCAACTACTACATCACACACACCAGCACCTCACTCCAACCAGCACCTCACATCAATCAACACCTCACTCCAACCAGCACATCACTCCAACCAGCACCTCATTCTAACTAACACCACACTCTAACCTACATCTCACCTAGCAAGCACCTCACTCCAACCGGCACCTCACTCCAACTAGTACCTCACTCCAACCAGCACCTCACTCCAACCAGCACCGCACTCGAACTAGTACCTCACTCCAACTAGCACCTCACTCCAACTAGCACCTCACTCCAACTAGTACCTCACTCCAACCAGCATATCATTCCAACTTGCACCACACTCTAACATACATCTCACCCAGCCAGCACATCACTCCAGCCAACACCTCACTCTAACTAGCACCTCACCGCAACCACAATCTCCCTCCAACCAGCTCGTCACCCTAATCTACATCTCGCCCCCACTAGCACCTCACTACTGTTGACACCTCATTACAATCAACACCTCATTTCAATTAACACCTTACTCCAAGTCCAAGTAACATCTCACTCCAGCTTGCACCTCATTCCAACTAACACCACAATCCAACTTGCACCATATCACCTGAATGCAGCTAACCCTGATCGAGTCAAATCAATGACGTACAAATCGATACTTATCGCTACCTAGCCTGTCACTCGCCATCACTAGGACATGGCAAGGACTGGTTAGCTCGGTGTCAGGATAATGTGACTGAGTGGGATATCGGGTCATGGTGGTGGTGGCCTAATCTCCCAGTGGGGCAGCACTAAAATTTTGACATGAATATGCACTGTCAGTGTCACAAGTCGGTACCCATCCTTATATGACCTTAGATGTTACGACGACGATTGGGGGTGTTTGTAACCTTACGGTGGTTACTGGTTGCAGAACTGCAACATTGGTAGAGAGGCTCTGATAAATCGGCCCAATCTTTGGTTGAAGACTTAACTTCAGTAGGGAGTGTTGTAGAAGCTGGGGACATCTTCACAATGTTGTAATGGTGAGGCATTGGGGTGGCAGCGAATCTCTTCGGTCCGGCGGTAGTTGAGCTGTTGCCAGGATGTAAAACTCCAACAACCAACCAACCAAACAACCGTAATACAGCTCGTACATCACTATATTAATGCACACATTGACTCGCTATAAATATTAGAACGCGGCTATAAACTGACTAATATGAGCTCTCTATAAAAAGTATAAATATTACATCATTACAAAACCGAAAGACATGATTGTATATGTGCCAGCATGCACAGTCCTCTCAGTGGTTTCAAATGAACCTGAGCTGATAGCCATTTGCAGTCACTCTACCCAACCACATAGAAGATTCTATTCACTACGAGTACCTTAACGGTGCATAGTCCGATGGTTTTGAGTTTCTGTCATTTTTCTGAAATAAGTATATTAATTTGATCATTATAATCTACATTGAAGTAACTTTTATTTTAAATGGCTAACTTTAGAGGTATTTGAAGTGCAAACGTGTCAAATTAATTTCGGCAAGCACGCCAAGATTCTGACACTATAGGCTTCTGCGGGAATAGGTTCTATTAAATTGACTCAGCATTCCCTTCTGTGTGGCAACACATGCTTAATAAGTGCACTAATATCTAAGTTAGACATGTCGAATCAAATTTAGACGATGGATTTGGTTTTGAAAATTTGATGCTTCATCGGACTAAGCAGCTTTAACTGATGTCTTTAAAAAATATATTGATTGTGGTGTATTAAATTATTTCGCTATTCATAGTGGAATTATATGGTAAATACCAAGCGTAAGCTCACTGCATATTTACACTTTGCTCACCAATACAAATCCACTCTACATAAATCACTAAAGGCTCAGTCACACCTTACCGGATTGGGGAAATGGATAGAAACCGCACACTGTCCGGTGAAATACGTCAATGTCCGGTTTATATACAGTTGGCATCCGGCGTTTCCATGCTGTTTGGTCTGTCCGTTTGACATTCGGTTCTCGTCCGGTTATCATCCAGTTATCGTCCGCTGGCTATTTGTTAATGTACGTTCCTTGTCCATTTAGAATCCGTTTCATCCGGCGGCCTTTGACTTGATAGCGCAGCATTTCGACACATTTTGGTACATTTTGATACCGAACACCACCAGACTAGAAAATTCTTTGTCCGGTTGTTTCCGGTACTCAATCCGGTAAGGTGTGACTGAGCCTTTAGCTATGAATACAGATCACTAATAAATGTGAACTCACTCCAAGCATGCAGCAGACTACTTATTTAGTCAGAGCAGTTGGAGAACTAATATGATGCTGCAGTGGGTTGGTTGGTTGTTGGAGCTTTAGATCTAAGGTCATATCAGGACAGGTACCAACTTGTGACAGTGTGCACTCATGGTGACTTTATAGTGCTGCCCCACTGGGAAATCAGGCCACCAGCAGCATGACCCGATATTTCACTCAGTCACATTATCCTGACACTGAGCTAACCAGTCCTTGCCCTATTCTATTAATGCTGAGCGCCTGGCTAGGAAGTGACAAGAATCAATTTTATAAGTCATTCGTTTGATTCGACCGGGAACCAACTCCCGATCTCCCGCTCGGGAGGCCTGCGCTCTACCGATTCAGCCACGGCGTCCGGTTGCTGCTGCGGACTGGGCGGGGGGGGGGGAGGGGAGGCGGGGGGGGGGGGCGAGGTCACTCCGCATGCGCACCTTAAAACTGTGTGTCTCTAATGGACCTAATGCTGACCTCTCAGCGTCCCCCCTCCAACCTCCCACCCAACATAATTCATAAACTCACATAACTAACTACACTAGAGTTACACTGGAATATTACTAACAAACTGATATTCATATACCACTTGCCTAACTGCAACTGAACATTAAAACTGACTACAACTTTACCAACTGACTAGAGAAGAGAACTTCTGCTTACATTCTAAATACTATGTAAATACTCACATTGATCTGACTAATATTGATCTAGTTATGTGACACTACTGTTACCATATTGCTATGGAACTTTTGGGTTACAGAATTTCATTATGTTACATGCTGCAAATTATGTATTCAACAGTTATTGTATACCTTATTCTATATACCTTTTGTGTAAATAACCCTGAATTGAAAAATGGCTGGAAGACCAGTGCTTTGGCACTGACAAAGACTTATTCAGCAGAATAAACATATTTACCAAAGAATTAATCAGGTATGTATGCCGGCCCTGGTTCTCCAGGCACAAAGTGTGAATTGCAACATAGTGTTGCATATGCAGGTACCAGGTATACACCGGTACAAGGTATGTACACAGAATTGGATACAAACTGGTAACAGGTGCATGTAGGTGTTAGGTACACTGATGGCGTTTGATGGGGTTTTACATCCTGGCAGCATCTAAGGTTACAACAGGATGGGTACCAACTTCTAACAGTATGCATTCATGGTGACTTTATAGGGCTGCTCCAGACTGGGCTGCCGGCACCATGACTCAATAACCCACTCAGTCATGTTATCCTGAGATTGAGCAAACCAGTCCTTCTCCTATCCTATTAATGTTGAGCGCCAGACTAGGTAGAGGCAAGTATCAATTCGATAAGTCATTGGTTTGAATTGGTAAGGCTACCTCTGTGTTTTTTAAAGTTAGATTTCACTGTCACTTCCGTTGACACAAATCTAACCACTTCAAAATTTCATCAAAGAAGGTTTCTACTTGGATTTGACATGGATCTGACCATTTTGGAGTTTTGTGTAAATTTCAGCATCGGCATGTGAGTGTGATTGACAAAACCGACAAGAAGCGACACCACTGACTTTTCACTGTGAGTTTGGCCCTTGCCACCCTTGTTAAACCATCAACAATCAATCAATCAATCTTAATTGCCTATCTGGCTAACCAGGCTTTGCCCCATCCCAGTAATGCCAACATATCAGGCAACGTTCAAGATAGTGTAGTAGTCCAGACATGAGCTCCACTACCATACAGTGGCAGCAAGGACTGCTCCATCACTGTGGCAGTTTACTGCGTTAGGTGGTGGTATGGTAGCTCTTGGGCAGCGCCACGACAGGGCTGCCGTCTACTGCAAGCGGCTTGCGTAACGCTCCGCCACCCCTAAGGAAGTTGATGTGGGACCTGTCAGGACAGAGGCGGGTCACTTGATCGTGGACACCGCAGTGAGCGGAGAACAAATAAAGACGTTTAAGAAGCAAGCATACTCGTTCTCCTGCTTGCTTGGGGGGTCTACAGCGTGGGGGTCAAGTTCCGGGTGGCCAGCAAAGGGGGCCCCATCACATTAGCTACACAATTGAAAGTAACCAAACAAGGCTATTACAGTCTAGCGGCCAAAACAAGTCATTAGACTTAACCGTTATGGGCAGCATAAATACACCATCACAAAAAATAAAAATAAATAAAATAAAAATAATATTAATGTAGCGATAAGTATAAATTTTGTAACTGTTTTGTTACGACTCAGCCGGGTATTGATTCCATGATGGACATTCGACATGAGAAGCGGGTGCTCTACCCAGCTGGCCATCCTGCAGCAATATCGAACAGCAGCTGGGTCTCTCTGCCTTGTTACACTGCGGATGATTCATTCTTATCTGCGCTTCTATCTCTCTCTCTCTATTGTTGCTGTTAGCTATGATTATGCAAAGGATGTAGTGCATTAGTTAAGTATTAATTAGTGATAATATTTGATTAAATGCTTTCCTCTTTATATTCTAGCTTTTTCATTCTATTATTTTATGTTTGTGATTGTTATTATTGTTCAGGTACTTCATTTTTTTTTTGTTTATGTCTTTTTGAAACAAGGCTAGCGTAACCGTAATATTGGATCAAATATTTTTCTCTTTCTATTTTTTTCAATTGTGTGTTTGTTAATATTGTTGTTATTATTATTTGTTATTATAGGTTTTCTTCACATCAGGCCAATGTAACCACATAGCAATAGTTTAGTACTTTTTTTTCTCTTTTTTTTTTCTTGATGATTTATAGTGCCTATCATGGATAAGTCTGAATAGACTTGTTTTCACCATTAGACAGTTTGTTGATAGAAAGCCCGAGCCTACACTTTTACCGACCCAAGGGATTTTTAGCCTCCCTCACCACATAGACACGGTATGAGAGCAACTGACTTTTGATGATGCTGTAAATTATACACAGCAGTGGAAATCCAAATTGGCAGAGGTGGGGGGGGGCGGGGGGGGGACAGGGAATCAAAAAAGTTGGTTAAACCAAAGTTGGTTAATCCAAATTATCGGTTAATCCAAACAAAATTGTCAGACCCCATGCCACTCCGGTATGGTTAAACTAAACTTTCATGTGGTTTATAAGGTCATCTGAGGCCCCACCAACTTTTTTATATGATAAACGGTAGTATTTTTCCGGGCCACTGAAAAAGGTTTTGATTAACCGATTGTTTGGTTTAACTGAGCATGGTTTGACAGAGTTATACTGTATATATATATTTTTTAAACCAATAATCTAAGTGTCCACATACATTGTATATTACATGTGCAATACACGCTTCCTCAAAGTCAAAGTCGAAGCCAAAGCTCGGTTAAACCAATGATCGGTTAATCCAAACAAATTCATAGGGTACCTTCAAGTTTGGTTTAACAGGGTTATAAGGATGATATCACGACAGCACCTTTGTGACTATGTCATGACAACCCCTTTAGTAGCACGGGCCCCTGTGGCGGGTGGCGCCCCCGCGCGGCGTCACAGTGATCAACCGGAAATGAGCGCCGGCAGCATTGTGCGCGGATCAATCGGCGGCGCAGGCGCGCGTTCGTGCGCGGGAAATGGCGCCATCTCATCGGGGCGGCGTTAGTTAGCGTTTAAAAGGCGCGCGGTGCATTCTGGGAGGGACGCGCGCGTCGCCGCCCGTCGCCGGCGTCTCACGCGGCGCGGGGTTTAATCCGCGCCACTTTGCAGCGCCCTCCTGTGTCATTTTGAGACATTAGGCCCGATTCAATTTATTAGGAAGGGTCCATAGAGGGTGGGGTTTGTGGGGTGGGGAGGGGGTGGCTTGGTAAGGTGCGATGGAGGTATTGACTTGGTGTGGGGGGGAGGAGGAGGATGAGATGGGGGGATGTGGGGGTTATGGAGGGTGTAGGGGGTGGTGGGAGTGGGGGTTGTGGGGAGGGGTTGTGGGGGGTGGGGGCTATGGAGGGGGGTAGGGGGAGAGGGTGGGGTTGTGGAGGGGGTAGGGGTCTGTGGGGGTGGGGGTGGGGGTTATAGGGGGTAAGGGGGTAGGTGGGTGGGGGTGGGGGTTGTGGAGGGGGAGTTGTGGTGGGGGTGGGGGTTATGGAGGGGTATGGAGGGGGTGGGGGGGATGGTGGAGGTGTGTGGGTTTTAGAAGGGATGTGGGGTTGTGGTTGTGGAGGGGGGGGTTGTGGACTGGGTGTGGGGTTGTGGTGGGTGTGTGGTTGTGGGGGGCTGGTGTGTTGTGGAGGGGGGGGGGGGGTTATGGGGGGCGTGGGGGCTGGTCGGGGGATTGAGGTGGGTGGAGGGGGGTGCGCGGTGTTGGATGGCTTGGGGGTTGGGGGCTGTGGAGGGGGTGGGGGTTTGTGGAGGGGCGGGGTTGTGTATGGGGGGCGTTGTGGTGGAGGCGGGGTTGTGGCGGGGGGGGGGGGGGGTCATGGGTTATGGGGGGGGGGTTGTGGAGGGGGCGTGGGTTGTGGAGGGGTTGGGGTTATCGGAGGCGTGGGTTGTGAAGGGGGTGTGGGTTGTGGAGGGCGGAGGTTGTGGAGGGGGTCTGGGTTGTGGAGGTGGAGGGGGTGTGGGTTGTGGAGGGGGCGGGGTTGTGGAGGGGGGGTGGGTTATGGAGGGAGCGGGAGTTGTGGAGGGGGCGGGTGGGGGGGGGTGGATGGGAGCGTGGAGGTTGTGGAAGGGTGAGGGGGGGGGTTGAAGGTGGGGGGGGGGCGTGTGAAGGTCTCTCACCAAAGAGGAGAGGCGCAATGCAATGCCATCTATGCCAGATGAAATATGATGCCCTTCTTTCAAGCCTGAGTAAGACCCGCCGATTGGGAACCTAATAATAGTAATATACCAGTTCAGAGTTGCTCCATGTGGTGCCCAAACAATTCTTCTGGGGGACCATTTCATGGGCGCATTGAGGGGTAGAGGAGTACTGGAGTGTGTTTAAAATAAATGGACGAGCTGGCTTCCCATCGGGAACGGCTGTGGTTTCGAACTCCGACCGAATGTTATTTCCTAGTTTGTTTGTTGGCGTGGATAACATGCTAGCAACATCTGAGGTTGTATCAGGACAGGTACCGACTTGTGACAGTGTGTGCTCATGGTGACTCTATAGTGCTGCCCCACTGTGAGATCAGGTCGCTGGCACCATGAATTGATGTCCCATTCAGTCGCATTATCCTGATTCTGAGCTAACCCCTTGCCCTATCCTAGTGATGCCGAGCGCCAGGCTAAGTAGCGAGAAGTATCAATTTTGTGAGTCATTTGTTTGACTCGACTGGGTTCGAACCCTTGATCTTCCACATGGGAGACCAGTCGGGGTGGCCGAATGAGTTGAGATTCCGTACCCTGTTTTGGGATCGGGGGGACCAAACCCATGAGTTTGTGGGTTTGAACCCTGGTTAAATCAAACCAATGACTTAAAAATTTGATACTTGTCACTTCCTAGCCTGGCGCTCGGCATTACTAGGATAGGGCAAGGACTGGTTCCCTCAGTGTCAGAATAATGTGAATGAGTGGGATATCAGGTCATGGTGCTGGTGGCCTGATTTTCCAGTGGGGCAGCACTATAAAGTCACCATGAGTGCGCACTGCCACAAGTCGGTACCCGTCCTTATGTGACCTTAGATGTTGCTAGGATGTAAAACAATAACAAACAAACAAATCCACATTGGAAGCCCAGGACAACAACAAACAAACCCTAGGATGTAACCTCCCCCCCCCCCTGTAAGACTCGGACTGGGTTCGAAACCACAGTGAGTCAATTGGACGGTGTCCTGTGTGTGTAATCAGCCAAGTCTAAAGCTGCCTCGTCCGATGAAAATATAAAATTTTCAAAACCAAGACACTTATCTAGATTTGATTCTACATATCTAACTTAGATACTGGTGCACTTTTAAAACATGTTGTGCCACATAGAAGGGAATACCAAGTCAATTTAATAGAACATGTTACTGCAGAAGCCTGTGGTGTTGTTAGAGTGTTGGCATGCTTGCCAAAACTGTTTTTGTATATTTGCACTTCAAAGGAGCGGGATGTAGCTCAGGCGGTAGAGTTTCCACCTATGAAGGTTTGGATCATCCGATAAATCCTGCACAGGAGACCCATTTGCAGTTTGGGCTATTTTCTGCTCCAACCAATGGTCCGGAACTGGTTCATCAAAGGCTGTGGTATGTGCTGTCCTGTCTGTGGGAAAGTGCATATAAAAGACCCCTTGCTGCTTGTCGGAAAGAGTAGCCTGTTTGGCGCAGTGGGTTTCCTCAAAAGAAATACATCAGAATGGCCATATGTTTGACATCCAATGGCCAATGATCAAAATCAATGTGCTCAATTAGCTCTAGAGGCATCATTAAATAAAACAAACTTTTATTTGCACTTCAAATATCTCAAAAGTTTTAAATCCCAACTTACTTCAATCTAATCTAAAGTAGATTATAACGCTGAACCTAAAATAGTTATCTTAGTAAATGATAGAAACTCAAAAGACATTGGAATATGCAACTTTAAATTTCTGCAGTAATGGCATGCTAATAGACCCCCGCCAGTACCCAAATAGAGTGGTTCCAGATTCTGCCGATAGATGTCAGTAGCTTAACTGGTGGGGTGTAATACACATGAAGAGAGCGGTGGTGAAATTCCAGAAGAAAAGTACAATAAAGTTGTCTTCCTACAGTGTGTGTGGCGCGAGTGGGGGGGGGGGGGGCACCCGTATACAACTAACTCCCTAACAGCTGGGAGGGGGGCACTTGACCAATGCGCCAATGGAGGAAGTAGAAAAGTATATATGTTCCCTTAGAATTTATACTCGTATAATGTGTTATATATCACATATATTACAAGGAAAAGAGCTTTAAGGTCGCATTCCTTACACGCGTAATGCGTAATGCGAATGCGAATGCAAATGCGACAAAAAATCGAAATGCCTTGAAACCTATGACGTACATTCCTTACACGCGTAATGCGAATGCGAATGCGAATGAAAATCCATTATCCCGATCGCTCTATGTAGCGATCGGTGCGTAATGCGTAATGCGTAATGCGTAAAGGTGGTGCGAATAGAAAATCATGAGTCGCATTTGTCCATTGAATAAGGTTGGAGGAGGCGACTGATAATTACGGACAGCCGCGGCGGACCTGTTAGGAAGCAGACTTCGGGGCTCCTGAGTGGAAACATATGGTAGTGGTGGTGGTGGGGGTTCGGGTTGGTAAAAATGCTACCAGAGCCACAAAAATATGAATACTTATCTATAATTTGGTTATAATAAAGGTAGGAACCCCCATGTGACGTACACAAAGTTACATAGATATAAATGCAATATTTGGTCATATACAGAGCAGTATGGAGAATAATTGTTTATTTTCATTTTTTAAATATAGCCAGTCATGTGCCGCATAACACATTACGCATAACGTGTGTAAGGAATGATGGCATTCGCATACCGCATAACGCATGATGCATAACGCATAAAGCATTACGCGTGTAAGGAATGCGACCTTAATGCCTGTTGTAATATGAATATCTGAATATAATCAGGCATTCTTTATAAAGATATAACATGTGAAATCACAGGCACTCGGGGAAAGTAACCACATAGAGTGGTTTCAGATTCTGCCAATAGATATCACTAGCTTAACTAGCGACTGGGCGTGGTGGCCTAATCGGCAGAGTGCAGGCCTCACATGCGGAAAGTCAGGAGTTTGGTTCCTCGTCGAGTCAAACCAATGACTTTAAAATTGATATGTGTCGCTTCCTAGCCTGGCGCTCGGCATTAATAGGATAGGACAAGGACAGGTTAGCTCAGTGTCAGGATAATGTGATTGAGTGGGATATCGGGTCATGGTGCCGGCGGCCTGGTTTTCCAGTGGGGCACCATTATAAAAGTCGCCATGAGTGTACACTGTCACAAGTGAGTACCCGTCCTGATATGAACTCAGATGTTGCTAGGACATAAAACAAAAAACAAACAAACAAGTCTAACGGGCGGGGTCTATGAGCTGTTCTGCCTGGCGGAGTCTATGAGCTGTTCTGCCTGGTCACGTGACGTGGTCCGTGAGTCGACACTCATTTAACCACCATTGACATTTAGTCAGTTCCCCCTGCACGGTTTGTTGAGTATAAACACTGGCATTTTGCAAACTTTTAAATGACTTAATAAACGCGGTGTCCGACGGACGGATGCCGCGGACCGTGACGTGACGTCATGAAGCGCAACATCCGGGACCGTTGAAGTAACAGTTCGTTGATTAGTTTTCGTTAATATGGATGGAACTTGGAAGGCACCACCACCACCTCTCCACCGCCACCATCACTACTCTCACCACCGCCATCACTACCCACACCACCACCACCATCACTACCCTCACCACCACCACCATCACTACCCTCACCACCACCACCATCACTACCCTCACCACCACCACCATCACTACGCTCACCACCACCACCACCACCATCACTACCCTCACCACCACCACCATCACTACCCTCACCACCACCATCACCACCATCACCACTACTACCCCCACAACCACCACTACTACTACGACTACCACCACCACCACCACCATCATCACCACCATAACCACCATCACCACCTCCACCATCACTACCACAAGACCACGACCACCGTCATCACCACCACAACCACCATCACCACCTCTACCCTCACTACCACCACCACCACCACAACCATCACCACCACCACTACCCCCACGACCACTACTACTACGACTACCAGCACCACCACCACCACCACCGTCATCACCACCACAACCACCACCTCCACCACCACTACCACCACCACCACCACAGCCTCCTCCACTACCACCATAACCACCACCATCACAACCATCACCACAACCATCACCACAACCATCACCACAACCATCACCACAACCATCACCACAACCATCACAACCATCACCCCCACCGCCCCTTCCTCCCCTCCCCAACCCACCACCTCTCCCGAAAACATTACCATATGGTTAGTTATGTCTAAATGATTCCATTTGAAACAGAAATGTCTGTCTGTGCGTCATGTTTGCTTAGTAACAGGACCTTTGTGCATATACTCCCCATTTGACAGTTTCGAATTTTCAGTCTTAAGTTAATGGCGACTGATCTTTGTTTGTTTGTTTGTTATTTGTTGTGGTTGTGTGTGTTTATGTGTGCTTGTGTGTGCTTGTGTGTGCTTGTGCTTGTGTGTGTGATTTTTTTTTCCACATCTCCATCAGCTCGCTCCCTGCGTCGGCTGTTTGCGCGGGAAACCGAACGCGGAAGCGCATTGAGCAGACGACATTGAGACACACAAAAAAAGAGCCGGCTCATTTCACGCCACTTTACGCGCACAGAACGCAGTGACAACCGCGGGGATAGACAGAGCGCAGCAATCGCGTCGTGGACGAATAAACCAGCCATCCTCGTTCTGATACTCTGATCTGGCGAACGCGGGTGCGCAGTGAAATGAATGCCCACAGGGCACGGGCACGGCCGGGGCGTCGCCGCGCCGTTGCCATGGAAACTGGATGGTCGCCTAAGGCGGGTTTGTGGGGGGCGGGGGGGAGGAGGAATTTGACTTTTCCCGGGGGGCAGTGGCGTTTAAAATGAGTTCACAGGACGTTAGATGGCATAATTCGTCTCTTTTCCAACAACGCACAAGCCATTAAATTGTCGCCCATTATTTATACCTGCACTTCAAGTTCAGGCTCTCCGCCCGCCCCCCCCCCCCCCCCCCGGAACCTCTCAGTCTCAGTCTCACCATCACCGTCATCATCTCTCCGGACTGCTCCGGACTGTGGCATTAGCAGCAAACGAAGCGGACTGGCCGGCCCTGGTGGTGAGGCGGGCCGGGCACATTGTTTTTGGTCACTGGGCGATAATTGGGGGCGCCCAGGTACAAAGCACCGCGGGCGCCGCTAGGTGGCGTCCCACTGCGGTTGGGGGGTGAGGGGTGGGGTTGGCGGGGGTGGAGGTGAGGGGTGGGGGGGGACGCGAGGATTATCCGCAGTCACGTGACGAGTATAGTCGCAACCCGATGTGGTGCCAAATGAACGCGCTACCATTGTATTTGTAGTCACACCATCCAGGCACAGTCACACACTCACACACTCACACACTCACACACTCACACACTCACACACTCACACACTCACACACCACACACACACTCACACACACACACACTCACACACACACACACTCACACACTCACACACTCACACTCACATACACAGTCACTATCACACTCACACACTCACACACCGACACACTCACAGACTCACATACACAGTTACTATCGCACACACACACTCACACACCCACACACTCACACACACACTCACACACTCACACACTCACACACTCACACACTCACATGCATAGTCACTATGACACTCACACGCTCACACACTTACACACTCACACACTCGCACACTCACATGCACAGTCACTCACACACTCACACACTCACACACTCACACACTCACACACTCGCACTCACATACACACAGTCGCTGTCACACAATCACACTCGCGTACACATAGTATAAAATTCTGTTATTAACATGCATCAGAATATGGATTATTATGGTAAGAAGTAGGCCAGAAGGGGCCAGCGGCTACTGGATGTCATGTCAGTCAAGCTCTCGTAATCTTTTGTCGTCTATTTTACTGCTCGGTATGCAGTTGTTTATAGGGTGGGATCAATTATATACTTATTGCGTCTGTCCAGCTTGTTCTGGTTAACACGCATATATATATTATCTAGGGTGGGCTGCTGGCCCCTTGTGGCCTACTTCTTACCATAATAATCCATATTCTGAGCATGTTAATAGCAGAATTTTATATTATGATGGTAATCAGGCCACAAGGGCCAGTCGCTTCTTTGTATTGTGACTGTATACCATGTAGTTTTTCTCATTATTTTCTATTCTCATTATTTTCTATTTTCAGTAAGCACCAGTAATACTTGAATGGTGCTTAAGGATTTTTATTTTTATGTGTGGCTTTCTAGCCTAACTCGTTCTACGTCACCCTTCTTGCTGTTTTACTTGGATAGCTAAGCACAGGTTAATTGTTTATTTATCTGGGTTACCTGCCCAGATGTTCGGGATCAAGTTGGTGTTATGGTCAGTTGCCGCACATACGGCTCTGTCATAGAACCTTCTGAATGTGCCTTCCCCAGCCCATCCTGCTGCCGTCAGGATCATTGCTATGGGCACCTGCCGCCTCACCGTAGCGCTTGTGGTGGCGTGCCTGCAGGTGTATGGCGTGAATTGGTGCATGTCTATTCCCGCCTCTGCCATGGTATTCCTCACATACCTGGAGAGTGTCTCCTGTGAAGCGGCCACATGTGGGCTTCTCATCGTGGCGAACACTGCCGGCTCTGCCCCGACTACCGACCCGCTCTCCCACCCCCATCCACCGACTGATGGCCCCTGTCAGAGACAAGGGGAGGGGAAAGTCTGGATCCGTGGATCTCAGGCTGGCGTACTGTCCCGCCAGTGGTCAGGCTGTAAAATTTCCCGATATTTAGACATTGGAGGATGGTGTGAACTAGTCTATAGTAAATACAATTGTTATATAAAAAGTTAAATGGTATATAGAGCCAGAGGCATTAATGTATTATGCGGTGGATCCTTTACTGAGTTGATATAAACACTACAACTGGCCAGCATTGAAAACAAGCCTGGGTACCCGGGCTTATATGCTATGGACAGTATAAATACAGCCTCAATAAAAAAAATATAATAAAAATATATAAACATTATGTAGTTATAGATAGTGTGACAGAGCATTGGGAGCTCTGCTCACATACCCCCCCCCCCCTTTGTTATTTATGGATGACTGCACACCCAGACACAACAGGGCACTGTAGCCATAAACAACCAAGGCTTGGATACAGGCAGGTTGGATGTTCATTGGTTGGTTGAAGAATGCCAAGTGCTGATTGGAGGAGCTGATCAGGTGTGACAACCATCTTGGATTCATGAGACTATATAGTAATAAACCTGAGGGTGTTAGCTCTCTGTCCTTCTGTGCACTTTTTACTCTACCTTTCTTCTACTTGCCTGTAGTGATTTCATAGTTAGCCGACCTACACAACCACAGCTGCCAGCCGTCGACTTTACAAGGCCCTTAGGCATGGTAACCTGGGTGGAGCAAGCTCTCCCCCTCCTAATCCCCGCCTCTTCTTTTTCTAGATCGTGGGATTCGAATCCACAGGTTCGAACCCTGGTCGAGTCAAACCAATGACTTAAAATTGATACTTGTCGCTTCCTAGCCAGACATTTACTCGGCATTATTAGGATAGGACAAGGACTGGTGGGCTCAGTGCCCGGATAATGTGATGGAATGGGATATCAGGTCATGGTGCTTGGGGCCTGGTCTCCCAGTGGGGCAGCACTACAAAGTCACCATGAGTGTGCACTGTCAGAAGTTGGTACCCGTCCTGATATGAACTTAGATGTTGTTAGGACGTCATTTAACAACAAACAAACAAAACATGATGAGTCAATATCTTGCTTAAGGCTGTGACCTTGAAGGCTGTGTGTGACCTTGACCTATAATATCTGTCGATGGGTGGGGGAGATGAAAATAGGAAATACTGCGCCGAGAGTAGGATTCGAACTCAACTTTATCATGCTAACCATTACACTAGCTAGGCTCGCTGATGTTTCAGACTGCTTGCCATTCAAGGGCTAGCATTGAACCATTACACCAGCTAGGCTCCCTGATGTTTCAGACTGCTTGCTATTCCGGGGCTAGCATTGGACCATTACACTACCTAGGCTCCCTGATGCATGCAATCACCCCCATCTACAGATACCTGTCAATGTGGCGCAGTCTACTACTGCTAGTGCTAGTAGTAGTACTACTAGTACTACTACTAGCACTAGCACTAGTAGTACTACTAGCACTAGTACTACTACTAACACTAGTAGTACTACTAGTATTACTAGTAGTACTAGTAGTAGTAGTACTAGTAGTACTAGTAGTACTACTAGTAATACTGGTAGCAGACCAGACGGGATGGCCGAATGAGTTAGAGCGTCCGTCTCCCGTGCAGGTAGATCGTGGGTTCGAGTCCCGGTCGAGTCAAACCAATGACTTTAAAATTGATACTTGTCGCTTCCTAGCCAGGCGCTCGGCATTATTAGGATAGGGCAAGGACTGGTGTGCTCAGTGTCAGGATAATGTGACTGAGTGGGATACCAGGTATGCATATGCCGGCAGCCTGGTTTCCCAGTGGGACAGCACTATAAAGTCACCATGAGTGCACACTGTCACAAGTCGGTACCCGTCCTGATATGACCTTAGATGTTGCTAGGACGTAAAACAAAAACAAACAAACAAACAACAAACAACTAGTACTAGTAGTACTACTACTAGTACTAATAGTACGAGTACTATTAGTACTACTACTAGTACTAGTATTACTACTACTAGTACTAGTAGTACTACTAGTACTACTACTACTAGTACTACTACTATTAGTAGTAGTACTACATATCTAATACTCGGCATTCGTTGGTCACATTTTGCGCATGCTCACTGGTTTGGTCTTAGTCTGACCTGCTGAGAAGGTCAGAGTTCAGTGCGGGTTTTCACTGTAGTAATACTGCTGACACCCTGACACCCCCCTCCCCCTCCTCCTCCCCCTCCCCCTCCCCCTACCTCCACCTCCACCTCCTTCCCTCATCCCACCCCCTTACCCCTCACCTCTCACCCCATCTAACCCCTCTCACCTCCCCTTCCGCTCCCCCGCCCCTCCTCGCCCCTCCCCGCCCCTCCCCGCCCTTCCCCGCGTCCCACCCCTCTCCGCCCCTCCTCCACCCGCCCCTCTCCAATGCTTGTTTGTTTGTTGTTGTTTTACATCCTAGCAACATCTAAGGTCATATCAGGACGGGTACCAACTTGTGACAGTGCACACTCATGGCGACTATATAGTGCTGCCCAACTGGGAAACCAGGCCACCAGCACCATGACCTGATATCCCACTCAGTCACATTATCCTGACACTGAGCCAACCAGTCCTTGCCCTATCCTAATAATGCCGAGCACCAGGCTAGGAAGCGACAAGTATCAATTTTTAAGTAATTGGTTTGACTCGAGACCAGGATTCGAATGCACAAACTCATGGGTTCGGATCTCCCGGTCTCCCAAACAGGAGACAGACACGCTACTCATTCAGCCACCCCGTCTGGTTCAATCAAATGCTTGCTAGCTAACTGACGGTTCCCAGATTTTATGTGTGTCAACTGGTGGTCCATCAAATATTTATCCCTGCAAATTTGTTTTAACAAATTAAACCAAAACAGAAAAACATTCGTCTAATTAAATTAAGAAAATATAGGGATGCACAAACGAAATTTGTAACTACATTTGTTTAAAGTTTTTTTTTTGTAACTTGTTAAATATTAGAAAAATAACATTCACCAAAAAATTATTCTGTATTTTGTCTATCAGCAACATTGAGAAAATGTGTAACAATCTTTCTTTGAAGCATTTAATAATGTGATTTACATAAATAAAAGAATTGTGTAGTTCTGTTGATACTATATATGATAGCCATCAACATTGAGGAACTGACAAAGTATAGAGAGGATTTGGCGTAGAGTTTCATAGTCCCATGAAAGTGTAAACTTTTCAAAGCCAAAATATGTTTTATGCTACATATCAAACTTAGATTCCGGTGTACTTTTAAAGCATTATAGCTATATAATGACCAGACGGGATGGCTGAATGAGTTAGAGCGCCCGTCTCCCGTGCTGGGAGATCGTGGGGTCGTGGGTGTTCGAACCCTGGTCAAGTCAAACCAATGACTTAAAAATTTATACTAGTCGCTTCCTAGCCAGGCGCTCGGCATAAATAGGATAGGACAGGGACTGCTTGGTTCAGTGTCAGGATAATGTGACTGAGTGGGATATCAGGTCATGGTGCCGGTGGCCTGGTTTCACAGTTGGACACCACTATAAAGTCACCATGAATGTGCACTGCACATGTCAGTACCCGTCCTGATATGACCTTAAATGTTGCTAGGACGTAAAACAACAAACAATCAAACAAAGCTTAATAATGCTATATAAGTCAATTTAATAAAACATGACTTGTTACTGCCGAAGCCTATGGTGTCAGAATTTCGAAGAACATGCTCAAATTAATTTGGCATGTCCTCACTTCAAATATCTTCAAAGTTAACCATTGAAATTTAAGTCGTTTCAAACTAAAGTAAAGTAGATCTAATATATACAGTACAACCTTTCTAAATCGACCGACCATGGTACCGACTTTAAATGGTCCATTTGGGGAGGTGTCTTCAACAGCTACATGAACAACAGCCCATAGCACCGCCATCACAGCAGTTCAACAGTGAATAACAGCAATCTACCAGCCAACATTCAAAAGGTTTCAACAGCTACATGAACAACAGCTCCCCATCTCCGCCACTCTAAGCAGTTCAACAGTGACTAACAGCGAGCCACTAGCCAACATTAAAAAAGTTTCAACAGCTACATGAACAACAGCTCCCCATCTCCGCCACTCTAAGCAGCTCAACAGTGAATAACAGTGATTCACCACCCAACACTCAAAAGGGTTCATCAAAACAGCTACATGAACAACAGCTCCCCATCTCCCGCCACTCCCATCAGTTTAACAGCAAACAACCATCCAACACACATATATGAGACTGTCTCAAAAGGTCCTAAGTAATATGGGACAAAACGTTGTCCATTGCAACGACCAACATACTATCTGCTTATGCATTTGCTTAGGACAAACTGATTTGTTTTTTATATGGTCTTTCATAATCCCAAAAGAATACATATTGATTTGAAGCAAACGTCCTTGTGTTTTCAGTGTAACCGTTTCTGTGCTGTTTTGTGTGAAGCGTTAGACAAAAAAAAAAAGAGTTATCACATTTTGAGACAGGCTCATATACATATATACAGTAAAAGCTCTCTAAATCGACCGACCATGGGGCCGACTTTAAATAGTCCATTTGGGGAGTTGGTCGGTTTAATGATTTCTTTTAATCATTACAATGGTATTGTATGGGCAATGGTTTGGGACCCAAATAAAGCGGTCGATATAGGGGAGTGGTCGATATATGGAGGTGGTCGGTTCGAGAGGTTTTACTGTATATATATATATTTTTTAATGGCAGACACGCAAAACCATCGGACTATGCAACTTTAAACTAATTATTAGAATAATCTACTCGAAACGCAGGTTTTTTTTACAAGTTCAGCGATCCCTTTTCAATGTCCATATTAGTTTATTAGGAAAAAAAGGGCTTAAGGTGATCGATTATAGTTTTAGCAACATTCAAAAAAACTTCTTTTTTGTGTGTATATTCTAGGGAAAGCTTCAAATATTTGAAACCAAAAATACTCACCTTGATTTGATCTTACACATACTCAAGTTCGGTATTTGTGTATTTGCTAAGCATTCCTTGTTGCCATACAGCAGGGACATTAAGGTAAAATAGCAGAAACCATCACTCCTAAAATATGTGATGTCCAGCTATTTCGTCGTGCATGCCAAAATTAATTTTGCATGTTTTCACTTCAAATCGCTCCAAAGTTGACCCTCTAAAATAGATTGTGTGTTTGTTGTTGTTTTACGTCCTAGCAACATCTAAGGTCATATCAGGACGGGTACCAACTTGTGACAGTGTGCACTCATGGTGACTTTATAGTGCTGTCCCACTGGGGAACCAGGCCACCAGCACCATGACCTGGTATCCCACTCAGTCACATTATCCTGCCACTGAGCACACCAGTCCTTGTCCTCTCCTAATAATGCCAAGCGCCTGGCTAGGAAGCGACAAGTATCAATTTTTACATCATTGGTTTGAACCCACGACCCCACGATCTACCAGCACGGGAGACGGATGCTCTAACTCATTCGGCCATCCCGTCTGGTGGCTATAAAATAGAAGTTACTTAAAGCTGACTTAACTTTCATTCATGAAACCTGCCTGCAAAAGTGTTGAAGTGCTGCTGGCTTTTGCAAGTTACCAGTGCCACTCTCTCGGGGAGCAAATAGAGGTTTCACACCGGCAAGAACATGTCAAGACAGGTGCAAAACTATTTGTCCCTGCAGTGGCTGGTCAGGAGATGTTGGGAGTTCCATACATCAACTGCCCTTGATGCTGCCATAGTGACATGGTTTTCTGTTTAGGGTTTGCTCCATTAGCTTTCGGTTCTGTCAAGAACCTGTACCACAAGGCAGTGGCTTACAACTCTGCAGGGCAGGGGCATCAAACTCCCTGAGGTATTGCAATACCTGCATACTAGCATAAAGCTGACTTAAAGTATTATACTAATCAACCGAATATATTTCTCGATTGTTGTTTGTTTGTTTGTTGTTATTTTATGTCCTAGCAACATCTAAGGTCATATCAGGACGGGTACCGACTTGTGACATTGTGCATTCATGGCGACTTTATAGTGCTGCCCCACTGGGAGACCAGGCTGCCAGCACCATCACCTGATAGCTCACTCAGTCACATTATCCGGACACTGAGCCAACCAGTCATTGCCCTATCCTAATAATGCCGAGCGCCAGGCTAGGAAGCGACCAGTATCAATTTTAAAGTCATTGGTTTGACTCGACCAGGGTTCGAACCCACGATCCCATGGCCTACCAACACGGGAGTCGGATGCTCTAACTCATTCAGCCATCCCGTCTGGTGTATATTTCTCGAAGTTTTTTTAATAATAATAATCGAATATATTCGTTCATAGTTGAGTTTGCTGCCATATACACACACATATATATATATATATATATATATATATAAATATATATATATATCTAATATATATAAATGTGTTTCTATTCGACAAATATTTGGTTGATAATATTTTAAAAGCTTGTTTTATTTAATGATGCCTCTAGAGCGCATTTATTTTCACCATCAGCTATTGGAAGTCAAACATATGGTCATTCTGACATATTTCTTTGGAGAAAACCTGCTGCAGCCAGATGGGCTACTCTTTACGATAGGCAGCAAGGGGTATTTTATATGCACTTTCACACAGACAGGACAGTTCATGCCACAGCCTTTGATGAACCAGTTGTGGACCACTGGTTCGAATGGAAAATAGCCCAAACTGAAAATGGGTTCATTGATCAGGATCGATCGGATGACCCACATCTTCACAGGTGGACACGCCACTGCCTGAGTTACATCCCACTCCCCTGGTTGATTATTATGCAATGTAATAATAATATATATATATATATGTACTCTATAATTTATTATGTTGATATAAATAATGGCAGCCCCTTAATGTTTTTCTCTAACTGCCATAACTTCCATGTTATTCAGTGCGGTGCGAGCATTCTCTGCTCTCCGCCTCCTAAAAGTCCTATACACCATGAGCCAACTGTCACTCTGCTCACTTTCAAAACTACATATATGTATATATAGTTTTGAAAGTATATATATATACTGAACTATGCAAGTTTGAGTAACTTTCTGCGCCAACAGCTGTAACTTAAAGCGGCATAGTCCGATGAAATCATCAAATTGTCAAAACCAAAACAAGTATCTAGACTTCATTCTACATATCTAACTTTGATATTGATGCACTTATTAACAATTTGTCGCTACATCAAAAGGAATACTGACACAATTTACTAGAATCTGTTACTGCAGAAGCCTATGGTGTCAGAGTTTTGGTGTGCTTACCAAAACTAATTTGACATGTTTGCACTTCAAATATCTCAAAAGTTAGCTATTTAAAATCAACGTTAATTCAAACTAAAGTAAGGTAGATTATAACGATCAACTTAATATATTTATCTCAGAAAATGACAGAAACTCAAAACCATCGGACTATGCAACTTTAAGTGTAGGCGCAGACCAGGCCGGTTAAAGCTCTGCATCACTATGTTATTATTAGAGCATCTGTCTCCCATGCTGGTAGATCGTGGGGTCATGCGTTCGAACCCTGGTCGAGGAAAACCAATGACTTAAAAATTGATACTTGTCGCTTCCTAGCCAGGCGCTCGGCATTATTAGGACAGGGCAAGGACTGGTGTGTTCAGTGTCAGGATAATGTGACTGAGTGGGATACCAGGTCATGGTGATGGCGGCCTGGTTTCCCAGTGGGACAGCACTATAAAGTTGGCATGAGTGCGCACTGTCACAAGTCGGTACCCATCCTGATATGACCTTAGATGTTGCTAGGATGTAAAACAACAACAAACAAACAAACCACCTTACCTCATTATCAACCTCAATGACACCCTACCATGCGCTCACCTCTAACCCTCACCCCCCCCCCCCTCACCGTTACCCCCCACACCCACCACACCTAACCTCACCCCCCCCCCCCCAAAACTACACCTGAATATACCCTCTTCCCTACAAACCTCACCAAATTCCCCGTACTCACACCCTCCCCAGCTTATTACCTCAGTCCTCCTATACTCACCAAGCTCTCCCACCCCCACCCCCACCCCCACCCGCACACATCCCCACACGCCCTATAGACACCCACGTGATCACCGGGTACGAGCAACCCCCCACCTCCACCCCCACCCCCACCCACCCCTCCACCACCACGTGTCGTCTGCAAAACAAGCGCGTGATTTATGAGACCCTCCCGCTCAAGGTCGTCCCAAGGTCGCGCCAAAGGTCGCCAGGGGGGGAGGTCAAAGGACCGCGCACGCGCACAAAGGGATGCCCCACCGCGCGGTGCATCCTGGGGCGGTGTGCGGATTATAATTATCCCCCTAATGTTCGACAGACGCGCTCATTCTGAAGGCACTGCTTTTTTCTCCCCTCCTCCTCCTCCCTCTCTTCTCGCGGAGGGAATAAAGAGGGGGTTGGGGGGGGGGGCAGGGGGGGAGGGGCATACGGCGGTGGTTTGGCCGCGGCCGGTGCCGCGATCCCCGTGACGTCTTCATTATCGCCCGTTGTCTCGCGTTGTTTGGGTCTCGTCGCACCCAGCGTGGTTAATAACCGTGCCTGGGTTCACCTAACCACCGGGTTCACAGGGGAGGGAGGCCGGGGAGGGGGGAGGGGGGGGGGGGGCTCCCGCGCCCTCACCAACCTTATAGGTCCCGCCCTGCCATGCCAAGCCCTTCCCCATAACACCCCGTCCCTCTCCCACTGTCACCCTCCACCCCACCCCTACCCCCTCCACCCACCCTCACACTCCACCCACACACCCCCAACCCCACACACACCCTCCATTCCACCCAGGCCGGACGCGGTGGCCGAATCGGTAGAGTGCAGGCTTCGCGTGCGAGAGATCGGGAGTTCGGTTCCCGATCTGGTCAAACCAATTACTTATGAAATTGATACTTTTCGCTTCCTACTATCCTACCCTGGCACTTGGCATTAATAGGATAGGGCAAAGAATGGTTAGCTCAGTTTCAGGGTGATGTGACTGAGTGGGATATCGGGTCATGGTGCCAGTGGCCTGATTTCCCAGTGGGGCAGCGCTATAGTCACCATGAGTGCGCACTGTCACATGTCGGTACCCGTCCTGATATGACCTTAGATGTTGCCAGGACATAAAGCTCCAACAACCAACCAATCCACTCCATCCCAGGCAGCCACGCCCACTCCCCACCACCGGACCTTCCCCCCCCCCCCCCACACACACCTCTTACCCACCACCACCACAACCACCACTCAATAGAGAGAGAAAAATAGAAAGAAAGAAATAGAGAAAAATAGAAAATACCCCGCCCAACCAACACCTGAATGAGTGACCCACTGCGCACACGTCGCGGACCTTCTGCGCATGCGTGGTGCACTCGGTCAGTGGGAGGCGCTTAGGGGGGAGGGGGAGGGGGAGGGGTGTGGCCATTATGGGGGTATTTGGGAAACCCCCATTGAGCCTTTATTATCATTCATATCATCATCATTCGGCTTTTGTATGCCTGAAAGGAGGACGACATCCAATCATGCGCAGTGTACGCCATGCGAAGAAGAACCCCGTATGTGAGGAGAGGCTATTCGGCTTTTCCCGGCGAGACACGTTTACTTTTTGCTTCGTACAAGGCTGGCGTACGCGGGTTCAGGTTGGTTGGTTCGTTGGTTGTTGGAGTTTTACATCCTGGCAACATCTAAGGTCATATCAAGACAGGTACCGACATGCAATGGTGTGCACTCATGGTGACTTTATAGTGCTGCCCCACTGGGAGACCAGGTTGCCAGAACCATGACCTGGTGTCACACTCAGTCAGTCACATTATCCTGACTCTGAGCTAACCAGTCCTTGCCCTATTGTAATAATGCCGAGCGCCTGGCTAGGAAGCAACAAGTATACATTTTTAAGTCATTGGTTTGACTCGACCAGGGTTTGAATCCCATGATCTACTAACACAGGAGACGTACACTCAACTCATTCGGCCATCCCATCTGGTTATGGGTTCAGGTAATTTTTCCCCATGCAATGTTATGAATTTGGCAGGATTCGGTCGCTGAATCGGTAGAGCGCAGGTTTCCTGTTCGGAAGATCGGGAGTTCAACAAAACCCGGCCGAGTCAAACCAATTACTTACAAAATTAACACTTGTCGCTGCCTAGCCTGGCACTCGGCATTACTAGGATAGAGGAAAGACTGCTTAGCTCAGTATCAAGATAATGTGACTGAGTGGGAAATGCGGATCATGGCCTCCCAGTGGGGCAGCACTATAACGTTGCAATGAGTACGCACTGTCACAAGTCAGTACCCATCCTGATATCTCCTCAGATGTCGCCAGGACGTAAAACTCCAACAAACAAACTTAATGTGTTCTCTGTGGCAGAGTGGTTAGAGTGTCTGACTTTTTTCTAAGTCGGACTCCTAATCTGAAGGTCAGTGTGATGTATTGTAGTTACCCGAACACCCCCGAACCGTATTACCTGTATGACGTATTACCTGTATGACGTCATGATCAAGGCTTCCTAATAAAGTCAGTTACGTTACAAGAACTCACGGTGTCCACGTATACATTACATGGTGTCAGATGTTACGGGTGTACAGCAATATGGCGCTTCATGATTAAAACCCCCACCATTGAATTTAGATGAACGAATGGCAAAACTGGAGATCATGGTTGCATTCATACGAGATATACGCGATAGCAGCCGGCATAGGAACGCCAGAAAAAGTACAGTGCTGTGTACTGCTCCATGTTGCTGGTGGTGAGGCACAAAAACCCGTACATCGAGTGAGATGGTGACAAGGACAAGATAGGACCTTAATAAAGGCTTCAACCACAGTAAGAAAACTAATATCACCGTGATAAGGTATGACTTCAACTCTTTAAACCAGACAAGTGAGACAATGGACACGTACATTCGCGACATCTACGTGTCACCTAATCACATACGGAGGACATAGAATTACGCCTACGGGAGAAACAATGTTAAAACTTAATGGTCATGAATTAAAATTTCAAGTAACAGATGCCGGCAGTGCGATCATAGGCAAACAAGCCTGTGTTAAGTTAGGACTATTAGCAAGACTGGACACTTTGAATGTGAAACCTTCCCAGGAAGCAGATAAAATGGTAATGAAATATTATGACGTGTTTGAAGGTTTAGGATTAATTAAGGTTAATGCTAAAATATATATTGATAAAAATGTCACTCCTGTTATAGCCCCTCCTCGAAGAATACCTTTGTCCATAGACAATGATGTCCAAAAAGAGTTAGAACGCATGGTCAAATTAGGAGTCATTGTCAAACAAACCAGTCCAACCCCTTGGGTTAATTCAATAACAATAGTCCGTAAACCTGGAAAATTAAGAATTTGCCTAGACCCAACAAAACTCAATAAAGCAATTTTAAGAGGACCATATCCGGTCAGAACAGTCGAAGAAGTCGTAGCTAAATTGCATGGAGCTAAATATTTCTCAGTATTAGATGCACAAAGCGGATATTGGCAAATTGAATTAGACAGGGAGAGTTCTGAGCTATGTACATTTAATACCCCTTGGGGGAGATACAGATATACTAGATTGCCATTTGGAATAAAGACTGCAGGAGATATATTTATTGAAGAGATGAACGAAATTCTAAAAGGGATGCCAGGTGTTAGTGTCATATCAGATGACATTTTAGTACATGGTAGTACAGAACAGGAACATAATTTAAGATTAGAAGCAGTTTTAAAGCGTGCCAGAAAAGTGAATCTAAAACTAAACCCTAAGAAATCTAAAATTTGCAGAAAAAGTGTTAATTATGTGGGACACGTCATTAGCTCAGATGGCCTAAAGCCCAACAATGATAGAATACAAGCAATTATTGACATGCCCAGTCCTACCGATAAAGCAGGGGTACACCGATTTTTAGGTATGATAGGATATGTTAGTAAATTTATTCCAAACATGGCTAACATGACAAAACCGTTAAGAACTGTCATTCAAAAGAATATTTCTTGGCATTGGGATGTAGACCAAGAAGAAGCTTTTCAAAATTTAAAAAAGTTGTTAACTAAGGCACCCATACTACAATATTTTGATAGTAATCAAAAAGTTGTCCTACAAGTTGATGCATCAAAGTATGGTTTAGGCGCTACTTTATTTCAAAATAATTTGCCTGTGGCAATGGCATCAAAAGCATTAGATAGATCACAAATAAATTATGCTGTAATTGAAAAAGAATTATTGGCCATATGTTTTGGATGTAAAAAGTTCCATACTTTCATTTATGGCAATGAAATCACCGTCAACACAGACCATAAACCCCTTGTTGCAATTATGCTAAAGCCAATACATGAACTTTCAGCAAGAATGCAACGTATGCGCATGCGATTGCAAAACTATAATATAGAAGTGTCATATCTCAAAGGGTCACATTTGTATTTTGCAGATACTTTATCAAGAGCGCATACATCAAGTATAGCCCCTGATGACTTATATGACCGGGACATTTCGGTTGGGGCTATAGATATAGGAATGGATATGGTGCAACAAGTCATAGAGGCCACCAAGGTAGATCAAACGCTCAACAAAATAAAGACTATGACGTTAGAAGGATGGCCAAATACTAGCGATAACATTCCTAGTGATGTAAAACCGTATTACACATTTCGATATGGAATAACATGGGTAGATGGCTTACTACTGAAAGGTAAACAAATAATAATCCCCAAAAGTCTACAAACCGATATGCTAGACAAATTACACGAATCGCACCTAGGGGTGGTCAAATGTAAACAACTGGCCAGAGATAATATTTTTTGGCCAGGATTTAGTACACAATTAGAAGACAAAATTTCCAGATGTGTCGTATGTCAAGAATTCAGAAATATGCCCCCAAAGGAACCTTTGATAAATCACAAAATAATAGATATCCCATTCAATAAAATTGGAATAGACTTGTTTCATGTCGATGGTAAAAATTATATCTTAATTATAGATTACTACTCTAAATTTCCAGATTTCATACAATTAGACACAACATCTACTACAACAGTGATTGATGCTTTAAAACAAACGTTTGCACGTTTTGGTATACCCAAATATATAGTATCGGATAATGGTCCACAATTTACAAGCCTCGAATTTAAAAAGTTTGCATCACTATATGGCTTCACATCAATATACTCAAGCCCGATGCATGCACAAGGTAACGGACAGGTCGAACGTTATGTTCAAACCATTAAACGGATAATAAAAAAATGCATAAAAGACGGTAAGGATGTCCAGATAGCCATGCTCAATTACCGAAATACGACATTAGACGGAATTGGTGTGTCTCCGGCACAATTAATGATGTCACGGAAATTGAGAAGCAGAATCCCGGTACTAGATGGAGAGCTAAAGGCGAAGGTACAACCTTCTAAACTTAACCAAATGCACCATAATCAAAGATTACAAAAACAATATTTTGACAAGCATACAAGTAGACGTCAAAGTCTTTTAATTAATGGTGATAACGTCCGTTACAAAAACCACAATAATGACTGGCAAAAAAGGAACAATTGTGTGTACTAATGTAGGCAATAAGAGAAGTTATAATATAATAAATAAAAATGACAATGTTATAAGACGTAACAGAAGATTCATTTACAGATGTCCTGCTAAACGTGAAAGCAGGGCTATAGAATACGTGCCATCAACTATTAATAACAATGTACATATCACAAATTCGCCAATAAAGTATAAAACACGTTATGGTCGAGTCAGTAGGCCACCGGTTCGTTATGGCCTTTGACATACATGTATTGCTTAAGTTGAAACATAATTGAATTAAGTATGCCTAATGATACATTACACTTACTTGCATGTGTTAATAACCTTCCTGTACATGTGTATTTACATACGGTCCTTTACTGCGTAAAGCGAGACCGTGAAAAAGTACGTACACGACGTTAAACAATACGTTACCACGTCAAACTTCAGTGTGTCAAACAAAGAAGGTACACGATATGGACAAACTATGAAGCAGCAGTAGATGCCGACAGACTATACCATCACTTTGATGAATATAACATAATCATTCTGATTCTACTGCCGTATACAAACACACCTTGAATTTATATAATAATATATTATAAGTTAACGTACAACCGTATTAATATATATTACATGCTAATTACACAGGGAAGGATAAGTTAAGGAATTATGTTAGGTGTGTTACAATTAGATAAGTAAGAAATAAAGAGTTTCAATGCATAGAGATAAGTCACTACTTGTAAGACTTCTGATGTCAAGACACGGTAGTGATAAATAATAAAGTATTTATTATAGTTAAGTGAACAGGGGAAGATGTGATGTATTGTAGTTACCCGAACACCCCCGAACCGTATTACCTGTATGACGTATTACCTGTATGACGTCATGATCAAGGCTTCCTAATAAAGTCAGTTACGTTACAAGAACTCACGGTGTCCACGTATACATTACAGTCAGTGGTTCGATTCCCTGTGCCCCCACCTGCCAATTTGGATTTCCGCTGCTGTGTATAACTTATAGCGTCATCAAAGGCCAGTTGCTATCATACAATGTCTATGTGGTGCGGGAGGTTAAAAATCCCTTGGGTTGGTAAAAGTGTAGGCTCGGGCTTTCTATGGACAAACTGTCTAATGGTGAAAACAAGTCTATTCAGACTTATCCATGATAGGCAGTATAAATCTTTTAAAAAAAAAAAGAAAAGAAAAAAAAGAGTGAACCAGTATCTAACTCAGATATGTGGAATAAATATTGACAAGTGGTTCGGTTTAGAAAATGTGATGCTTTCATTGCATTATGCATCTTTAAATATGTGTTGCTGCACAGAAGTGTACTAGCTATTTCACTACCTAGGCTCCCTGATGCAATCATCCTATATACACCTACCTGCTATGTGATATGACTTCAGATGTTGCTCTGCAACCATAAGTGTATGCTATCACAAATCATTACCCGTTCTGGTATGACTTCAGATGTTGCTATGCAACCATGATTGTAGACTGTCACAAATCGCTACTTCTTCTGGTGTGTATTACTTCAAAAGTTGCTATGCTATGAATGTATGCTGTCACAAATCACTCCCCTCTCTGCTATGACTTCAGATGTTGCTATGCAACCATGAGGGTGTGATGTCACAAATCACGACCTGTCCTGCTATGACTTTGGATGTTGCTATGCAACCATGATTGTTCACTGTCACAAATCGCTACTTGTTCTGCTATTACTTCAAAAGCTGCTATGGTATGAATGTATGCTGTCACAAATCAGTCTCCACTCTGCTATGACTTCGGATGTTGCTATGCAACCATGCGGGTGCGATGTCACAAATCACTACCTGTCCTGCTATGACTTCGGATGTTGTTATGCAACCATGATTGTACACTGTCACAAATCGCTACTTGTTCTGCTATTACTTCAAAAGCTGCTATGCTATGAATGTATGCTGTCACAAATCACTCTCCACTCTGCTATGACTTCAGATGTTGATTGATTGATTGATTGGTGGTTGCTTTATGCCGTGTTGGCAGCATAGGCCATATTCACGGCGAGATTTTTTTTTTTTTTTTCAAACCATCGCTTTTACATGTAAAAGCAGACAATCAATTATGTGCCAATAGACACTAATTAAATTGGAAAGCTCACAATCATATATTTGTGGTCAAGGGAAACAAATTCCCAAAGAAAAAGAAAAGTTTTATTAATAATTGATAGAATCCATTTAGTAAACTATATAAGGTGGTACAGTCCAGCTGCCCTCAAAAAGGCTAAATTGTTTTCCTGTTTTACCTTAGTAAAAAGGTCATGCATACTGTCTGCAGTGTAGAACCGTTGGTGCAGGGCCAAAAAATCAATGCAACTTAGTCAAATGTGTTTGAGTGTCAGTGGGGACTGACACCCAATACATTCAGGGGGAGGTTCCCCCTTTAGCAGAAAAGCATGTGTAAGCCACGAGTGGCCAATACGGCAGCGGCTAAGGACCACTTGGTCCCGCCGACCTCCCGCATGAGTCTGTGGTGGCTTTCCCACAGATGGTTCAATTTCTTTAAGTTTATTAATGTTTTCATCCCACTCATGTTGCCATTTGGATTTTATGTGGGTGGCTATTAGTGGTTTCAGATCAGAGTGAGGGATCAGAAAACGGTTCAAGATCACAGTTCAGGGCCTTCTTCGCAGCCCGATCAGCTCGTTCGTTTCCTTGTATGCCGGCATGGCCAGGCACCCAGCACAGGTGGATGTCATACCCATCCATTGTCAGTTGGTTCATTTTATAAATGACCGTTGCTAGAATAGGGTGATTCGTTTTCAGTCCAGCAACAGCCAGGAGGCAAGAGAACGAATCACTGTATATAACATAGTTAGTGTGGTTGGATACCTCGATACACTCCAAAGCGAGAAGGAGTGCTCGGGCTTCTGCAGTGAAAATCGAGCTCTGATCGGGCAAACGTACACCAAATTTTTCCCGTCGGCAGACTGCCGCAGCAGCTACCCGGCTTTGGTCTTTCGAACCATCAGTGTATATGGAGAGGTGGTCTGCAAACTGGCCTTGAATCTCTGCATGCAGTCCTTGGTACTCGAGTGGATGTGTCCCAGACTTCCTCAGTTCCGTGAGTCGGAGGATAACCGATGGCTTTCTCAACGACCACGGGGGATGTTCTGGGACTTTGGCATCCTCCAACACATCCAAATCCACATGCAAGGCCTCCAAATGAGGTTTCATTCGGAGCCTCAGTGGCCGGATGTAATTTGGCCTGGCTTCATACCTGGATTCGTCATGTTGCTCGAATAGACAATTGTGTGCAGGATTCAATACATTAGTTTTTATCTTGACTACATATTGCATGGCCAGTTTGATTCTCCTGTTGTTAAGTGATGGTTCATTGGCTTCGACATAAAGGCTCTGAACTGGTGAGGTGCGGAAGGCCCCAAGGGCCAGACTTCAGATGTTGCTATGCAACCATGAGGGTGCGATGTCACAAATCACGACCTGTCCTGCTATGACTTCGGATGTTGCTATGCAACCATGATTGTACACTGTCACAAATCGCTACTTGTTCTGCTATTACTTCAAAAGCTGCTATGCTACGAATGTATGCTGTCACAAATCACTCTCCACTCTGCTATGACTTCAGATGTTGCTATGCAACCATGAGGGTGGAATGTCATAAATCACTACCTGTCCTGCTATGATTTCAGAAGTTGATATGCCACAATGTATGTATCCTGTCACAAATCGCTAACTCCCATCCTACTATGGCTTCAGATGTTGCCATGCCACCATGAATGTGCACTGTCACAAATCAGTACCCATCCTAAGTAATGTGACTTCCAATATTGCTATGTCACAATTAAAAAAAGTTTTTTTTTAGTAAAGCGTTTCTTCATCTCAATATAATATTTGTCAGTGCTGGAGCACTGGTCTGCCGGCCGTCTTACAATTGGAAATTGACAGTCTATATAGTCTAAGTTTGATCAGTGCTGTATTAGTTACAGCACCGATCCTGTAGAATTAAGGGAGTAGCTCCTGCTGTATAATGTAGCGCACCAGTCACTGTGGTTAAAGCTAAGATTCCTTCTATGTGGTATGCGGCATGCGGCATGTGGTATGCAGTATGCAAATGGGAGGATTCCTTCTATGCGGTATGCGGCATGCGGCACACGACTGGCTATATTTAAAAAATAAAAATAAACAAGTATACTCCATAATGCACTGTATATGGCCTAATATGGCATTTATATCTATGTAACTCTTGGTATGTCACATGGAGGTTCCTACCTTTATAATTACCAAATTATAGATAAGTATTTATGTGGCTATGGTAGCATTTTTACGAAACCGTAACCCAACCACCACCACTACCATATATGTTTCCCCTCTGCACCCTTGTGTGTGTCCATTCCATAATGCTCAGTCGTCTCTCCTCGTCTAAACCTAATGGACAAGTGCGACTGACATTTCTATTCGCACACCGCGTGCTGCATGCCGCATGCCGCACCGATCGCTACAGGGACCGATCGAGTTGTCGCATTCGCATTCGCATTCGCATTCGCATTCGCATACTGCATGTAAGGGATGTAGTCCATTGACTTCAAGGCGTTTCGATTTTTTGTCGCATTTGCATTTGCATACCGCATGCCGCATACCGCGTGTAAGGAATCTTAGCTTTATGCAAATAGAAATGTCAGCGCCGCAGTACTGGTCTTCCGTAAAACTCCAACAACCAACTAACCAAACTCCCACCCAGGAACCCTAGCCAAAGACCCTATAATACTAAGACGGCTCACTCAGCTTGTACTGTCTAATCAAAATGATCAAACCCACCACTTGGTGCGCTGGCTGTTCTCTTGGTTAAACAGTTGCTATATTATATGTATAAATGTATATATGAATGTGAAAGATGTGTGATGATGGCGATGATGATGATGCTGATGATGATGTGTATTTGTTCATAGCAATTTCATATTGATGTGTGTGTATTCATAGTTATCTATATCATGTATAATATAATTATATGTGTTTATATGTGAAACACCAACCAGCAGCCGGGCTGATCAAACACACCACAAGGTGGCAATGCAAAATTTCCATAACCATGGGAGAGATAGGGAGTGAGCGGTCTTAGTATTATAGGGTCTTTGCCCAAACCCACCAATGAATGATGACGACACCTGTCCTCTTCCTTCCACTTCCAGAGAAGCGTTCCGATGAATGTCGCCGTTGCCATGGCGACCCCCAGTCGCGGGCCTCGTTCCTGTGTCACGTGACGTGTCTCCGAGCCGATCACCGCAATGCCTTCTTCGTCACCAAGCGGTTCAAGGACTCGGCCTGGCAGCGCCACCAACGGCTTCCGGCCGAACTACAGCGGGCCCGTGTCGAGCTGGACGAGGCGCTCGGGCTCCAGGAGACACCGCCGGAACAGGACCTAGTCCCGCCGGGGGAGGCCGAGGGGAGGCCAGAGAAGGGGCCGGGGCAGGACCCCGACCCGCCAGGGGAGCCCGGAGCGGAGAGGCCGGGGCCGGGGCAGGGGGCGGTCTCGCTGGGGGAAGCCGGCGGGAGGCCGGGGAAGGGGCCGGAGCAGGACCCCGACCTGCCCAGGGAGGCCGGGGAGAGGTCTGGGAAAGGGGAGGAGCCGGGGGAGGCCTCGGGGAGGCCGGAGCAAGAGCCCGCCCCGCCAGGGTGGGCCGGAGGAGAGAGGCCAGGACAGGGGGCGGGGCCGGCATCGGTGGTCGCCCGGGAGGCGGTGGCGCCGCCGGTACAGCCGATACAGCCGGTACAGCTGGTACACGGTACAGAAACCACAGTGCACTCTACCGAGGCGCCGGTACAAGAAGTGACTGCACCGATACCGGTGCCGGTACATGACGACGTGCTGAGGTCGGTACTCACTGACGTTGTTATCCGTCCGCCGATGCACTCGGCGGAACCGGAAGTGGAACTGGAAGTAGGACCGGAAGTGAGACCAGAAGCTCGCGTTGTGCACGACGGGGCCTGCTCGGAACTGGGGTGTGTCGGCCCGGTGCCGCAGCAGGCCTCCGTCGTCCCGGCCTTCGAGGCGGTGACGGCGGTGACGATGGCGGTGAAGCTTGTTGGACAGCAGTTTGTGCACGTCATTCAGCCTCTTGAGACGCCCATTGTCCACCAGGGAGGAGACGGCGACGGCAGCGCCCCCCAGCAGCTGCCAGGGGCGCCTCTGGCGTCCTCCTCCTCATCATCCTCCAGTGTCGGTGAGGAGGGAAGCGGAAGAAGGCAGCAGCAGGATGAAGAAGCCGCTGGGAAAAGGTAGGTAGATATAATATTCTCGTATTGAAGTAGAATGTTGGTGTTTTAGACCATGTATCCATAGACTGTTTGTTCCCTTGTGGTGTATTCCCTTGTTCCGTGTTTGCTTGTGAAATTGTAAGATTGTGACGCATAACATAGACAATGAACCTGTGTTTTGCTTAGTGGCTGTTCCCATAGGTTGGGCCCAGGGTCTGTATGACCTTGTGCCCGACACATGTGACATACTGATCGGGAGCATAGAGAATGAACATGTTCATTCCTGTGGCGCATCACAAAGTCATGAGTGAACATGGAGGAAAAAGGGAACACATCACAATACAAGGGAACAGTCTATGAATACACAGCCTTATAATGTATGTGTGTAGTTATATGTGTGTACAACCTGAGAAACAGTGGCCAAGGACAGGAGTCCATGGCATGCTTCGATTCATAAAAGCATAACATAGTTTGAAACTAATCATATATCTCAAGCTAAACAAAAGAATCGGCAGAGAAAAGATTGTCTCCTTCATTTACCAGACTCTTTGACAGCAGCTGCTACACATGCATGTCCACAGTGCCACCACACATTCCGAGCACAAATTGGACTCATTGGTTCACAACAAATGATGAGTTGCTGTCATCGTCGCCACCGATGGACAACCAAGAAGATGTATGCATGAATATAGCAAGTGGCGGGTTTACCGCGCCAATTGCCAGAAACTCACGCTGGTGGCACTAGTGGTGGCAATACGGAGCAATCGCACACTGGGCAGCGATGGGCATAAATACAAGGGAAGTATTTATGATAAATAATTTGCCATTAATTAATTAATTAATAGATAATAACAATATGCTGCAACTCCACCCATTTATATCCACGTAATAAATTTATATCTTATGTATATTATATATTATGTACTATATAATTTAGCATGTGGATATAAATAACGGCAGTCCCTTAATGTTTCTCTCAAACCACCTTAACTTCCATGTTATTATTCACTGCAGAGCAGGCATTCTCTCCTCCCCGCCTCCTATACGCCGTGAGCCAATTGTAGACTCTGCTATACCAGGCAGTCGGTTTGACAAACATACCTAACAGTCTATATTTAGTAAAGGCCCTGTCACATTACGGCGTATGGCGGGAGCGTATTGAAAACCTACGTAGGTCCTGCGCGTGCCGGCCTATGATGACATTTGGTGACCTTTCGGGTGGTTTTGAGCGTATGTGGAACCTACGAGGAGCGTACGAGGAGCGTAGAGGAGTGTATGGAGCGTATGGGAGCGTGCTGTGACATTTTTTGACAGTATGGGCCATACGCCCTCATAGGTCGAGTTTTTTTTAGCATGCACAAACAAATTTGGACGGACGGATTTATGAAAGCGTATGGCGGCGTATGCCTCATACGCTTCACATACGCCGGCATCTGGCGGCATCTGACGGCGTATGAGTAGCGTATGCGTAGCGTATGAGTAGCGTATACGGCGTATGCCGACGTATATGACGTAACGCGCTTACGCTGCCATACGCTCCCGCAAAAAAAAACCTAATCTGACAGCCCCTTTAGTCAAGCATTCGGTCGGACAAACAGACCTGACAATCTATATTTAGTCAGTCAGGCATTCGGTCAGACAAACAGACCTAACAGTATATTTAGTCAGTCAGGCAGTTGGTTCGACAAACAGACTTAGCAGTCTGTATTTAGTCAGTCAGGGAGTTCGTCTGACAACCAAACCTAACAGTCTATATTTAGTCAGTCAGGCTGTTGGTCGGACAGACAAACCTAACAGTCTATATTTAGTCAGTCAGGCAGTCGGTTGGAAAAACAGACCTAACAGTCTATATTTAGTCAGTCAGGCTGTTGGTTGGACAAACAAACCTGACAAGTAACAGTCTATATTTAGTCAGTCAGGCAGTCAGTCGGACAAACAGACCTAACAGTAACAGTCTATATTTAGTCAGTCAGGCAGTCAGTCGGATAAACAGACCTAACCGTCTGTATTTAGTCAGGCAGTCAGCCGGCTGGACAAACAGATGTAACAGTCTATATTTACTCAGTCAGGCAGTCGGCTGGACAAACAGACCTAACAGTCTGTATTTAGTCAGTCAGGCATTCGGTCGGACAAACAGACCTAACAGTCTATATTTAGTCAGTCAGGCAGTTCGTCCGACAACCAAACCTAACAGTCTATATTTAGTCAGTCAGGCAGTCGGTCGGACAGACAAACCTAACAGACTATATTTAGTCAGTCAGGCAGTCAGTCGGAAAAACAGACCTAACAGTCTACATTTAGTCAGTCAGGCAGTCTGACGGACAAACAGACTTAGCAGTCTGTATATTGTCAGTGAGGCAGTCAGTCGGACAAACATACTGAACGGTCTATATTTAGTCAGTCAGGCAGTCCGTCGACAAACAGACCTAACAGTCTGTATTTATCACTCGGGCACACTTGCGGCACGCCTTACTGCACTCCGGCAGTGCGAATGAATGATCCCTGAACAAACTAACATCATCATCAAAGCACCAACCTGTTCATCCCTTAGTGAAAGCCAGTGTCATTGCTGTTACCATAGCGACCAGTTTTTGTCTTGTTTTTGTTTTTATTGTTTATATATCCTGAAATGGGTGTTTTTTTGCTGCTTTTTTACCAGAAAGCGATCAATTACGACCGATGTCACAACATAACACACCCCCAAATATAATATACTCTGGGTTGTGTATAATCAGTTTATGATGTTATTATCTTGCAATAACAATTTTTTTCAAATGGTTATTTGGGTGGGGGTGGCGGGGGCTTTCTATCAAAGAAAACCGGTGGCGAATGAATATAGGTGTTTGTTTTTTTGCGACATGAAAACTATTTTTTGCGATAATTGATAATTTGGGGCTGGGTTTCAAAGCTTTAATGTTACGAACTGCTATACTACTAGTACTACGCTTCACGCATGAATGGTCACCACCATCTGACAGGTGAGCAGATGAGCGCCAGGAATCACTCACCCGTGACTAGTGTGTACTCGAGGGAGAGGGGGAGAGAGAGAGGGGGGAGGTAGACAGAGAGAGGGGCAAGGGGGGAACTGACTGGTAAATAAATGGAGGATAGGGATATATATATGAGTTGGATAGGGAATGGGGGAGGGGATTAAGAGGGGAGAGTGGGGAGGGGAAGGGGTGTTGTTCTCTGTGGCGGAGTGGTTAGAGTGTCTGACTTTTTTCTAGGTTGGACTCCTAATCTGAAGGTCAGTGGTTCGATTCCCTGTGCCACCACTTCTGCCCAATTGGATTTCCACCGTTGTGTATAACTTACAGCGTTATCAAAGGCCAGTTGCTCTCATACCATGTCTACGTGGTGTGGGAGGTTAAAAATCCCTTGGCTCGGTAAAAGTGTAGGCTCGGGCTTTCTATCGACAAACCGTCTAATGGTGAAAACAAGCCTATTCAGGCTGATCCATGATAGGCAGTATACATCTTCAACAACAAGGGGGACAGGGGAAGGGATGATTGGGGAGTATTGGAGAGGGATGAGAAGGATGGGGTTTGCGAAGGGAGGAGAGTTGTGGAGGGGGAATAAGAAGAGGGGGAGAGGAGAGGATCCAGGAGGGACGAGATGGGGCGTGTTGAGAAAAGGGAGGAGGATATGGGAGGGAGTAAGGAGGGGAGGATTGGGAAGGCGGAGGCGGGAGGAGGAGGATAGAGGGAAGGGGGCAGGAGAAGGATTGGAGAGGGAGGGGAAAAGGGAGATTCTGGAAGGAGAAGATGGAGGAGAGGAAGGAGAGAGAGTAGAGATGAGATGAGAGAGAGGAGATTGTGGAAGGAGAAGATGGAACAGAGGAATGAGAGAGGGAAGAGAGAGGAGAGTCAGATAGAGGAGAGAGAGGAGATTGGGAAGGGGGATGAGAAGGAGAGGGATAAGGGGGATGGTAGGAGAGGGATAAGAGAGAAGGAGAGGGATTAAGAGTGGGAGGAAAAGAGGGAGAGGAAGAGGTGGCTATCCGCATCACAACATAAAGCATTTTCACACTAACAAAAAGTAGATCCGTGTACTATTAGGTTACTGCGCATGTAGTTCTGGCTGGCGTATTAATCTGAATAATGCCGTGCTATACTTGTTTAAATATTTCATGCTAACAAAATGTAGTTCCTTGTACCATTAGGTTACTGCGTGTATAGTTCCACCCGGCGGATTGATCTGAATAATGATGTGCTATACTTGTTTAAATATTTCACACTAACAAAAGGTAGTTCTGTGTACTAATAGGTTACTGCGCGTGTAGTTCCGGCTGGGGTATTGATCTGAATAACGCTGTGCTATACTTGTTTAAATATTTCACACTAGCAAAAGGTAGTTCTGTGTACTAATAGGTTACTGCGCGTGTAGTTCCAGCTGGCGTATTGATCTGAATAATGCTGTGCTATACTTGTTTAAATATTTCACACTAACAAAAGGTAGTTCTGTGTACTAATAGGTTACTGCGTGTATAGTTCCAGCTGGCGTATTAATCTGAATAATGCTGAGCTATACTTGTTTAAAGATTTCACACTAACAAAAGGTATTTCTGTGTACTAATAGGCTACTGCGCGTGTAGTTCCGGCTGGCGTATTGCTCTGAATAACGCTGTGCTATACTTGTTTAAATATTTCACACTAACAAAAGGTAGTTCTGTGTACTAATAGGTTACTCTGCATGTAGTTCCGCCTGGCGTATTAATCTGAATAACGCTGTGCTATTCTTGTTTAAATATTGACAAAGGCGACCTGGTCGAGTCACTCACTAGTCGATGCGCTCACCATTTCGGTGGATTATTGATCTGTCGATGTGTGGGTTGGAGTTTGTTATGCGGGGCTCTGACCAGTCACAAGACCTGTTTTTACTGTCGGCGCCTGACGTAACAGATTGAACACCTATTTAAGGGGGTGTGCACAACGTCACCATCAGACTTGCTGTCTGGACCACACTTTGTCCACACCTCTCTCTATCTCCTCTCTGCTGGCCACGCCCTTCCTTGATTATGTCTGAAAAGAGTTCCAGGAGTGGGAGCCCACCAGCATTTCACTTTCTACTCTTACTCTGTCCATGTCTTTGGCTCGCTGGCTGGTCACCATAGAGCAAATAGCCACGGGCCTTTGACTCAGCTCTCCTCATTTCTCTTTCCTATGCTCAACCCTTTTTTTTCTCCCGGGCTTACTTCTCCCCCTGATCAAAGGAGTTGTTTGCTTGGGTGGGGCCCTGTACCTTATCGTTTCTCTCGCTTTGTTCTTGTTGCTGGAACCGCTGTACCCACCTTTGCCCCGTCCCTTATTCCTAAACCCTTACTGCAGTCGACTGGATACGAGTGCTCTGCTACCGCCGGACCAGACAGATTCGGGGCCGCCCCAATGCTTCGCCGTTTTGAATGTTGTAAAGACATCCCCAGCTTCTACAACCATTCCTCCTGAAGATTAATCTTCAACCAAAGATTGGCCCGATTTATCGGGGCCTTTCTATATCGCTGCAGTTCTGCAGCCAGTAACTTTTGTAAGGTTATAAACAACTCCAAAAGCAAGCATCACCATCATTAGCGTCATCAATCCCTTAGCTGCACCGGACGCGGTGGCCGAATCGGTACAGCGCAGGCCTCCCGTGCGGGGGATCACGAGTTCAATTCCTGGTCAAGTTAAACCAATGACTTACAAAATTGATACATGGCGCTTCCTAGTTTGGTGATCGGCATTATTAGGATAGGACAAGGACTGGTTTGCTCAGTGTCATGACAATGTAACTGAGTGGGATACCGAGTCATGGTGCCAGTGGTCTGGTCTCTCAATAGGGCAGCACTAAAAAATCACATGAGTGTGCGCACTGGCACAAGTCGGTACCCATCCTGATGTGACCTTAGATGTTGCTAGGACGTAAAGCTCCAACAAACAACAAACAAACAATGACGCCTATATCATGAAATATGATATAGATTTGATGGTTTGAAGAGTTCTAGTTTATATAAAAGTCAAGGGTAGTTCAGTTATGTAATGTAGTTAATCTATAAGCCCCAAAACTATTTTTGTTTTATTTTACAGCCGCTTCCCACCTTCGGTATTCCTGTCCTGATATGACCTTAGATATTGCTAGGACGTAAAACAACAGCAAACAAACAAACCTTCCGGTATCCACTCCTCGGGAACCAGCGGTGTGGTGTGAGTGTGTGTGTGTGTGGGGGGGGGGGGTGTTGAACAACTCAGAATGTCTCACCAGAACTGAATTTATATATATATTTGTTGTTGTTGTTGAAGATTTATACTGCCCATCATGGATAAGCATGTTTTCACCATTAGACAGTTGGTCGATAGAAACCCCGAGCCTACACTTTTACCGACCCAAGGGATTTTTAACCTCTCACACCACATAGACATGGCATGAGAGCAACTGGCCTTTGATGATGCTGTAAGTTATACACAGTGGTGGAAATCCAAATTGGCAGAGATGGGGGCATGGGGAATTGAACCCCCGACCTTCAGATTAGGAGTCCGACCTAGAAAAAAGTCGGACACTCTAACCACTCCGCCACAGAGAACACCACAGCCAGGCTGGCTCTTGGCAGTACTAGTGTATGACAAGAAATGCTTGCTGAAAGTATAGTGAATATCCCAATCTTTTATATATCTTTCTAAATCAGCATGGAGGTTTGGAGAGAAATTGCCACCATTATCACGCACCATCTTGTCGACTTACCAGACAGGATGAATGAATGAGTTGAGCGTTAATCTCCCGTTTTAGTAGATCGTGAAATTCGAACCCTGGTTGAGTCAAACCAATGACTTAAAAATTGATACTTGTCATTTCCTAGCCAGGCACTCGGCATTGTTAGGATAGGGCAAGGACTGGTTGGCTCAGTGACAGGATAATGTGACTGAGTGGGATATCAGGTCATGGTGCTGGTGGTGTGGTCCCCCAATGGGGCAGCACTATAAAGTCACCGCTTGGCATTATTAGGATAGCGCAAGGACTGGTTGGCTCAGTGTCAGGATAATGTGACTGAGTGGGATATCAGGTCATGGTGCTGGTGGCGTGGTCCCCCAATGGGGCAGCACTATAAAGTCGCCACGAGTTCGCACTGTCACAACTCGGTATCCGTCCTGATATGATCTTAGATGTTACCATGACGTAAAACTACAACAACCAACCAAACAATCTTGTCGACTTGGTTAAAGGCATGCATTGCTGTCAGAAGAATCAAGTCCCGGGCAGTTTATTCAAGTCTCCCGCCACCTGCCATGCATTAGAAATGAGACAGTTGTACTATCTACCGCATTTATAATGACTGCTAGAAGCCATGTGCTTCTTGTACTTCTTGTGCTTCTTGTGCTTCTTGTGCTTCCTGTGCTTCTTGTGCTTCTTATAATTTTTCACTTTCACCATTATCATCAACATCATCATTTTGTTCACCCTAATCATCATCATTATCATCGTCATCATCATCATATTTGTCATCATCACCATCATCCCCGTTCTGGTATGACCTTAGATGTTGCCAGGACGTACAACTCCAACAACCAACCATCAGAGCCTGGCTAGGAAGCAACAATTATCAATTAGGTCATTGGTTTGACTCAACTAGGGTTCGAACCCACGAATCCGTGGGTTCGGATCCCCCGATCTCCTAAAACAGGACATGGACGCTCAACTCATTCGGCCATCCCGTCTGCTGGACATTATAAGAGTATGCAATGTGAAATCCTGAACTAAATTTGTCATTGATTTCAATTAAGGCAATGGCTGTATAGTACTGTAATAGTACTTTTAGTAGTTGATGAGGTTGTTGTTTTTTCAATCACAAAACTTGAAAGTAAGTCTGATGGTTTTCAGTTTCTGTCATTTTCTGAGATAAATATTATAGATTCGTCGCTCTGAACAACTTTACTTTAGATTAAAGTAACTTTAGTTATATAAATGGTTAAATTTTGAGATATTTATATGAAGTGACAACATGCCAAGTTAGGTTTGCAACACACATCAACATTTTTGAGACCACAGCTTTCATTTGTATCATGTTCTATTAGATTGACTCAGTATTCACCCCCCTATGCCTCTATAAATGCTTAATAGTAATCAGTGGTAATAATACGGGCACCCGTCTGAGGATATTGTGACTGAGTTGGATATCAGGAGGGAGGGAATGATCATGGTTTCAGTAACACTGTATCTCTGCAGGTGGGGCAGCACTATAAGTAGGGACCAGACGGGATGGCCGAATGAGTTAGAGCGTCCGTCTCCCGTGTTGGTAGACCATGGGATCGTGGGTTCGAACCCTGGTCGAGTCAAATCAATGACTTAAAAATGTATACTTGTCGCTTCCTAGCCAGGCGCTCGGGCATTATTAGGACGCGCAAAGACTGGTTTGCTAAGTGTCAGGATAATGTGACTGAGTGGGATATCAGGTCATCATCCTGGTGGGGCAGCACTATAAAGTCACCATAAGTGCGTACTGTCACAAGTCAGTACCCATCTTGATATGACCTTAGATGTTGCTAGGACGTAAAACAACAACAAACTATAACTTAAAATAGCCATGAGTATACACTGTCATAATTCGGTACCCGATCTGATATGACCTGCGATGTTGCCAGGGTATAAAACCCCAACAAGCAAGCAAGCAAACATACAGTAGAGGTCATTGACTCCGGTGCTGTCACGACCAGTGTCAAACTACGCGTCTCCGCAAGCGTTTTGATTTTATGCTGACTCATCAAAAATCCAGTTGGCATCCGGGAACTTGTGACGCGCCCGACTGCGCTTGCGCAGAAGATGCACACGTCGGCCATGCCTTATTTAGGAGTATGTCACTGCGGGGCGCTCACTCATGCCACCCGCCGCCGCTCGTTGTGTTGCGCAAGCCGCCTGTGCGCGCCTGTTTTACGTCCTAGCAACATCTAAGGTCATATCAGGACAGGTACCGACTTGTGACAGTGCGCACTCATGGCGACTTTATAGTGCTGCCCCACTGGAAGCCCAGGCCGCCAGCACCATGTTTACGTCCTAGCAATATCTAAGGTCATATCAGAACGGGTAACAACTTGCGACAGCGCGCACTCATTGTGACTCTATAGTGCTGCCCCACTGGGAAATCAGTCCGCCGGCACCATCATCCGATATCCGACTCAGTCACATTAACCTGACACTGAGCTAAACATTCCTTGCCCTATTAATATCCTATTACCCAAACTCCCGATCTCGCGCACGCGAGTTCCGCGCTCTACCGATTGGGCCATGGCGCCCGTTTTTCTCTCTCATCGTCTCGTGAGTTTTCCTTTGTTTTTGTTTTATTTTGAATCGGTGTTTTTTGTGTCTTTTTTTTTTGTATAACTTTTTTTTTTGTATCTCCATCCTCGGCGGAAGACACCAGCGCCGCCCGCTAATCCCCACCAGCACCCTCTGCCGGCGTCCGTCGCGAGACGTCACCGGCTGCCATGACAACGGGCGGAAGTTCCCGGATGCTCCCCCCCCTGACGTAAGACGCGCGGTAATGACGTCCCGCTGACGTAACGTCCTGACGCAACCGCGTTTTTGTCTGTCCCGCAGACGCCTCAATTGACGGACTTCCGGTTGGTGTCGCGCCACTTCCGGTGTGCGTCGCGCGATGGCGGTGGCGCCGCCTAACGAGCGGGATTTGTTAGGGGTGGCAGTAGGAAGTGAGTGTGTGCGTGTGAGAGTGCGTGTGTGAGAGTGTGTGTGTTGGGTGGATGAGTGAGTGTGTGTGTGTGTGTGGGTGTGTGTGTGGGGGTGTGGGTGTGGTGCTTTACCACACCTGCTCCCTTCCACCATCCCCCAATCTTGCACATCCATCCCTCCCTACATCCCCCCATCCCCCCCATCCTCCCATCCTCCCATCCTCCACCTCCCTGACTGCTTTACTATATTATGGTATTGGTATTACACACATACACACACGCACAAACACAAACACACCTGTAACCCCGCACACTTTATCATGTCCACAAATGAAGTATTAAAACATCAACAGGTCACTCATGATCCAATTCATGCATCTACCGTAATAGTACTAATAGTAGTACTAATATGAATAAGCAATGCTTAGGACCGACCCACCGATATAACTACAGCTTAGCATTAAAATTATGCTTTTTTTTTTACTCCACTCACGGTGTTCGATTTGAAATTCTATCAACTCGGGTGACCCGAATACGGCCGTCATTTCCGCGGAGTAAACTATTAATATTTCATTTGTGCATCCATGTTTATGCCAAATTGTTATTTATTTCATTTAATTTTGAATAAACTCTAAGTTTTGAACTGCACGTATCGGCAAATTCTATGGCAGCAGGCATTTGTTTTGATATATTATTAACCAATAGCTGAGGTCCACCTTTAGCCTCTAAACAGAGGCTGCTGGGATCCATGTCTATCCCAGGAGATAGGGAGTAAGTGTATAACTTACAGCGTCATCAAAGGCCGGTTTTTAAGTTAAGTTTAGGTTACTACTGCTAATAGTATCATGATACTATTAGCAGTAGTATCATGAGTAGTTATAGTGGTAGGAGTCATAGTACGGGTAGGAGTGGGAGTAGTACTTTAGTAGTACTAGTTGTAGTACTAGTAGTAGTAGTATTTTAGTAGTAGTAGCAGTAGTACTACAGTAGTGGTATGAGTAGTTGTAGTGGTAGGAGTCATAGTACGGGTAGGAGTGGGAGTAGTACTTTAGTAGTACTAGTAGTACTAGTAGTTTAGTAGTACTACAACTAGTACTATTAGTAGTACTATTATTAGTACTAGTAGTAGTACTAGTAGTAGTAGTAGTACTAGTAGTAGTACTAGTAGTAGTACTAGTAGTAGTACTAGTAGTAGCACTACAGTAACACGCTCTAATCTGAATTACAATCACTACATCCCCAAAATCCTAGCTCTTTACAGCACCATTATGCAAACCCCAAGAAGCATAGAATCATATATACATTTTACGTTGGGGTGGAGGAAAGGAGAAAGTGAACGATGGGTGCAAGGGGGGTGAGAGGAAGGGGGGGGGGGGGTGAGCAGGAGATAGGGAGTAGGGTCATAGGAGGAAAGGAAGAGGAGGAAGAGGTAGGAAGGGGAGAAGACGATGGAAGATGGTGGAGTGGTTAGAGTGTCTGACTTTTTTCTAGGTCAGACTCCTAACCTGAAGGTGGGTGGTTCGATTCCTCATGCCCCCATCTCTGCCAATTTGGATTTCCACCGCTGTGTATAACTTACAGCGTCATCAAAGGCCGGTTGCTCTCGTACCATGTCTATGTGGTGTGGGAGGTTAAAAATCCCTTGGGTCGGTAAAAGTGTAGACTCGGGCTTTCTATTGACAAACTGTCTAATGGTGAAAACAAGCCTATTCTGGCTTATCCATGATAGGCAGTATAAATCTTCAACAACAAAAAAGAGGGTGACTGAAGGGGAGGAGAGGGGGGAGGAAGGAGGGGGGAGAGATGGGGATGACGGGGGGGGGGAGGGAGAATCGAGGGAAGCAGGGAAAGGGGGTATATGGGTGGGGGATGGGGGTATGGTGGAGTGGGGGGGGGGGGGGGGAGGAGATAAGAAGGGGAGGGAGCGAGAGAGGGTGGGGGGGAGTGGGGGAGAGGGACGGGGAAGGAGAATGAGTGGGAGTGAGAGGGGTTGGGGAAGGGGAAGGGGGAGGGACGGAGAGAGGGGACGGGACGGAGAGGAGGGGGGTTAAGGGGGGATGGAGTAAGGGGAGGGGGAGTGAGAGAGGGGATGGGGAAGGGAGAGAGAGGGGAGGGGGAGGGGGAAGGGGAGATAGGGAGGGGAGATGGGGGAGGGGAGTGTGAGAGCCGGTGGGAAAGGGGTAGATGGGGGAGAGGGGGAGGGGACGAGGAGAAGGGGTGAGGGAGAGCGGATGGAGGAGAGGGAGAGGGGGCGGAGAGAGGGAGGGGGCAGGTGGGGGTGGGGTGTGGGAGCATGGTGAAGGAGGGGGGGATGGGGTGGCTGCTTAGCGGTTTGGTAGCAAAACGACCACCAGGGGGCGCGGCGGGATGAGTAGTGTCCTATCTGCGGCTAATGAAGATAAAAAGTCGTCTGCCCAGCGCCGCCTTGTTAACGTGCAATTAGCATAATTGACGCGAGTCGTGCCGGCTGCTGTCCATATTTGATTACCGCCCCCCTTTACCCCCACACACACCCTTACCCCTACCCACCCACCCGCCACACACACATCCATACCCCTCACGCACATGCGCGCACACACGCCACTCACTCACTATCTAAACAGAGGCTGCTGGGATCCTCGTACTAACTACACAGACTACAGCAGTTGTACTAATAGTAATACAGTAGTAGTACTACTGTATTTGTTGGAAGGGAAGGTGAATGGCAGCAGGGGGAGAGGGAGACCAAGAACATCATGGTTTACAAATATTTCACAGTGGACAGGCTTGAATTATTCATAGTCTATCAGAACAGCACACCATCGGGACAAGTGGAGAACCATTGCATCCAACCCTCGACTAGAGGACGGAACTATTGATTGATTGAGTAGTACTACTAGTAGTAGTAGGAGCTGATTGTGTGGTCTTGTGGTCTTGTGGTCAGAAGGTACCGGTGTTGGACGTTGTGTGTAAAGGGTTTATATGAGGTTTGTTTTTGTTGGGGTTTTTTTCTCTGAAAAATGAAATTTCTTCAGCCCATAAATTATTATTTTTACCTTTAAATACCTTCTCTTTTTTTTTTTTAAGTTTTAAATGTCATACTGTGGTATTTATTGTATATCATTATCAAATTAGAATGGCTCTTACTGATGAGGGCACTCTGCTAGTGTTAGGTTTACATTGTCCTTATCATTATCAGTAGTACTACTACTACTAGTAGAAAGCCAACCTGTCTTCAATGCACAACTCTGCACCTAGGCCAATGTTGTCCTGACATAGCAGGTGTCAATAGTAGTGTAATGCCCTGGTCACATACACGTTAGTGGACATAGTTGAACGTAGGTGAAAGTAGGGGAGGCTAACGTGGGTCAAACGTGGTGTAACTGTAAGTACGTTTAACTACGTTGAAATACATTAAGGTATGGCAGGTTTGGGTACAGATAAATACGTTATGGTGTGGATATATGCGTTACGGTACCGATAAATATGTTACGGTACGTTCAACTATGTTCAACTATGTTCAATTATGTTAGCCTCCACTACGTTCACCTATGTCCACTAATGGCCATGTGACCAGGGATTCATCCAAATATGCTAGAGTATGCTAGAGTATGCTATAGTACGCTAGAGAATGCTAGAGTATGCTAGAGTATGCTGGAGTACGCTAGACTATGCTAGAGTATGCTAGAATACGCTAGAGTATGCTAGAGTATGATAGAGTATGATAGACTGCGCTAGAGTATGCTAGAGTACTCTAGAGTATGCAGTTATACTTAAACTTAAGTTATAGCAGTATTAGCAGTATCAGCAGTATCGGCAGTATTACTATTAGCAGTGTTGGCAGTATTAGCAGTATTGGCAGTTATAGCAGTATTGACAGTATTAGCAGTATCGGCAGTATCAGCAGTATTGGCAGTATTAGCAGTATTGCCAGTATTGGCAGTATCGGGAGTACTGGCAGTTATACTAGCAGTATTGGCAGTATTATTAGCAGTATTGGCAGTTATAGCTGTATTGGCAGTTATAGCAGTATTGGCAGTTATAGCAGTATTGGCAGTATTGGCAGGTATAGCAGTATTGGCAGTTATAGCATTGGCAGTATTAACAGTATTGGCAGTACTAGCAGTATTGGCAGTATTGGCAGTTTTGGCAGTATTGACAGTATCGGCAGTATTAGCAGTATTGGTAGTATTGGTATTTATATAGCAGTATTGGCAGTATCAGCAGTTTTAGCAGTATTGGCAGTTATTGCAGTATTAACAGTATCAACAGTATCACTAGTACATAGTAAGGCAAGCAGAGTCCCCTGAGTCCCAAACATGCAATCCGCGCCCACCTTTCAGCTTGGTACTGGTAGCTGCAGTGGTGCGCGCTTTTACCACACCCAGTGATCCAACTAACTCCAGCCCTTATCACCCGGAATGATCCAACTAACTCCAGCCCTTTTCACCCTGAATGATCCAACTAAGTCCAGCCCTTATCACCCTGAATGATCCAAATAACTCCAGCCCTTATCACCCTGAATGATCCAACTAACTATAGCCCTTATCAGTATCACCCTGAATGATCCAACTAACTCCATCCCTTATCACCCTGAATGGTCCAACTAACTATAGCCCTTATCAGTATCACCCTGAATGATCCAACTAACTCCATCCCTTATCACCCTGAATGATCCAACTAACTATAGCCCTTATCAGTATCACCCTGAATGATCCAACTAACTCCATCCCTTATCACCCTGAATGATCCAACTAACTATAGCCCTTATCAGTATCACCCTGAATGGTCCAACTAACTCCAGCCCTTATCACCCTGAATGGTCCAACTATCTATAGCCCTTATCAGTATCACCCTGAATGATCCAACTAACTCCATCCCTTATCACCCTGAATGATCCAACTATCTCCAGCTTTTATCACGCTGAATGATCCAACTACCTCCAGCCTTTATCACCCTGAATGATCCAACTAACTCCAGCCTTTATCACCCTCAATGATCCAACTAACTCCACCCCTGATCACCCTGAATGATCCACCTAACTCCAGCCCTTATCACCCTGAATGATCCAACTAACTCCAGCCCTTATCACCCTCAATGATCAACTAACAGTAACACTCGTCTACTCATCTCATAACATTGCGCCACTTAACACAAAAACACTGTCTTTTCTTTCTCTTGTTTCTTCTTTTTTTAAATATCGTCTTTTTGTATTATATCCATGGGCACTCACACCATCGGCCATGATTTCTTTTTGTTCATCCACCACTGTTGTGTAGTCACAGAACTAAAGCCCCAGTCACACCTACCCGCATCAGGGGCCGGACGAGCCCCGGACCGTGATCCGGCGTGGTCCGTGGCAGTCCGGGTCAGTTTTAAACCGGAAGAGCCACGTTTTAGCCCTGGTTTAGCCAACTAATACCCCTGTCACACTACGACGTAACGAGCCAACGTGAGCCTAACGTGATGATTTTTCGTCATTACGTTGCCGTACGTTGGGTCACGTTATGATGACGTCATAATGACGTTAGAGTGACGTCGAGCTACGTCATGTTACGTCGTGTTACGTCGGCGCGCGTCGAGGTTTTGAACCTGTTCAAAACTTTCAACGTATCTCAACGTGAAGCCGTTACGTTGGGATGACGTGACAATGACGTTAGGTTGATGTTCCGCGATCGTTATAGCAGCGTAAATGACGTTAGAGTCACGTTATGTCACGTCAGACCGACGGCCCGGGTGGGAGCAACGTGTGGGCAGCGTTTTGCACGTTACGGTCACGTTACGGTCACGTTACGGTCACGTTACGGTCACGTTACGGTCACGTTAAGGTCACGTTACGGTCACGTTACGGTCACGTTACGGTCACGTTACGGTCACGTTACGGTCACGTTACGGTCACGTTACGGTCAAGTTACGGTCACGTTACGTTCACGTCACACCCGTTACGGCGACGTTACGCTCACGTTACACTAACGCCCGGTCACGTCGCCAATTACCCCTCCCCTCTAACGTTGTCACGTTACAGCTAACGTCACGACGTACACCCACGTTACTTTCACGTTACGCTCACGTCAACTACGTTGCATTCACGTCCACAATTTGCATATTACGCCGATAACTTCGACGTGATATCATTATTTTCACGTTGTGGTTACGCTGACGTAGTCACGTCGTAGTGTGACAGGGCCATAAGCCAGTATTGGCAGTATCGGGAGTATTGGCAGTGTTGGCAGTATCATGCAGTTTTAGCAGTATGATCCAACTAACTCCACCCCTGATCACCCTGAATGATCCACCTAACTCCAGCCCTTATCACCCAGTGATAACAGTATCGGCAGTATTATCAGCAATACTAATGATAGCTGCAGTGGTAGCTGTAATATCTTGTAAACATTTGATTAACAGTTCATGATTGACTCAGTCGAAGGCCTTCTCATAGTCAATAAAGCAGGCATAAACATCCTGGTTCACTTCACAATAACGTTCACAAATCATTCTCATATTGAAAATCCCTTCACGTGTACCTCTTCCAGATATAAACCCACTTTGTATGTTACTGATTTGTTCTTCAATTTTCAGTCTGTTTCCCAGTAAAATTATTTTCAGGATCATCTTCAACATATGACTCATCAGGCTTAGTGTTCTGTACTCAGTACACAATGTTGGTTTTAGCTTCTTTGGGAGTCGTACAAATATAGATTCATTCATATTCAATGGTATAAATCCAGTCTCATAGATGTCATTTACTAGCTTATGAATGATTTGAATCCCCACTTCATCTAGTCCTTTTATCATTTCTGATGTCATCTGGTCACTTCCAGGTGCCTTACCTGACTTTAGATCATTGATAGCCTTCTCAACCTCTGATACTAATATACACTGCTTTGAATAGCAAAATGTTCCACATCCGCATAAGTTTGGTTTTTACCACCTATCATGGATAAGTCTAAATAGACTTATTTTCACCATTAGATAGTTTGTCGATAGAAAGCCTGAGCCTACACTTTTACCGACCCAAGGGATTTTTAACCTCCCACACCACATAGATATGGTATGAGAGCAACTGGCCTTTGGTGATGCTGTAAGCTATACACAGCAGTGGAAATCCAAATTGGCAGAGGTGAGGGCACGGGGAATCAAACTACCGACCTTCAGATTAGGAGTCCGAGCTAGAAAAAAGTCAGACACTCTCACCACTCCACCACAGAGAACATAATATATACACGAGTTTAAAGCTGCATAGTCCGATGAAAACATCAAATTTTCAAAACCAAAACAATTATCTAGATATGATTCTACATATCTAACTTAGATACTGGTGCACTTATTAAACATTTGTCACCACATAGAAGGGATTACTGAGTCAATTTAGTATAACATGTTTCTATAGAACAGTATGGTGTCAGAGTTTTGGCATGCTTGCCAAAATTAATTTAGGATGTTTGCACCTCAAATATCTCAAAAGTTAGCCATTTAAAATAAACATACTTCAAACTAGGTTAAGGTAAATTATAACGAGCAAGCTAATAGATTTATCTCAGAAAATGACAGAAACTCAAAACCATCGGACTATGCAACTTTAATATGCGAGTAGAGTTAAAATTGCATAGTTTGATGTTATTGAGTTTCTATCCTGTTTTTTAGATAAATATATTAGGTTGATCGTCAAAATCTCCTTTACCTTAGTTTGAAATGACTAAAATGGTTAATTTGGGAGATATTTCAAGTAGAACCATGCCAAATTAATTGCTTCTCAAAACTCTTGACCACATAGGCTTCAGCAGTAACATGTTCTATTAAAATTGACTTACTATTCACTTATATGATGCAACACATGCTTAAAAAGTGCATCAGTGTCTAACACCCCAGTCACACTACAGCTTGCGACCACTTTAGACCAAGAACCCACAGTCAGCAGTGACACCCAGACGTCGGCAACCATTGTTTTGGTCGCAAGGACGTCACAGCTGAGTGTGGGTTCTTTGGCCTAAGGTGGTCGCAATGTGGTCGCAAGCTGTAGTGTGACTGGGGCTTAAGTTTAATACATAGGGCTCAAATCTAGATAAGTGTTTTGGTTTTTGACAAATTCGATGCTATTATCGGACTATGCAGTTTTAAAATGCTTAAATTGTGTGAACATAAAAAAAACCACTAAATTAAATAACTAACTAAATGGCAATTGGTATTTCTCGTTGCTATGTGCAGTAATTGCTGTGTAGGCACGCATGATTGTGTCTGTGTGTCACCGCGCGGGCGCGTGTATGTGTGTGTGTGTGGCAGGGTGTGTGTGTGGCAGGGTGTGTGGCACGGGCCTGTGGCACCGCGGCCTGGTTGCAGACCTCTGGGGTAGCGTGCCACACCTCAGTTCTGACGTTATGGCTCGATGACGTGACGCCGTGCAATCTGGGATAGCCAGCGCGTCTGCTCTCCCCGCGCATGCGCATTGGTGTCGGTGCGGTCATGGCTGGGCGCACGTCACTAACAATTCTCCCCACATCTTCCTTTTCTGTTTTGTTTTGTTTTGTGTGTTTGAGCCAAGCAGAAATCTAGTAATCTTAACTGGACATGGTGGTGGCAGAATAGTTAACTGAAATGGCCGTGGGGGGGGGGGGGGGTGAGATTTGCAATTGGTGGAAATAAGCATGTTTGGGGGGTTTCAAAGGTAGGGATGTCTCACTGGAAGATATTTTATTACATTTATTTATTAGTTAGTTATTTGTGTGGAAAGAAAGCTCTGTGATGGGGAGGTGGCATTTGCCCGGCCTGACTCCTCCTACCCCTCATAACACTAATCACTTGTGGTCTGATTGAGAAGTGGTTGGTGGGTGTTGCCGGGTGTGGGGTGTGGGGGGTGGAGGTTGGCGTTGGGGAGCCAAGTCACGGGGTGGGGGTGGGGGTGGGGGGATGTGGGGTGGGGGTTATTACAGGTCTGTAAACCAGCAGATGAGAGCAGCTCGGTGCTTACATTATTTCAACCGATCCCTCAGTGCTTCGGACGGGTTCTCTAGATAATTCTTTGTTTATTTGTTTCAGAACCCCCAAACACAAAAAATGAATATCGGCTATTGTGGATTGGATTCTCGAGATCATTGTTGTTGTTTCTTGTTTTACGTACTAGCAACATCTAAGATCATATCAGGACGGGTACCGAATTGTGACAGTCCGCACTCATGTTGACTTTATACTGCTGCCCGATTGGGAGACCAGGCCACCAGCACCATCACCTGATATCCCACTCAGTCACATTATCCTGAAACTGAGCCAAGCAATCCTTGCCCTATCCAAATAATGCCGAGTGTTTGGTCTCCCAGTGGGGCAGCCCTATAAAGTCGGTATTCGTACCGATATGACCTTAGATGGTATCAGGCCGTAAAGCTCTAACATTAACAACCAACCAACAGTCCTAGTATTCGTACTAAAGAGGAAGTGTTCTTTGTGCAGGTGTTTTAAAATCAGCGCTTCTGAGACCTATGGAATCAGGTGATAAATATTTCACAAATTACGCAGGCGCTGAAGCCAGAACAACAAAGCAAGAAGGTTAAAGTTGCATAGTCCGATGGTTTTGAATTTCTGTATTTTTCCTGAGGTAGATATATTAGATCGATCACTAGTATCTACTTTACATTAGTTCAAAGTTACTTTTATTTTAAATGGTAAACTTTTTAGATATTTTGAGTGCAAAAATGGAAAATTAGTTTTGGCAGGCATGCCAAAACTCTGACACCATAGACCTCTGCAGTAACAGGTTCTGTTAAATTGACTCGTTATTGCCTTCTATGCAGAAACAAATGATTAATAGGTGCATCAGTATCTAAATTAGATATGTAAACTCAAAGTTAGATAATTGGTTTGGTTTTGAAAATTTGATTTTTCATCGGACTATGCAGCTTTAACTACTGTGTACGCGGGTGATTTGATTCTGTAGAAATATAGCAGTGGCTTCCTGTGTGGAACATTGCGCGATTCAAATCCCAGCTGAGTCAAACCAATGACTTACCAAATTTATACTTGTCGCTACCTAGCCTAGTGCCTGGCATTAATAGGATCGGGCCAGGACTGGTCAGCTCAGTGTAAGGATAATGTGACTATGGAACTTTAAATCATATACGAAACACCACCAAATTGTGGTTTTTTTAAGCACCTCTACATTGACCTAATTAAAAAGCCGCCTCAATCGGAAGCTGTAGGAGTCTGCGCGTGTGCAGCATTGCTTCTCAGTGTCAGGATAATGTGACTTAGTGGGATATTGGGTCATGGTGCTGGCGGCCTGATGTCATTTGATTGTTGTAAAGACATCCCCAGCTTCTACAACCGTCCCATCTGAAGATTAATCTTCAACCAAAGATTGGACCGATTTATCGGGGCCTTTCTATATTGCTGCAATTCTGCAGCCGGTAACCCTTGTAAGGTTACGAACAACCCCAAAAGCAACAAAAGAGTTGTAGAATCTGCCCTGAAGATTCATTTGTTTATTCATTTGTGGATTAACGAATGGTGGCGCGAGCAGAGTGAGGTGTGAGGGATGAGGGGGGTGGGGGATGGGGGGGGGGGGGTGAGCGGTGGTGCATAGACTACTATAGTACGATATACTACACATAAAAACAACAAAAGAGTCGTAGAATCCGCCCTGGAGATTCGTTAATTCGTTTGTGGATAAACGACTGCAATTAGAATGGTGGCACGGGCGGGGTGAGGGGTGAGGGGAGTGGGGAGTGGGAAGTGAGGGTGGGTGGTAGTATGGGGCGGGGTGGGGTGGGGTTATGTGTGTGCGGTGGGCCCGGGTACCAGGGCGCAGATGGCTGGGTGATAGTCGGATGGCATGAGGACACGGTTAAATATTGGCCGAGCGGCTCGCTGAGGCGATCTGCGGTTAATGAGCAGTGTGTGTGTGGCTACCGCAGCGCCACTCACACACCTGGCGGCGAGTGCAAGTAACTCGCCGACCGCCGGCGCCAAATAATAAAGATAATGAATATAATGTTTACTTCTTTATTTCTCTGAAGCTTTAGTTAGGGGCCTGAGCAGCTGAGTCCACGTTTCCTACATATTTTTTATGTTGTTGGGTGCTTTCTCTCTCTTTCTCTCTCTTTCTTTCTCTTTCTTTCCAGATCAGTTGCCTTAAAAGTTAAAGCTGCATAGTCCGATGAAGCATAAAATTTTCAAAACCAAAATAATTATATAGATTTGACTCTACATGTCTAACTTAGATATTGATGCACCTATTAAGCATTTATCATTTATTGCCATGTGGAAGGGAACACTGAGACAATTTGATAGAACCTGTTACCGTTGAAGCCTATGGTGTCAGAGTTTTGGTGTCCTTGCCGAAACTAAGTTTGCATGTTTGAATTTCAAATATCTCAAAACTTACCCATTTACAATCAAAGTTACTTTAACCTGAAATAAGGTAGATTATATTTATCTCATAAAAATTACCAAAACGCAAAACCATCGGACAATGCAATTTTAAGTGACGAACACAGTGTGGTTAGTTGCATTAGTACATTTGCTGTGAGATTTTGGAAATACAGTAAAACCTCTCTAAATCGACCGACCATGGGACCGACTTTAAATGGTCCATTTACTCATTTAGGGAGGTAATTGGTTTAGGGAGTTTTTTTTGTTATCGTTACAATGGTATTGTATGGATGATCATTTGGGACCCAAATAAAGCGATCAATATATGGGAGTAGTCGATCTGTGGAGGTGGTCGGTTAGAGATGTTTTACTGTATTTTGTATTTACGTTCTCTGGGATTTTACCCGTCTGTGATTCTAACCAAAGACCCTATAATACTAAGACCGCTCACTCAGCCTGTACTGTGTAATCAAAATGATCTCTTGGTTAAACAGGTGCTATATTATATGTATAAATGTATATAGGAATGTGAAAGATGGGTGATGATGATGATGATGATGCTGATGATGATGTGTATTTGTTCATAGCAATTTCATATTGATGTGTATTCATACTTACCTATCTCATGTATAATATAATTGTATGTGTTTACATGTGAAACCCAACCAGCAGCTGGGCTGATCAAACCCACCACAAGGTGGCACTGCGAAATTTACATTACCATGGGAGAGATAGGGAGTGAGCCGTCTTAGTATTATAGGGTCTTTGTTCTAACTAAGCATGCAGACAAACTGGTGAGAGTGGGTTGGGTGGGTGAGGTGAGATTCCAAGATGGTTGCTTGGTTACACAACCACAACAGCCAATAACCCACTAACGACTCACATAGTCGCTCAAATCACATAGCTTACAATTGTATGGGTACCAGACGGGATGTCCACACTTTGTACGGGTACCCAATGGGATGGCCAAATGAGTTGAGCGTCCGTCTCCCCTTTTGGTAGATCGTGGGATTCGAAGCCACGGGTTAAAAAAAAAAGCTTGTTTTATTTAATGACGCCTCAAGGGCACATTGGTTTTTGTATCATCGACAATTGGACATCAAACACATGGTCATTCTGACATATTTCTTTGGAGGAAACCCACTACCGCCACATAGGCTAATCGTTCTGATAAGCAGCAATGGGTCTTTTATATGCACTTTCCCACAGACAGGACAGCACATACCACAGCCTTTGATGAACCAATTTTGGACCACTGGTTGAATCCACGGGTTCGAATTCTGGTTGAGTCAAACCAATGACTTAAAAATGTATACTTGTCGCTTCCTAGCCAGGTGCTACGCATTATTAGTATAGGGCAAGGACTGGTTGGCTCAGTGTCAGGATAATGTGACTGAGTGGGCTATCAGATCATGGTGCTGGTGGCCTGGTCTCCCAGTGGGGCAGCACTATAAAGTCGCCATGCACTCTACCAATTAGGCCACCGCGCGCGCCCCCCCCCCTCCCTCATGATGATATTACCTCAGATGTTGCTAGGACTTCAAACTTCAATAATGCCAACCTGATGCTGGGATTTGGGAGGGGGTATGGGAGGGGGGGGGGGCTGGGGTCTGGTTGGCTCATCTGCCACAGACACCATTGTATACAAAAGAAAACTGTGACAAATTCCAAGGATGCGGTGTGCAAATAAGCACACATGGCTACACGACGTCTGAATGCCTGAGGCATGCCACGGGCGTGCCTCCATGATAGTGGGCACCACAGGCGCACACGCCACCTAACCTCACTAACAGTAACATGGTGATGTGGATACATTTCACGGTGTAGGGTTCTGTTTACAGATGATAATATATATATATATATATATTATATATATTATATAAATAACATATGTAATATATATAATATGTGATGTATAAGCATTATGCGAGTATAAAGGCGTGGAAGGGAATTATTACTATTCTTATTATTCTTCTTCTATCATTACCTACCATTGTCCTCAATGTATTCACCTCCTCTATCTCTTCCTGCTACTGGTGGCGCCACCTTCGGCCTCCTCCTGTACTACGGGCTCTCCCATTGTCATTCAAGCCCTGGAATTGAGATAATATATATAAAATATATACATGATATATATAATATATGTAACAAATTTAATATCTTATAATATATATTACTATAATATATAATATATATATATTATAATATGTATCGTAATAATTCATATATATTATGGTATAATATATATATTATTATATACCAGATATACCAGATATATAAGATATATGAACTATATTATATATAATATATTATAATATATAAGCATGATATATATGATGTATATAATATGTTTTATGTATGATGTATGTGATATATTTTAGTAATATTATGCATATGATATATGAAATATTTATTATATACATTATATAAGTTATATATTGCATGTTACATATATTACATGTATGCAATGTATTACATATATGTAATATATTAGTGATATGATATATATTATATATATGTATTATAGATTATATGTTATATATATTATGCTTTTATATAGTATATTATATGTTATATATATTATGCTTTTATATAGTATATATAATGTATGTATTTATATATCTGTATTTACTGACATTATCTTATATATATATATATATGCATATATTTAAGTCTGACATGAATCATGTAGTTATTAATAAATCAGATGAACAATATGTGAGCTGGCTGTTATATATATATTATATATATAATTATAAGTATCCATATATAACTATTATAAGTATATATATGCTGTTTAATATCCAGTTGAGAAAGTGTGATATTTTCACTCCTCGTTTTCTTTTAACATAACACATGTATACATATATTGATATTGATAATTATACGCTGCATAAGAATTGCACGAGTATAACAACCTGGAATTCCTAACTCGCTCCTCAGCTCCACCCACCAGTGATCGGGTGATGGAGCCTGGGGCTTGTCATCTGCTCTGACCTGCTCAACCTCAGCTCCGACGGTGGCGCCACCTCCCACCGCTCACTATCTGCTCCTAAGCTCATTTACTGTACCGCCGAAATAAGATAAATTTGCGGGGTTGTAGCGGCTTTATGGCGGTATTAATCAGGGGAAGTGTTAATAATATAGTGCCTGTCATCTGCTCTGACGTACTCAACCTTAGCTCCGATGGTGGCGGCACCTTCCACCACTCGCTATATGCTCCTAACCTCATTCACTGTCCTGTCAAAATAAGATAAATTTGCGGGGTTGTAGCGGCTTTATGGCGGTATTAATCGGGGGAAGTGTTAATAATATAGTGCCTGTCATCTGCGCTGACCTACTCAACCTCAGCTCCGATGGTGGCGCCACCTCCCACCGCTCGCTATCTGCTCCTAACCTGATTCACTGTACCGCTGAAATAAGATAAATTTGCGGGGTTGTAGCGGCTTTATGGCAGTATTAATCGGGGGAAGTGTTAATAATATAATGCATGTCATCTGCTCTGACCTACTCAACCTTAGCTCCGATGGTGGCACCACCTTCCAGCACTCGCTATCTGCTCCTAACGTTATTCACTGTACTGTCAAAATGAGATAAATTTGTGGGGTTGTAGTGGCTTTATGGCGGTATTAATCGGGGGAAGTGTTAAGAATATAGTGCCTGTCATCTGCGCTGACCTACTCAACCTCAGCTCCGACGGTGGTGCCACATCCCACCGCTCGCTATCTGCTCCTAAGCTCATTCACTGTACCTTTGAAATAAGATAAATTTGCGGGTTGTAGCGGCTTTATGGTGGTATTAATCAGGGGAAGTGTTAATAATATAGTGCCTGCACGCCATGTGTCCGCAGCGACCACTGTTTGAGAAATCGGATCCTCAGAGGAGACCACGAGGAGGGTCCTGTCTTATTGTATGTTTACCTTAGAATGTCAGCGGGGCGCCCCCTGTCGGCTGTAACCAGCATCAGGTCGGGCCCCAGCCTCCACAGACAAGATGCACCAATGCCAGTCCAAACAACATTATCAGCAGTTTGTCTTGTGTCAATTTTGTTTTGCCCCCCCCCCCCTCAGTGTCCACGTTCAACGTTATCAGCAGTTTGTCTTGTGTCAATTTTGTATTGTCTCCCCCTCCCCAGTATCCACGTTCAACGTTATCACTTATAAGTTAATCAGCAGTTTGTGTTTTGTCAATTTTGTATTGTCCCTCTCAGTGTGTCCGCGTTCAACGTTATCAGCAGTTTGTCTTGTGTCAGTTTTGTATTGCCCCCCCCCCCATGGTGTATCCGCGTTCAACATTATCAACTGTTTGTCATGAAAGTTTTGTTTTGCCACCCCTCAGTGTCCACGTTCAACGTTATCACTTATATCAGCAGTTTGTCTTGTGTCAATTTTGTATTGTCCCTCTCAGTGTCCACGTTCAACGTTATCCGCAGTTTGCCTTAGTGTCAATTTTGTATTGTGCTTTGTATCAGTGCTCCATAGTGGAGTGAGGGTGGTGGGGGGAGGGTCCAACCAAACACACATAGTTCTAGCACACTAGAGTTCAATCACATTTCATCATCGGTTTAATGTCCTGGGGCTAATGAAGGTGGGTGTGGGATTATTATAGTATATATTCTAATTTCTATTTGACGTCACTCTGTGTTCTTCGAGACCGAGCGTGGCGGCCTAATCGGTAGAGAGTGGCCCTCGCATGTGGAAGGCCGGGAGTTTGGTTCCAGGTCAAGTCAAACCAATGACTTATAAAATTGATACTTGTCACTTCCTAGCCTGGAGCTCTGCATTCATAAGATAAGGCAAGGACTGGTTAGCTCAGTGTCAGGATAATGTGACTGAGTAGGATATCAAGTCATGGTTCCCTGATTTCCCAGGGGGGCAGCACTATGAAGTCACCATGAGTATGCACTGTCACAAGTCGGTACCCGTCCTGATATGACCTTAGATGTTGCCAGGACATAAAATTCCAACAACCAACCAAGCAACCAAGCAACCAAGCAACCAAGCGACCAAGCGACCAAGCGACCAAGCGACCAAGCGAAGAAGCGACCAAGCAACCAAGCAACCAAGCAACCAAGCAACCTAGCAACCTGTGTTCTTCGTCTTGCACAATTAAATGCCCGAGCCTGCTGTGACTGCAGAAGGTCTAATAGTAATAACGACGGAAGTGTCCACTTCAATATGCGCAGCCGGCTGCGCAGTCCTCATTAATCTCTGTCTGAAATGGTCTACCTAAAGTAGCCTTGCAGCCGTACCCTGCCAGCAATATTAATGTTGTTGTTGTTGTTGAATTCACACCCCTCTGCACAATTCAGGCCCACACGTCTTGCCATTCCGGGGATAGCATTCTAACCATTACACTACCTCGACTCCCTGATGCAATCATCCTATCCATGCCCACCTGTCTGTGTGGCTCCTTGCCCGAGAGGTCAGTGCGGACTGCTGCAATAGTTAACGAAATGAGCGCCATCATTCGTGACAAGTGCACTGAAGGGCACGATGGGCTCAAGTGGTCGAATGGACGATGAATGATTAGTGTCTATTGATTCGCATTCTCCTGCCTTTACTATAGATAGCTCCGTTCACTATTTCAGACCGGGCGCGGTGGCCGAATCGGTAGAGTGCAGACCTTGGGAGTTTGGTTCCGAGTCGAATCAAATCAATGACTTATCAAATTGATACTTGTCGCTTCCTAGCCTGGCGCTCGGCATTAATAGGATAGGGCCAGGACTGGTTGGCTCAGTGTTAGGTTAAAGTTGCATAGTCCGATGGTTTTGAATTTCTGTATTTTTTTCTGGGATAAATATATTAGATCAATCACTAGTATCTACTTTACATTACTACAAAGTTACTTTTATTTTAAATGGTAAACTTGTGAGATATTTTGAGTGCAAACATGGAAAATTAGTTTTGGCAAGCTTGCCAAAACTCTGACAGTATAGACTTCTGCAGTAACAGGTTCTGTTAAATTGATTCAGTATTGCCTTCTACCCAGAAACAAATGCTTAATAAGTGCATCGGTATCTAAGTTAGATATGTAAAATCAAATCTAGATAATTGGTTTGATTTTGAAAGTTTGATATTTCATCGGACTATACAGCTTTAATGTCATTCAGTGGGATATTGGGTCATGATGCTGGCAGCCTGATTTCCCAGTGGAGCAGCACTATAATGTCACCATGAGTAAGTACACACTGACACAAGTCGGTACCCGTCTTGATGTCCATAATTGTGGGAGCGGGACGTAGCTCAGGCGCTAGAGTGTCCACCTGTGAAGGATGGGTCATCCGATCAATCCTACTCAGTGGACCCATTTGCAGTTTGGGCTATTTTCCGTTCCAACCAGCGGTCCATAACTGGTTCATCAAAGGCTGTTATATGTGCTGTCCTATCTGTGGGAAAATGCATATAAAAGACCCCTTCCTGCTTATCGAAAAGAGTAGCCTATGTGGTGGCAGCGGGTTTCCTCCAATCAACCGTCCTGATATGACCTTAGATGTTGCTAGGACGTAAAACAACAACAAACAAACAAACCTCCAATCAAATATGTCAGAATGACCATATGTTTGACGTCCAATAGCCGATGATATGCAAATCAATACGCTCTAGAGGCGTCGTTAAATCAAACAAGCTTTCCTTTGTCCATAGTTGTGAGCATAATCTCCCTGTGTTTGGTTTAATCTAACCTGTGCCTGCCTATTCGTGTGTAGCTAGCTATAAGTGCATGTATCTTTGGTCATAGCTACATCTGTGTGTATTTGTTTTGCATAGATAATTGTGAATAGATACTCGTGTGTAGCTACTAAATGTGCATGATCTAAATGATTATATATAGAATTATACTTCTGTGGGTGTATGTATATATATATATATCTATATATATATATATATATACATATATATATATATAAACACGATGTATACATGCACATGTGTATATAGGTGAATATATAATTTCATTCCCCACATACACTTGTAGATATTGTGTACATCTACTTATTAATTTAATCAGACGGAATGGCCAAATGACTTGAGCATCCGTCTCCCGTTTCGGTAGATCGGGGATCTGAACCCTTGGATCTGTGGGTTCGAACCCTGGTCGAGTCAAACCAATGACTTAAAAGTTTATACTTGTCGCTTCCTAGCCAGGCGCTTGGCATTATTAATATTAGGATAGGACAAGGACTGTTTGGCTCAGTGTTAGGATAATGTGATTGAGTGGGATATCAAGTCATGGTGCTGGTGGCCTGGTCTCCCAGTGGGACAACACTATAAAATCGCCTTGAGTGCGCACTGCCACAAGTCGGTACCCATCATGATATGACCTTAAGCCTGGTACATACCTCCCCTATACAATTCACGTGCTAAAACTGACTCTCCGACGTGACCCGTCACAACCCGACCCGTCCCGTTTCCCGACTAAAACTGCCTGATTCATTTTTCGAATTTTATAAGATTCCAGTCTTAAGCCCTAAAACTGAGTTTTAAGTCATGAATCGGAAGGCTCAGGTGTGTTAGGGGGTCACACACCTAAAGACTGAAACCGACTAAAAACTCAAACCTAGTCGCAAAACGGGCAGTTTTAGGTTTTATACGGGAGGTGTGTACTGGGCATTAGATGTTGCTAGGATGTAAAACAACACACAAACAAAACTTCTTAATTTTGCCTTGTCCATAGTTACTATTAGATCCACATACCTACTAGTACTCGTAGTAGTACTTCCAAACATTGCTTCCTGATATCTACCTATATATTTGTGCATGAAACTGCATCCCTAATTGCCCTGAATTGTGGGGAATTGTTTGTAGTGGTCTCCCCCTACGCGTCAATATTCAGATGGCCATGTCCGCCAGTAGAGCTAGATTATACCCGGCCCTCACATCTCTACACGCGCACACGTAAACGTATGGGCGCGGACAAGGACACACGCGCGCGGCAGCGGAGCGGGGTGGGCCGGAGCAGGGTGGGTGGAATGGGGCGGGGCGGGGCGGGGCGCGGCGGGGCGCGGCGGGGGGCGCGGCGGGGCCCGAGGCGGGGGCCAGGGTTGGGCGGGGTCGGGGGCCAGGGCTGGGGCGGCAAGGAGACGGGGAAAGCAGGGCTGTGTGGCCGGGACAGGACGGCAGGAGAGGCGGTCAGACGGGGCGGGGCGGCGGGGCGGCGGGGCGGGGCGGCGGGGCGGCGGGCGGGGCGGCGGGGCGGCAGGGCGGGGCGCACGGATCAGGCGGGGCGGGGCGGGTTGGGGTTGGGGTGGATTGGTGGGGCGGCGAGTATTGGAGGGGAGGCCGGGCGGTGCGGGGCGGCGAGCCGGGGAAACAAGGCGACCGGACGCGGGATAAGGCGGAGGGGCAGGGCGGCGATGAAGCGGGGCGGGGAGGGGGCGGGGGGCAGGAGAAATAGAAGCGGGCGGCTAGACGGCGAGTGTAGGAGGGGAGGCCGGGCGTGGTGGGGAGAGGGGGGGGGGCGAGAGGGGGAGTGCTTCGAGCGGCGCGGTGCCGATCTGTCAGCGGGGCTGGTGTTCTGTGCAGGTCCTTTGTAGGAGACACACGGCCCGGGCTCAAGCCGCCCTTCTCCCCGCCAACACCTGCCGGTGGGCGGGGCCCCGAGCCCCGGTCCCCAGCCCCAGCCCCCGGCCCCCCGGCCCCCAGCCCCGGCCGAACCGGCGCTGGCACAGGACCGCCCCCTGGCAGCGCGGCGGGCTGTGGCGGTACTAAACCCGGCTGGTTGGCGGGCGGAGGACGGTCGGGCTGGGAGGCGGGGAGACGGGGCGGGGACGGTGGGGGGTTCGGGGTGAGGCGAGGAGGGTGGGTGGGGGTGGGAATGGGGTGGGGTGGGGTCGGGGTGGGGGCGGGCGTCAGCAGCGTGGACGCACGGCATAGAGTCGCTAAGGTGGAGAAAGTGGAGGAGGAGGAGGAGGAGGAGGCAGGGGTGCGTGGCTATGGTAACGGTATCTGTACCGGCAAGTCACACACTGCCAGAGGAATCTGCTGCCATCACTGCCCTACCATCACCATCACTACCATCACCACCCAACTTCACCACCACCATCACCACCATCATCACCAACCACCACGACAACTATCCCACCATCACCACCATTTACCACCATCAGCGCATCACCATCACTACCGCAGCCACCACCACCACTATCACCATAACAGTTAGCACCACCACCACACCACCATCACCACCACCACCATCACATCCCACCACCAACACCAATCACTGCTACCACCACCACAGCTTTACCACCACTACCACCATCATCATCACCATCATCACCACCGCCGCCGCTGCCGCCATCACCACCACCTCTGCTCTACCAACAACCACCAACACCACCATAATCACCACAACCGCCGATACCAGGAGTGTCAGCACTCACCTGCCCCATCTCCCCCCCCCCCCCACCACCACCACCACCGCCGCCGCCGCCGCCGCCGTGCATCGCACCCTGGAGAAGGCGCACCTGAGCGTGGGAAGCAAGCACACGCCGGCAGCCCTTCACGCCGCGGCCCTACACCGGCCCGTCCCCGGCCACGGCCCCCGTCCCAGCCAGACAACGGCCCCGACACCGGCCTATCCCCGGTCCCGGCCCCACCTCATCCCCGGCCGTCCCCCGGCCTCAGCCCGTCGCCGACACCCGCCCCGTCCCCGGCCCGCTCTCACGGCTCACTGGAGGATTCTCTCGGCGGCCACGACGACGACGGCGGCGGCGGCGGCGTTGCTTGTCAGCACTAGGAGCTGTGTGACCTGACGCCGAGAAGCTGCTCGTCTCCTTCACACCTCCCCGACTGGAGAGCTCCCCCCCCCCCCCACCACCACCACAACCACCCACACTCCACAGCCTCACAGCCTCACAGCCTCACAGCTTCACACCCTCACCCACACCCACACTCCACACCCATACCCTCACAGCCACACCCCTCCCCACACCCATACCCAGACTCCGCAGCCTCACAGCCTCACACCCACATCCTGACCCACACCCTCACCCTCACCCACACCCACACCCACACCCACACCCACACCCACATCCACACCCTCACTCCATCACAGCCTCACGCACCCCACCCCCACGCACGCCCACACATCCACACACACCCACAACCCATCCACATCCACACACACCCACATCCACACACATCCACACACACACACATCCACACACCCCCACACACACATCCACACCCCCACACACACACGCCACCCACCGCTTCCTGCTCTCCTCCCTGCCCTATTCTCTCTCCGTCTCTGCCTGTGTTAGTCGCTTGGTGGTTGTCCCTGTGAACACGGGGGATGCCGGGAAGGTTTACATAACCAGCCGTCTGTTGGGACTGTCACTAGTGTCAGGTGGGATTGTTGTGCTATATAAATACATTATATTAATATTGCCAACGGAGTGCCGGTATATTAAATAAAGCCCAACGCACTCTGTCAACTGGACAGCGCGCAGCCAACAACACGAGCAACAGCAACACCAAGAGCAACAGCAGCAGCAACAACATAAAAAACAACACCAACAACAACATCAACAACAGCAGCAACAACAACAGCGGCAACGGCACCAACAGCGACAACAACAACAGTAACAACAACAACAACAGCAACTGGCCGACGGTCAGTTGAGGATGGTCAGTTTCAATCCTGAACCTGCCACGTTAATTGTCGTCTGCTCCTCCTGGCGGTAGAGTTGGCAAACTCCAACCGCGAACAAAACCCTCACACATATTTATCATCATTATTATTGTTATTATTATTATTAATATTATTAATTTTACTATTATTCCGTCCTGATATGACCGTAGATGTTGCCAGGACGTTAAACTCCAACAACCAACCAACTATTATTACCTTAGGTGTTGCCAGGACATAAAACTCTAACAACCAACCAACTATTATTACCTTAGATGTTGCCAGGACGTAAAACTCCAACAACAAACCAACTATTATTACCTTAGATGTTGCCAGGATGTAAAACTCCAATAACCAACCAACTATTATTACCTTAGATGTTGCCAGGACGTACAACTCCAACAACCAACCACCTATTATATTATTATTATTATTATTGTTGTTTTCCGATAGAGTTATTTGACAAAGCGCGTGATCTGTCAACAAAGAACATGCCAGTCATGGTTGACTGAATTATTTGTTGTTATTGTTGTGGTTGAAAAAAAATAAAATTCACCGAGAAGACTTTTTGCGTGGCGTGGCCGTTGGTAGGTCTCTTGAGAGTTGTTTGTACGCGCAACTCCAACTCTAAGATCCAACGCCCGGCCTGGTATGACCTTAGATGTTGCCAGGACGTAAAACTCCAACAACCAACCAACATTCCAACGCCTACTCTAAAAATCCATCTCTACCCCCAACGCCAACTCTAAACATCCGTCTCTAAGTCTAACTCGAACGCCAACTACAACGCCAACTACAACGCCAAGCACCAGCAACAGTTTACCCCGGCGAGACGCCCCACGCCGCCTACCGGACCGGAAGTGGAGCAGCTCCCGTCAGTAGAAAGAATCCTTGCGCTTCTCTCTCCGGAAGCGCCGGTCTCAAACAAACACACCCACACACCGACAACCTTACCCGGTCTGACCTGCGAGCACACTGCCACACCGCTCGCTCACTCATTCACTCACTCATTAAACAAAAGCCGGGTGTGGCCGTGGCGACCCACTAGTGTGTACAAAAAAAAGAGGGGTCGGGGGTTCATTCCCGCCATTAGTCTCCACCACCACCTGCCTCTCACTCTTCCATAGGGGGCGCCACCTCCTCCTCTCTCTTGATGACGATCCAGGTGAGTGAAGACTTACTTGATACTTGGCTTTGCTTGTTTTATATGTTGATGTGTGAATGGGGGAGGGGGGGTTGGGGTGACGGGGTTTGGTGGCGTACTCGTGGGGTAAAAAGGGTGTGGGGGTGTCTTACAAGTTACATAGGCAGATTGAAAAAGAAATATGTATTAGAATTTATGACACAATTATATGTGCAATATAGTGTAGTGGTATGCACTGACCTCTCAGGCAAGGAGCCGCATAGACAGGTAGGCTTGGGTAGTGTGGTGACATCAGGGAGCCTAGGTGGTGTAATGGTTAGCACACTGGCCCATAATGCAAAGAGATGTGGGTTCGAGTCTGGCTCTAGGCACAATATTTTCCATTTTCATCACCCCCACAACACTGGTTGACGTGACCATTATCCTGTAAAGCTATGTGTTGTACAGTTGTTGAACCTACCCTGTGTATGTGTCAACGTGCTGCCTGTATGTACGTAATTGTAAGCATTAAAAGACTTACAATTCCAGGGGGACGAGTGTAGTGGTCTGCACTCACCTCTCAGGCAAGGAGTCGCATAGACAGGTAGGCATGGGTAGTGTGGTGACATCAGGGAGCCTAGGTGGTGTAATGGTTAGTGCACTGGCCCGGAATGCAAAGAGATGTGGGTTCGAGTCCCGCTCTAGGCGCAATATTTCCCATTTTCATCACCTCCCATGACAATAGTATATATATGTGTGATAAAGGAGTACTAGTAAAAAGGTAAAGTTTGTTTTATTTAATGACGCCTAAGGAGTACTAATAATAGTACTAGTAACATCTTTTAGAACTTAGGACATATTATATTACAATAGCATATGTGCTATATAATTTATTATGCGCACATATAAATAAAGAATAGTCCCTAATGTTTTCCCGGTATCCTTGTCCGGGCACCTCTCGCTTCCCAACACCCCTTATTCTCTGCAGGCCCCTCCGTAACTGCACTCTCTGCTTCCCTCCTTCTGGGAACCGACTCCAATGTCTCTCACCACTCACTTCATATTTCTAATATATAAATATAAATCTATATGAATATATGTATTTGTTTTATTTGTTGTGTGAATGGGGATGGTGGGGTGAAGGCTGCAATGGTTGGCCCGAGAAAGATCAGGTAAAGACTCCTGAGTGCGGGACCAGACCAATCCAGTATCACAGCTGTCCATCGTTGAAAACAAGCACCCTCACGGGAGCTTATACGTTATGGGCAGAATAAAAAACTTGTCACAATAAAAAAGAAACAAAAAAGGCTGGGGCGGGGAGGAAGGTGATATCGGTAGAAAGAGTGTGTGTGTGTGGGGGGGGGAGGGAATCTTAGGCAGGCATATTGATCAATGAGTATTAATACTATTAGTATTAGCAGTGTACATGTAAAGGTGGGGTAGGGTGTGGGGGGGGGGGGTAGGTTAGGGAGAGCTCTTGGAAATAAATGAGTAAATACCTTGTAAATATCTTTTAGGATTTAGGACATAATTATATATGTATACAGTAAAGCCTCTCTAACTGACCACCTCCACAGATCGACCACTCCCCGATATCGATCGCTTTATTTGGGTCCCAAACGATTGCCCATACAATACCATTGTAACAATTAAAAATACTCCCTAAACCAACCACCTCCCTAAATGGACTATTTAAAGTTGGTCCCATGGTCGGTCGATTTAGAGAGTTTTTACTGTGTATATGTATGTGTGTTGGATGGTTGTTTGCTGTTAAACTGATGGGAGTGGCGGGAGATGGGGAGCTGTTTTTCATGTAGCTGTTTTGATGAACCCTTTTGAGTGTTGGGTGGTGAATCGCTCTTATTGACTGTTGAACTGCTGGGAGTGGCAGTGATATGGAGCTGTTGTTCATGTAGCTGTTGAAACCTTTTGAATGTTGGCTGGTATATTGCTGTTATTCACTGTTGAACTGCTTAGAGTGGTGGAGATGAGGAGCTGTTATTCATGTAGCTGTTGAAATCTTTTGAATGTTGGCTGTTAGATTTCTGTTATTCACTGTTGAACTGTTGGGAGTGGCGGTGCTATGGAGCTGTTGTTCATGTAGCTATTGAAACCTTTTGAATGTTGGCTGGTAGATTGCTGTTATTCACTGTTGAACTGTTGAGAGTGGCAGAGATGGGGAGCTGTTGTTCATGTAGCTGTTGAAATCTTTTGAATGTTGGCTGGTGGCTTGCTGTTAGTAAGTGTTAGTCACTATTGAACTGCCGGGAGTGGTAGGAAATGGGGAGCTGTTGTTCATGTAGCTGTTTTGATTGAGTGTTAGCTATTGGTTTCCTGTTAGTCACTGTCACACTGCTGGGAGTGGCAGGAAAATAGGGAGCTGTTATTCATGTAGCTGTTTTTGATGAATTGCTGGGTGTGGCTGAAACGGTGATAAGCCAGCTGTTGATCACTCGCTGTTAACCTGCTTGGGCGGAGTTTTGAGACTAGAGCTGTTGTTCACTGGTCGGTACTCCCCATGACTGCAAACCCGGCTGTTGTCATTTTGTTGGCGAGTTTGTGAAGGGATTACCATATGAATAGAGGTGGGTGTCAGAGGTGGGCGGAGCTGTCGGTGGGGCGTGTGGGGGGGCGGTTGTGGGGGTGTGGGGGGCGGGGGGCGGGGGGGGGGGGAAGGTACCAGTTAGCACACACACAGGCGACAGGTCTAACAATATCAATCCGCTGGTTGCCGAGCTGCGCTGCCTGTGAGTGTGATTTGCAGGGGTTTGGGTTGGAGACATGGAGGTGTCATTATTATTTGGGTCATTCTCATAAACTGGGTAAGACTTATTTTGTTTCCATGTTACATTGTTAATTTTTAGCCTTCTTTTGTGGGGGGTGGTGGCGGGTAGGAAGTTACGTAGTTATTGTTGACTCTGTGTATTAAATATATTAGCAATACTACATTACTTAATCGATTCCACGAACTGTATCCAAAATATGCTTATATAATTTTGTGCTTATGTGAAAATGTGAAAATTTGCATATTTCATCACCACGCATGTACCCAATTCCCCCCCCCCCCCCACCCATTCCCCTCCCCCACTTATTTTTTTCTCCTTTGTTTAACTGTAATCAATAAAACCTTGTTTGAATTTGTTGTGTGTATTAAAATGATGTCATGGATGTGTGTTAAAATGTTACAGATGGATGTTACGCTGTTAATTTTATATAGCATTCTCAATTTGTATAAGATCATCAAAATCAAAAAGTGAAAGAAAAAGATTTCAACTCTGATATATGCACAACACGAACATATAAACCTACATGCGATAAAGTCGGTACCCATCATGATAAGACCGTGGATGTTGCCCGGACGTAAAACCCCCAACAAATCCGGACATGCGCAGACAGAGTTAGGTGGCGAGTAGTGGTATAAGCAGGAGCCAAGCACAACGCCAGCACAATGGCGCATGCGTGAAGTGGCGGTCCCTGGTGGCGGTGGAGGAAATTACTCTGAAATTACCCTGTAGGGTGAATGTACATGATCCTGCTATGATAGAGAGAAGGTTGGTTGTTGGAGTTTTATGTCCTGGCAACATCTAAGGCCATATCAGGATGGGTACCGATTTGTGACAGTGCTCACTCATGGTGACTTTATAGTGCTGCCCCACTGGGAAATCAGGCCACCAGCACCATGACTTAATATCCCCACTCAGTCACATTACCCTGACACTGAGCCAACCGGTCCTTGCCCTATCCTGTTAATGCCGAGCGCCTGGCCAGGAAGCGATAAGTATCAATTTTTATAAGTCATTGGTTTGACTCGACCAAGAACCGAACTCTCGATCTCCGGCACGCGAGGCCCTCGCTCTATTGATTGGGCTATCACGCCCGGTCCCACGATACAGAGGAGAGCGAGGGAGTAAGATGGGGAAAGGAGGGGGGAGGGAGACATGGTGGGAAAGAGGGGAAGTGTGTGTGTGTGGGGGGGGGGGGTGCGAGGGGAGAGATGGACTAGATGGGAGAGAAAGAGGGACAAAAGAGGGGCCAGGGTGAGGATTGATGGGATGATGTGTGTGTGGGGGGGGGGGGGGCGCGGGGGTGGAGCTTCAGATGGGGGGGGGGGAAAGGGAGATACAAGAGTGGCCACTGTAAGGTATCGTACTTTACGAACGCCCCGAGAATGGAGCAAGGATCACGTGACCGGCCAGAGATGGGAAGGGGTAAGAGAGAGGGGGGGGAGGGGACAAGGGGGGGAAATGGGTTGGAGTGGGAGAGATGAGGGCCGGGGAGAAAGCGGGAGGAGGGAGCGAGAAAGGAAGAAGATGGAAAGATAGAAGAGGGAGAGAGGGGAAAGAGGGGAGAGAGAGAAAGAGGGGTGAGAGGGGGGCGAAAAGAAGGGGGAGAGGGCATGGGAGAGGAGATTGGGGGCGGGGTGGGGGAGAAAGAGGGACAGAGAGGGAGAGAGAGTAAAGGGGGGGGGGGGCAGAGAGGGGGCGAGAGTGTGAGTCTGAGATAGACCGAAGATAGACCGGATAAAGCGTGAGATAGAGTGAGGGTAAGATATAAGGAGGGGGGATGGAGGGATGAGGGGGAGGCGGAGGCGGAGGAGGGGCGGGGGGGGGGGGGGGGGAAGAGAGAGAGAGAGGCAGCAAGAGAACTGCTAGTATTTGTATGTAAACAGAGCCCGCCGTCCGCACGTCCGCCCGCCCGTCCCCAAGCCCGCCCGCCCGCATCACAGGCGGTGGCGGCGGCGAGTTCCCCCCGGAAGTGCCGGCCCCGAAGTCGCGCCTCGCCGGCCCCGTGATCGCCATTGGTCAACACGTATATGCACGCCCTGGCGGGTCGGGAGGAGGGAGGACCGAGGACGGAGGACGGAGGAAGGGAGGGGTGACTGTGTGCAGGGGAGGCAAGGGGGGGTAAGGGATGTGTGTGTGTGGATGTGCATGTGTGCACGTGCGTACGTGTGTGGGTGTGGGTGTGGGTGTTTATGTGTGAGTATGTCACTGTGTGGGTGTGGGTGTCTGTATGTGTGTGTGGGCATGTGTGGTTGTATATGTGTGCGTGTGCGTATGTGTGCGTGTGTGGGTGTGTGGATGTTTATGTGTGAGTATGCTACTTTATGTGTGTGGGTGTATGTGTGTTTGTCTCTGTATGTGTGCATGTGTGTGTTGGGGGGGGGGGGAGGAGGAGGGGTTATGTGTGAGTATTTCAGTATATCATATATATGTGGGTGGGTGTATGTGGGTATGTCTGTGTGTGCATGTGTGTTTTTATGTGTGTGCATGTGTGTTTATGTGTGAGTATGTCAGTGTATGTGTGTGGGTTTGTCGGTGTGTATCTGCATGTGTTTGCATGTGTGTGGGTGTGTGAGTGTGGGTGTATATGTGTCTGTTGGTGTGTCTGTCTGTCTGTTGTTGTTGAAGATTTATACTGGATGCACGCGCGTGTGTCTGTGTGTCTGTCTGTATGCGTGTGTGTATATGTGTCTGCATGCGTGTGTGCTTGTCTATGACCAGCCTGAATGCGCCACTTTTGCTGTGGTCTATATTAGATGGTGTGACGGCGGGATGTGAGGTTACACAGCACCGTCAGTGGTGAGAGGCGGAAACCGTGTTCAGCCCCACACAAGAACACCTTGTTTTCGGGGACCAGCCAGCCTGCGACTGGCGGACTGTCGGCACAGGTGGGTCGGTCAAGTGGGGTGAGGTGGGGTGAGGTGAGGTGGGGTGAGGTGGGGTGAGGTGGGGTGGGGTGAGGTGGGGTGAGGTGGGGTGGGTGGCGTGGGGTGGGGTGAGGTGAGGTGGGGTGAGGTGGGGTGAGGTGGGTGGGGTGAGGTGGGGTGGGGTGAGGTGGGGTGAGGTAGGGTGAGGTGGGGTGAGGTGGGGTGAGGTGGGGTGAGGTGGGGTGAGGGTTTGTTGCGGTGAGGTGGGTTGCTGGAGATGGAGGGTGTGGATGCTCTGGTCTGGATGATGTGTTGTGTTGTGGATGCTATGGTGTGGATGTTGTGTTGTGGATGCTATGGTGTGGATGTTGTGGTGTGGATGCTTTGATGTGCAGGTTGTGATGTGGTGTGGATGCTTTGATGTGCAGGTTGTGATGTGGATCCTGTGATGTGGATGTTGTGGTGTGGAGGCTATGGTGTGAATGCTGTGATGTGGAGGCTATGGTGTGGATGCTGTGGTGTGGAGGTTGCGGTGTGGAGGTTGTGGTGTGGAAGTTGTGGTGTGGAGATTAGTGTGGAGGCTGTGATGTTGAGGCTGTGGTGTGGATATTATGGTGTGGATATTATGGTGTGGATGCTGTGGTGTGGATGCTGTGATGTTGAGGCTGAGATGATCAGGCTATGAAGTAGAGGCTGTGGTTTGGAGGCTATGGAGTGGATGCTGTTCTATGGAGGCTGGTGTGGTGTGATGAGGCAGCCAGTGGTGTGGAAGCTGGGTTATGTGGGCGACAATTACTGACTGGTCAAGGCGCCAACTACTTGTTTCAAGGCACACTTAGGGGGCCCGGCCTAGTCGGCGACACTAAGGGCGTGACTGACCGCGACTGGGGCCGGGCCTGCGGCGGGGAGGGCGGGGTGGGGAGGGCGGGGGGAGGGTGTAGGTAATGAGAGGTTTGAGGGCAGAAGTGATGAGTCGACATGAGACGGTAAGAACATCGCCAATGGCCGCCTAAAGTAAACACCCCCCCCCCCCCACCCCACACCCACAACCCCACACACCCGGCCGGCTCTAATTCACCAGTAAAGCTAACCACACACGTTTAACTCTCCCCCCACCCACCCACCCACTCACTCACACACTCACTCACACACATACCAAACATAAACACGCACACACACGCGCGCACTAACGCAGGGACAACCATATTGCTTTCAGCAGGCCCATACAGTGCTGCAAAAAGCAGTCTTCAGCGCACCAACGCGACTGTTTGTTTGTTGTTGTTTTACGTCCTAGCAACATCTAAGGTATTATCAGGATGGGTACCGACTTGTGACAGTGTGCACTGATGGCAACTTTATAGTGCTGCCCCACTGGAAGACCAGGCCGCCAGCACCATGACCTGATATCCCACTCAGTCACATTATCCTGACACTGAGCCAATCAGTCCTTA
>CM059200.1:32762891-32787771 GCA_030323885.1 Branchipolynoe longqiensis
CCTGTGTGTCACCAGTATTTAGCACAACAGAACCTGTGTGTCACCAGTACTTAGTACAACAGGGCATGCGTGTCACCAATACTTAGTACAACAAGGCATGTATGTCACCAGTATTTAGTACAACAGGGCTTGTGTGTCAGCAGTACATCAGCCTGCGCCGTGGTCTGTGTGGTACATCCTGGAGGGGTGCTATGAGCCCGTATGTCACCAGCACTTAATACAATGGGTCCTGTGTGTCACCAATATTTAGTACAAGCAGGACATGTATGTCACCAATATTTAGTACAACAGGGCCTGTGTGTCACCAATATTTAGTACAAACAGGGCATGTATGTCACCAGTATTTAGTACAGGCAGGGCATATGTATGTCACCAGTACTTAGTACAACATGGCCTGTGTGTTACCAGTAATTAGTACAACAGGGCATGTGTGTCACCAGTACCTTGACCGTGCACCATGACCTGTGCGGTACATCCAGGAGGGACGCTATGAAGACGCAGTTCCGGCTGTCCTCCTCATTACGTTCTGCGCACGCGTTTCCCTGGGCACGGTGGCCGGCACCCCAGCTATGCAGGATGTGTGTCCGTGTGTGTGGTGTGCGTGTGTGTGTGTGGTATGTGGTGTGTGTGTGTGTGGAATGTACGTGTGGCGGCGCTGCTTGTTGTTGCTGCCCTCGCTCCCCCTCACTCGCCTGACACCCACAGCGCCCCCACACGACAGGTGTTTAGCGTGTGCCGACGACAAGGACAGTGGGCGATAATGAGGCGTTTCCTAAAGCCTGACGTCTTGTTAGATTGCTCAAATAGCAAACCCACTCAGGCGGCATCGGGTGTGCATCCAATGCTGGCTTATTTACCGGAGTCCTGTTGCCGCAACACCTACTCGTCATTACACTAATTCTGTAGACCTCGGTGTAATGAGTCTTAAGGTGTATTCAATACCCTAGCACCCCTTCCACTCCCCCCCCCCTGCCACCACCCCCTTCCACCCCACTCCTCCACCCCCAACCAGACGGGATGGCCGAATAAGTTAGAGCGTCCGTCTCCCGTGTTGGTAGATCGTGGGGTCGTGGGTTCGAACACGGGTCGAGTCAAACCAATGTCTTAAAAATGTATACTTGTCGCTTCATAGCCTGGCGCTCGGCATTATTAGGATAGGACAAGGACTGGTTGGCTCAGTGTCAGGATAATGTGACTGAGTGGGATACCAGGTCATGGTGCCGGCGGCCTGGTCCCCCAGTGTAGCAGCACTATAAAGTCGTCAGATGGGGGGGGCCCCCAAAAACACTATCACAAGTCAGTACCCTCCTGTATACCTTAGGTATGCTAAGACGTAAAACAAAAACAAAAAAACAATCCACCCCCCCCCCTGCCACCACCCCCCTTCCACTCCTACCCCCCCCCCCCCCGCTACCACCAGCCCCTTCCACTCCCCCTCGCCTGCCCCCCCCCCCCCCAATGACCTTCCCGCCCCGCCCATCCTCCCCATCCCAATATACCAAACGGCTGCTAAGAATTGACACCCCTTGTAATAAATAGTTTGGTTGTTTGAGTTGTATTTCCTGACAACATCTAAGTAAGGTCATATCAGGATGTGTACCGACTTTTGACAGTGCACACTCGGCTGACTTTATAGTGCTGCCCCACTGGGGGACCAGGCTGCTGGCACCATATCCCACTCAGTCACATTATCTTAGCACTGAGCCCACCAGTCCTTGCCCTATCCTAATAATGCCGAGCGCCTGGCTAGGAAGCGATAATAATCAATTTTTAAGTCCGTGGTTCTCTCCCAGATGGAGGCGCCGTCTGGTGGATTGAACCTAAACCTGTGGTTAACTCGACCATGGTTCGAACCCATGGGTTTGAGTACCACGATTTAACAAAACGGGCGCTCAACTCATTCGGCCATCCCGTCTGTATGTATTCCGAGTTCCGCTCGTCTTTCAGTTCAGGACTTCCGGTTCATAGCTTCAACTTAGAAACCAGAAGTTGGGGTTAGTTCCCTTCCCAGCCCCATCCTTCATTGCAGTCCTTATGCTAGGTACACACCTACCGTATACGATCAAAAACTCCCCAAAAGTCAAGAGGTGTGCACTCCCCTAGCACACCTACCGATTGCGATTCACGACTTAAAACTCACTTTTAGGGCTAAAACGTCTTCCTTACGATTGCGATTCGCGATTCGAAAAATGAATCGGCCCGTTTTCAGTTTTAAGCGGGTCGGGTCGGAACGCGAGTTTTAGTGCGCGAGTCGTAAACGGTAGGTGTGTACCTAGCATAAGATTTTAAACTCGCTTTGCCCCTGATAACGTCATGCCATCTGATTACCAAACTTGGTAGGATTCTTGCCATGTATTTGTTTCTAATGTAGATTCCAGTGAAATTATCCCGAGCAATGTTTTATGTTAAGATAAAATACCAGTTTGTATATGTGTATTCATCACCCCGCCCCACTTCGCCTTACTCCACTATGTAAGGCAAGGCTGTGACCTGGCATGTTGGGTCACAACGTCAGTCCTTCCTGAAGGACCAGCGAAACTTTGAATACACATATTATCATTCTAACAATATGTGTTGGTAGATGGTGGGGTCGTGGATTCGAACCCTGGTCGAGTCAAACCAATGACTTAAAAATTGATACTTGTCGCTTCCTAGCCTGGCGCTCGGCGTTAATAGGATAGGACAAGGACTGGTCGGCTCAGTGTCAGGTTAATGTGACTGAGTGGGATATCATGTCAATGTGCTGGCAGCCTGATCTTCTAGTGGGGCAGCACTATAAAGTTGCCATGAGCGCGCACTTTCACAAGTCGGTACCCGTCCTGATATGACCTTAGATGTTGCTAGGACGTAAAACAACAATAACAAACAAACAATACTGTCAGTTGCACAGAATGTGTGAACATATTGCTATGGTGACAACGGCAGTAGCTGCGAATATGCGATATGTAGACAAAAGGTGATATATATGCATGCATATATATATATATACATATGGTAGCCTGGTCTCACAGCAGGGCAGCACTATATAGTTGTCATGACTGCGCACTGTCACAAATCGGTACCCCTCCTGATATGTCCATAAATGTTACCAGGACGTAAAACCCCAACAAATAATCAAAGCAAACTGATTAATATGAATAAATAATTACAATTTTTCTTTCTTCCTTCCTGCTTCAGGTGACTGGGCTGAGGACATTCCCGTGTGAAAATTGTGACAAGCAATTTACTGACCCTAGCAACCTTCAACGTCACATCCGGTCTCAGCACGTCGGCGCGCGCAGCCACGCCTGCCAAGAGTGCGGGAAGACATTCGCGACGTCTAGCGGCCTGAAGCAACACCAGCACATCCACAGGTACGGCACGCAGTGATCACGTGGACCACCAGTCACTAGCGACTTTATGTGTCGTGTACAGTAAAATCTCTATAAATCGACCCACCACGGTGAAGAATAACTGGTTTGGCCGTCTCAGTTCCTCATCTTACTCACGACTATCAGGCAGATCCTGGCAACTGTCTGCCGGTCTCCACCTATACAATACCAGAAACAACTAGTAAGAAAGAAAGGAAGACAAGTCACGAAAGATTGACAGTGATAAGGTTGAGCTTTATTGCTACAACTCTTGTTGATATAATTCCAATCTTGTCTGCCACGACCGAAAGACCGTATATTTTTACAATGGGACCGACTTTAAATGGTTCATTTAGGGAGGTGGTCGGTTTATGGAGGTTTTTTTTAATCGTTACATTGGTATTGCATGGGCGATAGTTTGGGATCCAAATGAAGTGATCAATAGAGGGGAGTGGTCGATCTGTGCAGGTGGTTGGTTAGAGAAGTCTTACTGTATTTTTTTCTGTGGGGAGGGGGTGGGTGGAGAAGGGGGGGGGCATTAGTTGATTAAGCAGGGACAATTTCAATCGCAGACAATTCGTCTTATGCTAGGTACACACCTACCATTTTCCGCACCCACCTACCGTATACAATCAAAAACTCCTCAAAAGTCGTGAGGTGTGCACTCCCCTAGCACACCTACCGATTGCGATTCACGACTTAAAACTCACTTTTAGGGCTAAAACGGCTTCCTTATGATTGCGATTCGCGATTCGAAAAATGAATCAGCCCGTTTTCAGTTTTAAGCGGGTCAGGTTGGGTTGCGAGTTTTAGTGCGCGAATCATATACGGTAGGTGTGTACCTAGCATTAGTCATTCCACTGCTCCTTGTCTTATCCTAGTAATGCCGAGCGCCTGGCTAGGAAGCGACAAATGTCAACCTTTAAGTCATTGGTTTGACTCGGCAAGAGCATACTGCACATTTTATTTGGGTGTTTTTTTTGGGGGGTAGCGACAAGTGTCAATCTTTAAGTCATTGGTTGGACTTGGCAGTAGCATACTGCACGTTTTATTTGTGGGCTTTCTTTTGCGGTAGCGACAAGTGTCAATCTTTAAATCATTGGTTTGACTCGGCAGTAGCATACTGCAAATTTTATTTGTGGGATTTTGTTTGAGGTAGTGACAAGTGTCAATCTTAAGTCATTGGTTTGTCTCGGCAGGAGCATACTGCAAATTATTATTATTTTTTTTTTTTGGGGGGTAGTGACAAATGTCAAGCTTTAAGTCGTTGGTTTGACCCGGCAGGAGCATACTGCAGATTTTATTTGTTTTTTGGGGGGGTAGCAACACGTATCAATCTGTAAGTGATTGGTTTGCCTCGGCAGTAGCACGCTGCGGACTTCATGTGTCATGTCCTTTAAAAAAGAATTCTTTTTGGTACAGTAGTTGATTAAACACGGAAATTTCAAGCGCAGACAATTGGTCTTTCTCATTCCACTGCTGTGCGTATCTCAATGTTTTCCCTTCCTCTTGTGTTAACAACTCCCCATTTTCTGGTTTTATTGTTGACAACTCCATGTTTTCCCTTCCTCTTGTGTTAACAACTCCCCATTCTCTGGTTATATTGTTGACAACTCCATATGTTCCTTTCCTCTTGTGTTAACACCTCCCCATTTTCTGGTTATATTGTTGACAACTCAATGATTTCCCTTCCTCTTATGTTAACAACTCCCCATTTTTCTGGTTATATTGTTGACAACTCAGTGATTTCCCTCTTATGTTAACAACTCCCCATTTTTCTGGTTATAATGTTGACAACTCCGCGTTTTCCTGTCCTCTCGTGTTAACGACTGGATTTGTTATCTTTTTGATAGCTTTGTTTGTTTCTTCCTGTTGCGTTAATAACCCCTGTTTTCTCTCGTTGACAGCTCGGTGAAGCCCTTCCAGTGCGAAGTCTGCCTCAAGGCCTACACGCAGTTCTCCAACCTGTGCCGCCACAAACGGATGCACGCCGACTGCCGACAGCAGATCAAGTGCAAGGACTGCGGCCAGGCCTTCTCCACCATGACCTCGCTCTCCAAGCACAAGCGCTTCTGCGAGGGCATGCTGCGGCCGAACGGGCAGCAGCGGGTCGCCTACCCGGGCGTCCCGGCAGACGGCGCCACCGTCGCCAAGACGCCGTCGGGGCTCGGCCTGCTGAGCGCGTCTGCGCAGAGTCCGACGTCAGCGCTGGCTTCCGCTTACATGAACATGTACGGGCCCCGGGCGCCCTTCCCCTTCTACCCGCCCTTCGGCGCCGCAGCTGCCGCCGCCGCCGGGTTCCCGCTCTTCCCCGGCGCGCACCCAATGGCGGCCGTCGGCGGCGGCCACAGCCACGGCCACGGCCACGGTCACTTTGGGCCGCTGATGACCGCTGACGGCCGTCTCGGCGGCGGCATCGTCGGTGGGATCGGCGGCGGCCGCGGGGTGTTACCCGGGGGGAAGCCGCCTGGGTCGCCGGGAGCCGGGAGCCTCCACGGCCAGCCCGGGGAGCCGCCGCTGCTACTGAAGCGCGGGGAGAAGAATGCCTCTGATGGCTCTGAGGGCGACAACAGCTCCGAGGTGAGCTCGGCCAGCGATCTGGACACGTCGACTGGGTCGGATGGTGATTCTAACTTAGAGCTGGGCAGCAACCGAGGAGGAGGACGGCGGAGGCGGCGACTGGAGCTGGAACGGTCACTGCTGCGCGCACACCTTGGAACCGGAAGTGGTGGCGTGCAGGTGGTCAACTCGCACACGCGGCTCGCCAAGTCACCGCCTACCGTTTCGGTGCCACCTGCAGCGCACCGCGCCTCGACGCCGCGTGATGTTATCAGGCGCAGCCCGGTGCGCCGAGAGGACTTGAGTGATGAGGGGGATGACGAGGGCCCGTTCGACTTGTCCAAGTCGTCATCGCCACCGCTGCCGCCACCGCCACCACAGCTGCCAACGCCAACACCTGTCTCCTTTGCTGCTTCCGGCGGCGACCAACCGCTCGATCTGAGCGTGCGTACCAAGGATCCTGTGATGACGCCAAAGACGACACCACGCAAGACGCACATCTTTGGCGGTAGCAGAACCGGAAGTGGCAGTGGAAGTGGAACAGGAAGTAGCCGCAGTAGCGACGGGAAGCGGACGCCGACGTTGATGGCGGTGCCTTCTTCACTGCCAACGTTTTCGTCTTCTTCCTCTTCACCGGATACTCCTCCCTATCCAGTGTCTTCAATTGTGACATCTGGTGGCGAGCGTGGATTGCACTACGCCTACCCGACGATGGCCTCACCAGTGGTCATAGAGCCGATGTACCGAGTCGACAAGGAGAAGCCGCAATCGTATCAGGATGTGGTGGCACGTATGATGGCCTTCAGCCCACGGTTGCCGATGCACCACAACCCGCTCGGCTTCCCAGGGCTGGCCGCCTCCCAGCATATGGGCCTGTTGTCACCTGCACGTCCAGATGCGGCCAAGCTCCTCCCTCCGATGTTGGGCAAGGCTCCAGACCACTTTTCCTACAACACGAGCGTTAACAAGCTAAAAGAGCGTTATGCCTGTAAGTTCTGTGGTAAAGTGTTCCCGCGTTCTGCCAACCTGACGCGGCATCTGCGCACACACACTGGAGAGCAGCCATACAAGTGCAAGTACTGCGAACGCTCCTTCTCCATCTCGTCGAACCTCCAGCGCCACGTGCGGAACATTCACAATAAGGAGAAGCCATTCAAGTGTCCCCTCTGCGACCGCTGTTTTGGCCAGCAAACCAACCTCGACCGCCATCTCAAGAAGCACGAGTCCGATGACCCCACAATGCTCGACTCGCCACTTCCACATGAAGCGGAACTCGAAGAGAAGGATGAGTCCTACTTCGATGAAATCCGCAACTTCATCGGCAAGGCAACTGCAGAGGGTGGTACCGAAGTCAACGGGGTCCGTCCAGAAGGGAGTATCATCGATGCCAACTTCTCACTGACTGGCCAGGTGGTGGAGAAACGCACAATGGATCGCCCAACTTCCGGTGAAAAGCGCCCCGCCCCACCAGACGACCTCGATGATGACCTTGATGACCTCAACGATGACCTCAATGATGACCTTGACCGCGATGAGGATCAGAACGACAGTAGCCATAACAGCTCGACCCCAAAGAAGGCGCGAATGGAAAATAACAACATTAACGGGGAGACTTCCTCGAACAGTGGTGACAATGGTTTCCATGTGGAGAGCGAACTAGACGGAGAGGAGGAGGGAACTGAGGAGGAGCGAACCACCTCATCGCCTTCCTTAAATGGGCTTAGCGACCCACAAATAAAGGCTCCCCTTGCCTGCTCTAGTTAAGCATCACTATCAACGCGCTGACACACTCTGGCTACCAGGGTATTGTAAGCAACATAGCATAGTAGTTCTTGTGATCAGGCTAGGTGGCTTGTGATGCTCCCTCACCCCCTGGTGTGGACGCTGAGAACTTTCAGCCCATTTCGGTGACAGCATGACGGATTGACTTGCCAAACATCGCCATGACAGCCTCGTGAAATAATACTTGACAGTTGACAGTATATGCACAGACACAAGATGGCTGAACTCACAACAGTGTTGGGAGAGTGAAGTTGACTATGTATGTATATAAGGAGTGTGTGTATATATATATATATAAGTATACACGCATGAGTATATAAATGTATCTATATCCTATTTTATATTGTTGTTATACTAAGGATGTATACAGCCATGATCTCTGAATGAAAAAAAAAGATCCCCAACAAAAACAGAAACTGGAACGCAGTTGAAGCACTCCAGGTTTCCTCCCTGCGTGTTGTTACCCCGATCATTCTCTGTACCTTCTCATGACCTACTTTGTTGACCTAATTCTAAGAGTTGTCGTAGAGTCGAAGGATATGTAATCTGCGGGTAGGAGGGTGAGTTTTTGGTAACCCCCCCCCCCCCCGAAGGCTGTTGTCGCGTCTCTGTCCTTCTAAAAAAATAAATCCTATTTATAAACATTGATGTGATACCTGAAGGGTCCCTGCGGTGACGTCACACACCATCCCCGGACTACTTGTCGTCCAAAGAATCCTAACTCATTATAATAATAAATAAATAATTAATTAATTAACATTGATTGAATGCATTCCAGGATAATGTGAATGGCAATTGTTAGCGTGTTTGTGTGAGTAGAGGAACTGCACTGAGTTGAACTAATACATAAATAGGTAGCTGTATCCTTAAACAGCCGGAAGCACACATTTTGAGAACTAGTCAGTTAGGTGGGCAAATAATAATAATAATTATTTTTTGTTTGTTTTGTTTTGTTTTGAGATGTTGCTAGGGCAACCAGTATTAACCTGCTTGAGAGGTGGATGGATGTATGTGTGTATGCCTGTTTACACCGTGTGTACATTCTCGATGCATTGAGGAAAATCGAATTGGTGGACATGGACAAGGAAAGAGCTCTACAAACACACAAAATCAGCAAGAATAATCTTTCTCTTTCTTTCTTTATTTTATTTTTTTTATTAAATTTTTTTTTTCTTAAATATTAAAAAAAAAAGAAGAAAATTCTCTACTTGCGCAGAGCTGGTTTTTGGGTGAATCCACATTGACTGTGTTATTTATGGAAGTGAGCTGAACCCCTTGTGTGTAATTTATTAATGTCTTGAGAAGAGGTTGGGTGTGGGGTGGGGTGGGGGGGTGATGGGTGGGTATGGCATTGGGTGGAAACATGTGCAAACCCATAGGAAACAACATCACATATGTCATGAGAGAATAATGCTGGGCTTTAACCAACTCAACTCAACTCAAAACTGGAAGAACGGCGACGACGGACTGTCGGCAGGCAGCTGACTGACTGACCCCCGACTGATTGTCGTTCCTAGTTGTGTCGGTGTGTGTGCCCTGTGAAATGGGTTGATTAAGATTCTGGCTCAACCGGTCTCTACTGACTGACACATAGAGTAAACTGTTGACAGCCAAGAAACAAAATTATTTAACAAAAAAAAAAGAGAAAAAAGATCCGCCAGTAATTTGGGCACGGTCTTGCCTATTGGGACTAAATCGGCATCGGGGAGTTAGTTGGTCAGCATTGGTTAGGTTAAAGCCCGGCATGATCTTGCCTATTGGGACTAAATCGGCATCGGGGAGTTAGTTGGTCAGCATCGGTTAGGTTAAAGCCTGGCATGATCTTGCCTATTGGGACTAAACCGGCATCAGGGAGTTAGTTGGTCAGCATCGGTTAGGCTAAAGCCTGGCATGATCTTGCCTATTGGGACTAAATCGGGATCAGGGAGTTAGTTGGTCAGCATCGGTTAGGTTAAAGCCCGGCATGATCTTGTCTATTGGGACTAAATCGGCATTGGGGAGTTAATTGGTCAGCATCGGTTAGGTTAAAGCCTGGCATGATCTTGCCTATTGGGACTAAATCGGCATCGGGGAGTTAGTTGGTCAGCATTGGTTAGGTTGAAGAGCGTCATGATCTTGCCTATTGGGACTAAATCGGCATCGAGGAGTTAGTTGGTCAGCATCGGTTAGGTTAGAGCCCGGCATGATCTTGCCTATTGGGACTAAATCGGCATCAGGCAGTTAGTTGGTCAGCATCGGTTAGGTTAAAGCCCGGCATGATCTTGCCTATTGGGACTAAATCGGCATCGGGGAGTTAGTTGGTCAGCATCGGTTAGGTTGAAGCCCAGCATGATCTTGCCTATTGGGACTAAATCGGCATCGGGGAGTTAGTTGGTCAGCATCGGTTAGGTTAAAGCCCGGCATTATGAGCTCTGAACAGGAACAAATCACAGCACCCTGTTCTTCTAACTACTACATGGATTGTATATATATATATATATGTATGTGTGGATCTGAAACAGTCCCATCTGTTTGTTCTCAAGCGAAAACAGGTTGCTCCATTTGCCATACATGTGAAGGGAAAAATAAACCAAACATATTTAAAAACTCACCCAGTTAATCAGAACTTCTTTTTAAAATATATACAGGCATGTGATTGCTCCAGTTTTAACTGGAATTCCACTTTTTTTCTGGCTGCCGAAATCGGAATTCAGTTTTTTTTTAAATTCAGTTATTTTCTGGCCGCCGAAATACCATCCCTCTCGTGACTCAGTGGGATGCTGTATGTCCCCACGATAACCTAAAAAAAAAGAAAAATTTCCTGCACCCAATCACATGCCTGTATATATGACATTAAATATATATATGATGTATAAGCAATTATGCCTGTATAAAGGTGCGGAATGGAATTATCATATTATTGTTCTTTATTACACTTATTAGGTGCCTTACTCTATTCCTGGCTACTTCCACGACGTGACCAGTGGCGCTGCCACCGGCACAAATCCAAACCGGGATGCTCTGTGTCATTCATGACAGAGAATATAAAACATATACATATCATATTCCCCGTGCCCCCAGCTCTACCAATTTGGATTTCCACCGCTGTGTATAACTTACAGCGTCATCAAAGGCCGGTTGCTCTCATACCATGTCTATGTGGTGTGGGAGGTTAAAAATCCCTTGGGTCGGTAAAAGTGTAGGCTCGGGCTTTCTATCGACCAGCAGTGGAATGAGGAAGACCAGTCGTCTATGACTGAAATTTCCCCTGCTTAAACAACTAATGGACCAAAAAAAAAACACAAAAAAAACCCCACATATATAACCCATATATTTATGTATAGTTAAGTTCCGCGGACTGACAATACATGAAGGACTAGGTTTGATGATATACATTCGATTCTGTTTTTGTTTGTTTATTGCATTATGCCTTAGAAACATTTAAGATCATACCAGGATGGGTGCTGACAGTTCGCATTCATGGTGACTTAATAGTGCTGCCCCACTGGGAAACCAGGCTGCCAAACACCATGCCCCCAATATCCCACACAGTCACATTATCCTGATTTTGAGCTAACCAGTCCTTGTCCTATCCTATTAATGCCAAGCACCAGCTGTGAATATGGCCTATGCTGCCGACATGTCGTAAAACAACCATCAATCAATCAATCAACCGAGCATCAGGCTAGGTAGTGACAAGTACAAATTTTGTAAGTCATTGGTTTGACTCGGCTAGGATTCTAACTCCCGACCTTCCACACGTGAAGCCTGTCTACTGATTCAGCCACCGCGTCCATTCATTTTATTCTGAATAGGCTGGCATTAAAATGCCACGCCCACATTAAGACACAACATTTTTTTATTGGTGCAAGTTGCTCCATCGCGAGTTAGCCGCTTTGAGCAGAGCTGTGGTAGTTACAAGGGATGTTTGTACTCCGCTGGTGGCGACACTTGGCCCTGGCGGCCAAAATGATCACCACCCAACCAACACAAATACCTGGGGAGAGGATGGTCTGCACGTGCTCCAGCCTTATGGTGCTGTCACATTATGACGCTTCTCACCAACGTGCGTCGACCTGTGTGATTTTTGGCGCTAGGCCGGGATATGTCAGGAAGCGTTACGCGCGCGTTACACGCGCATTGGTAGTCATTGATATACGGCGATGTTCGACGATGCGCGGGTGCCAATGTTATGGCGATGTTAGGAGCACGTCGAGATATGTTAGACATGCTGGAATAACGTTATGTGACCAGTAGGCTCACGCTGCGCAAGCGTGAGGCTCATTCCCACATGTTACGCCAAATCTTTTTTGTTTTTTTTCTCACGCGTCGATATACATTACCACAACGTCAGCCGCACGCTACCAATATGTTGCGCTGACACCGAAAAGTATGATGTGTCTCGACATTAAAAAGTGATTTTGCGCATTGGTGGCGCACTGGCGAGAAGCATCGTAATGTGACAGGGCCATCACACTGACCAGTATTATCTAGTCAACAAGTCAAGACACAGTTTGGATGAGAAGTTCTCTGGCTGGCACATACGTAAAGGGAATCTTGGAAAAATAACAATGGCGCCATCTTAGAATCATACCTGCGACCAATCATTACTACAGACTCTGCTTGGAGAGGCTTCTGCCATCATGTTTTGATCCTAGTACAGTATAACCCCATTAAACCAAACTTGAAGGGACCCGATAAATTTGTTTGGATTAACCGATTATTGGCTTAACCGAGTTTTGGCTTCGAATTTGACTTGGCTTTGCAAAAACGCAAATGCATTATGAATGCAATATACAATGTATGTGGACACTTTGATTATTGTTTTTTATGTATGTACAGTCTAACCCAGTTAAAGAAGCTCAGTTAAACCAAACGATCGATTAATCCTAACTTGTTTCGGCGGCCCGGCAAAGTACTACCATTTATCATATAAAAAAAGTCTCAGATAACCTTATAACCACATGAAAGTTTGGTTTAACCATACCGGAAGTGGCCTGGGGCCCGGCAATTTTATTTGGATTAACCAATAGTTTGGATTAACCTACTTTGGTTGAACCAACTTTTTTATATGATCAATGGTAGTATTTTGCCGGGCCGCCGAAAATAGTTTGGATTAACCGATCGTTTGGTTTAACCGAGCTTGGTTTAACGGGGTTGTACTGTGTGTCCTTTCTTATCTGGGATACAGGATTCAGTTTGTTGCAACAGTGCTGCCGTGCAAGCAAGCCGACTAATCAGTTTGTTCAAAACCTAATTAAACCAGATGGACTTGATTCACATGGGTAACTGGAAATGTTAAAATTTAACAAATAAAATTAGTGTTAGTGCAGTCAGCACGCAGTCAGCCAAGTATACACTTGATGGTTACTACAATCACCAAAGTACTGAACGGTATGTCCATGCTAACTATTACTGCAGTCAATGTACAAAATAGTACAGCATTTCCTGCTATGGGTACTACAGCCAACAATGTAGTAAATAGTATGCCCTGCTAAGACTACAGTTATCGCAATCAACAACGTACATAATAGTATGCCCTTTCCTGCTATTGCTACTGGAGTCAACAAAGTATATAGCTGTATGGTATGTCCTTCCTTGCCATGGTTAGTGCAGTCAACAAGGTATGTAATAGGATGTCCTCCCGTGCTCTAGTTACTGCAGTCAACAATGTACATAATATAATTAATACTATGTCCTCCATTCTACAGCTACTGTAGTCCTGCTCTGCTATGGTCACCATAGTCAACAAAGTCCCTCATAGCATGTTGTCCTTTGCTATCGTTACCGTAGTCAACAAAGTCCGTCATAGCATTCCTTATCTGCTGCGGTGACCATAGTCAACAAAGTCCCTCATAGCATGTCATCCTCTGCTATGGTTATCGTAGTCAACAAAGTCCCTCATTGTATCTCCTTCTCTAGTATGGTTACCGTGGCCAACAAAGTCTGTCATAGTATGTCCTTCTTTGCTATGGTTACTGTAGCCAACAAAGTCTGTCATAGTATGTCCTTCTTTGCTATGGTTACTGTAGCCAACAAAGTCTGTCATAGTATTCCTTCTCTGCTATGGTTACGGTAGTCAACAAATTCTGTCGTAGTATGTCCTTCTTTGCTATGATTACTGTAGCCAACAAAGTCTGTCATAGTATTCCTTCTCTGCTATGGTTACCGTAGTCAACAAAGTCTGTCATAGTATGTCCTTCTTTGCCGTGGTTACCTTACACAACAAAGTCTGTCATAGTATGTCCTTTTCTGCTATGGTTACCGTAGTCAACAATGTCTGTCATAGTATGTCCTTCTCTGCTATGGTTACCGTAGTCAACAATGTCTGTCATAGTATTTCTTCTCTGCTATGGTTACCATAGTCAACAATGTCTCTCATAGTATGTCCTTCTCTTCTATGGTTACTGTAGTCAACAAAGTCTGTCATAGTATGTCCTTCTCTGCTGTGGTTACCATAGCCAACAAAGTCTGTCATAGTATGTCCTTCTCTGCCATGGTTACCATAGTAAACAAAGTCTGTCATATTATCTCCTTCTCTGCTATGGTCACCATAGTCAACAAAGTCTCTCACTTAGCCCTGTTCACACGGGCAATGTAAATCGATTTGTAGAAAGCGACTTGCCTAGTTCGCCTCACATTTCTCGTGTGAATGGGCGTCTGATGCGGATTAGGGCTGATTCGACACACGTGATGCGGATCCTGTAAACCACCTAAGCGAGGTAGTCTATGTGAATCGATTCCTGTGATGCGGATAATTTTGCCCGTGTGGACGCACTGAGGCGGATTAAGCAGCTCACACGCATGCGCAGTCGACCTTAGTTTGTTGACTTTCCGGTCGATCAAAAGCGCATATTATATAATTTAATTAATGAAACCGCTATCTATGCACAGATATTTTGTTCATGATTTATTTTTAGGGTTTCACTGCACAGCAGAAGTTTTGACCGTTCCAAACCAATACGATTCAGTAATTACATATCTAGGTCGAACCCACACTCTCTGGTGCCAGCATCGTCGAACCTAAAATGGCGCTGGTTAGTCTGTACTTGCTCATGTGCAGATATCCACTTCCGCCTCACGCAGTGCCCGTGTGAACGGGCGCCTAATTCGCCTCACCTGATTCGATTTGCCTGATTCGTCTCACATTTTGCCCGTGTGAACAGGGCTCATGTCATTCTCTGCTACAGTTACTGTAGTCAAAAAAGACCCTAATAATACTACCACATCTGATTGTATACTTACACACACCCATCCACAGTAGTAATACGCATTTTCGCCAGACAATTCTGCATCAAGACCAATGTTGTCCTGCCATAACAGGTGTCTTGTAATCGAATAGACAATCAAATGAAATGTTTGTGCATTGAAAAATGTACTGCAAGTGGCATGGGCTTGATGAAGACAGGTACTACTGTACTTGTACTGTCCCTCCCCCATCTCCAAATACACACATATATTTACAACTAGACCAGAGGGGATGACTGGATGATTTGAGCATCAGTCTCCTGTTTTGGTAGATCGTGTGGTTCGAACCCATGGTCGAGTCAAAGCAATGACTTAAAAATTAATACTTATAGCTTCTGAGCGAGACGCTCGGCATTAACACGATAGAGCAAGGACTGGTTGGCTCAGTGTCAGGATAATGTGACTTGAGTGGGACATCAGGTCATACTGCTGGTGGCCTGGTCTCACAGTAGGGAAGCACTATAAAGATGCCATGAGTTTGCACTGACACAAGTCGATACCCGTCCTGACGTAAAATTCTAGCGATGGAGTACTTCTAGCGATGGAGTACTTCTAGCGATGGAGTAATGTACATAACGTTGGTCAGCATACCGTGAGCGTATGCAAGCATTTTACAAACGTTTTGCGAACGTTTTCTGAGGCACATGAACCCTCTCATACGCTAGCAATAGGTTAGAGATACGTTGTGCATACGTTGTGTGTACGTTGTGTGTACACCCATTTTTATCCCCTGCCGCTGAAAAGTTGATGAATGCTGAGGTACTGGCAAATTTTCTAATGTTGAGCACACGCTGACGCCATATGTCATAGTGTGACAGCCCCTTAAGTCTCAGAAGTCCTAGTTGGTGTGCTCTGTACCACCGAAGACAAGGTTAGAAAATTGTGCCACTCAGCACTTTCCTGTGAAATACAGCAAACAAGGTATCCTAGCCCAGCCTGATTGCTGTACCATTGAAACAAGGGGACAGGTTCCGTAGCCCACCCTGACTGCTGTATCATGAAAGACAATGTATGACAATTATAGTGTATTATTTTCAAATATTAATAAAGAAAACAATATTTTAGTGTAGTAAAGTTCAAACATACTCTAAGCACTTTAATCTGTGCCATACATAAATAAAATTTGTAATTATGTCTGAGGAAGAAAACTACTACTACACCTGATCAAAGACAATACACCTTATTCGCGGTGGGATGGCGCAACTGCAGGATTATTTAAGAAATTCCTATTGGAAAGCTCTGACTGAGTTGAGCGTCTTTTCGTTCATTTTCTTTGGTACCACCGACTACTAGCCACCGTGTGATATGGGGAGAAAACCCCACCCAATCTGGCACTGATTTAAATAGAAAGATGCACTGGCATGTACCGCATCAACAAATTTCAGCAATTGAATTGATTGACCATGACCTTCACTCATGGTCTAGTTAATCACTGTGGTATGCTCCATAATATATATCAAGGATGTACATTTTCCGATTTTCAGTGAATTTCCTCCCTACACCCCCAGCACCCAAGCTCATATGAGGCATTTCCGCTGATAGGTTTAGCGCCAGACAATTTACTGGAGTGAGATGTCTGCTTTTTATCATTGTTGAAGGCGATCCCCTGATAATCATACAGTTGGGTAATTCAGGGCCGCGTTCAATGTATGCCTCCGAGGTGCCTCGCAGAAATTCCTGATGTCACACTAGTCTGAATGGCAAAAGCAGTCAGTTGTCTCGAAAATGGCAACCTCCATGGGAGGCAGCCATTTGCAAGTGAAAAGCTGCGCTGTGATTGGCTGAAACCACTGCATATGGCGGCCAATTTCGAGGCAATTTTTGGCTCCTGTTTGAAATGGGAGGGATCTCTGAAACGTCTCCGAGACGCACCCTGAACGCAAATAAGCCAAAAGGCAGCTCCGAGATGTCTCCAAGACGTCTCGGAGGCGTACGCTGAACGCGGCCCAGGTTGCTTAAAGGTACAGATGAGCCATGCATGGGTTGTGACTGATTCAGTACAAAGTAAAATCAGTTGATAATACCGCTATTAACTGCTAATGCCACGTTGGAAACGGGTTTTTGTCCGATTGCAGCATGCAAAGCATAAGTTACTCCTACAACCCTGTCCTGATGTGACCTTAGATGTTGCCAGGACGTAAAACTCCAACAACCAACCTACAGGACTGTTGCTGTGAGAGGGCTGCTGAACAACCTATAAAAAAAGTGTCCGAACGTTGGGTTATGGAAATAACCGCATGGTTTTGTAATCTAAGGCGGTAAATATATCGTTCTAATACTTATTTATCATTTTTGATTCAAGAATTGATGAAATCATGTAGATAAATACACATTAAAACCTAAAAGTAAAATTGAGAGTTTTCCATGGCTACTACCATTTTGTTTATTTTACATTCTCTCGGAATTCCTTAACACAATGCCAATTGAGATAAACACTGCATGCTGAAACCAGCCACTCCACAGGTAGTTTATATTTGTTTCATACCACGGCATTGTATGCATATTATACTTAGATATTATATATAATGTAATATGATATGTGTTATGTAATATATGTAATATATAATATATAAAATATAGATTATATAGACTATAATAAATATAATATACATAATATATATAATAAATATAATAATATAATATATATAATGCATATGATACACATGATGCATATGATACATATGATATATAAGACTATATGGTATACATGATATACCTGATATAATGTTATTATGATATACATGGTATAATGATATACATGATGATGTACATGATATATATGGTATACATGATATAATGATATACATGGTATACATGATATACACGATATACACGATACACACGATATACATGATGCACATGATACCCATGATATACATGATATACATGATATAGATGATGTACATGATGTACATGATGTACATGATGTACATGATGTGCATGATGTGCATGATATGCATGATAAGCATTGTATGCATGGTATGCATTGTATGCATGATATGCATGGTATGCGTGATATATGTTATATATATTATATATGCTATATATGTTATATATATTATATATATATAATATATATAACATTATATATTACATATTCCATTTTGCACATCGCATATCATACATCATATATATTATATCCGTATAATATTCATGTACTCACAGACGCATGTTTATTGTTATTTGCATTTATTTTCAACATGAAATAGTGAAAAGACAAACTGATAAACCAAGGTCAAGGACACGTTTTCAGGTTCCAGCTGTTTTATTCTCACTCTTCGGCGCGGGACGTAACTCAGACGGTAGAGTGTCCAGCTGTGTAGGTGTGGGTCATCCTGTCGATCCTGCTCAGTGGACGCATTTGAAGTTTGGGTTATTTTCCATTCCAACCAGTTGTCCATAACTGGTTCATCAAAGGGTGTGGTATGTGCTGTCCTGTCTGTGGGAAAGTGAATATCAAAGATCCCTGGCTGCTTATTGGAAAGAGTAGCCTATGTGGCAGCAGCAGGTTTCCTCTAAAGAAATTTGTCAGAATAACCAAATATTTTACTCTAATAGCCGATGATAAAAATCAACGTGCTCTAGAGGCGTTGTTTAAAAAGAAAAAAAAATGCTCACTCTTGCTCATAACTGAAGTGGGTTATATATGGCTTGTTTGTTTGTTGTTGTTTTACATCCTAGCAACACCTAGATCGGACTCCTAATCTGAAGGTCGGTAGTTTGATTCCCCGTGGCCCCACCTCTGCCTATTTGGATTTCCACTGCTGTGTATAACTTACAGCATCATCAAAGGCCAGTTGCTCTCATACCATGTCTGTGTGGTGTGGGAGGTTAAAAACCCCTTGGGTCAGTAAAAGTGAAGGCTCAGGCTTTCTATTGACAAACTGTCTAATGGTCAAAACAAGTCTATTCAGACTTATCCATGATAGGCAGTATACATCTTCAAGAAAAAAATAATCTCCCGCCAAAGTATCATTTTAGCTTGTTTTGTTGTTGTTTCCTTTTGCATAATCTGATGGTTTTGAGTTTCTGTCATTTTCTGAGATAAATACATTAGGTTGATCATTATAATCTACCTTACTTTAGTTTGAAGTAACTTTTATTTTAAATGGTTAACCATTCAGATATTTGAAGTGTACACACATATCAAATTAATTTGGCAAGCATGCCAAAACTAGGCTTCTGCAGTAACGGGTTCTATTAAATTGACTCTGCATTCCCCTCCATGTGGCAACAAACGGATAATAAGTGCATTGGTATCAAAGTTAGATATGTAGAATAAAATCTAGTTAATTGTTTTGGTTTTGAAAATTTGATGCTTCATCAGACGATGCAGCTTTAACAAAATTTATTTTTACACAAATCTTTCATCAAAATGCACCAGAATGCATTATTTTATTTAGATTTTCCCCCGCACCTTCCACCCTACAGCCACGCCATTTCTTCTTATTTCCACTTTGTGTATTAGGGAGATCTCAGTACTCACACTCTGATCTACTTTGCCCTTCTGTGAGAGTTATGCACAGCCAGATTCCATAAGCTGACAGCTTAGTTCAGACCCTATATTAATTAGTTTGTTTGTTTATTTGTATATTTGTTTATTTGTTTTAGCAACGCCCCCCTCCCCCCCCGACACAGCACACAAAGTAAACTTCGACTATTGGCGGAAGACCCTATATTAAAGTTGCACAATCCTTTCGTTTTGAATTGTTGTCCTATTCTCTGTTTTTATTTTCTTAGACATTTCATTACATTATTATAATTCAAAGTTGCATAGTCTGCTGATTTTGAGTTCATGCCAATGTTTTCAGATAAAACATTAGGTTGACGAGTAGTAGTAAAATATACTTTACTTTTGTTTTAATTAACCTTTATTGTAAAAATGGTTAACTTTGAAGATATTTGAAGTGAAAACATATCATATTGATTTTGGTGTGCACATCAAAATTCTGACACCGTAGGCTTCAGTAGCTGTGTAGGAACAAGTTCTATTAAATTGACTTAGTATTCCCTTCTATGTCAGGGCACAGGTCATAGGTTGGATGGTTGTTGGAGTTTTACATCCTGGCAACATCTAAGTGTAAAGAGTAGGTCTCCATAAAGTAAAGTTGAATCCTTCCTCCAACTAATAGTTTTACCACTCGTCATGGTCACCAGTATGTAAAGTCTACTGCTCGAATCTGTGGTTCTGTAGGCAGACTATGGTGAAATCAATACAGACAAAGAGAAAGGACGAGTATAAAGCGTGAAAGAAGAGAGAGAATCAAGCCCTCTGGTTTATTATTTATATGGTACATGGATTCAGTGTAGAGTATCACCCCCACCCTATTCCCCCAATGGGAAACAAACATTCTTAGCTCTACCAATAGGGATCCAGCATTCCTGGTCCCCATGGTTACCAGTGATCTGCCCACCACCACCAAGCTGTGTGGCTCCCCTGGCCACCACCAACCTTGAGCCTGAGTGTGGTGATCCTGACTAGCAGAGGGGGGAGGGGGTAGCGTGTAGGCCTCTGAGTGCCCCTTACACACAGTCCTGCCAGCACCACTATGTCTATTTACCTATCAATCAAGCACCACCAGCACATACATAAACACATATATGCACCTTGTCACGTATACCTGTTTCGTAATAGAACATTTGCATTCCCCCACCAATGCTTTAATATTGGAATATTTTACATAAGGTTATATCAGGACTGGTACTGACTTGTGACAGTCCACACTCTTGGCGACTTAATAGTGCTGCCCCACTGGGAGACCAGGCCGCCAGCACTATGACCTGATATTGCACTCCTGACACTTATTCGGCCAGTCCTTGCCCTATCTTAATGATGCTAGGAAGCTACAAGTATAAATTTTTAAGTCATTAGTTTGACTCGACCAGGGTTCGAACCCGTGGGTTAGAATCTCACGATCTCGTCCGGGCTAGTCACAGCTATATCTCACACGGTGGCAGGTGGGTGGAGGTGGATAATACACAATGATACAGGGAGTGGTATTTTATCTCATGTAAAATATTGTCTAGGATAATTTCAGTGCAATCTCTATTAGAAACAGATGAATGGCAATACTCACTCCCTATTAACTATGGTCATCAGCTGGCATATGGTTATAGGTTTTGTTTGTTGTTTTACGTCCTAGCAATATCTAAGGTTATATCAGGACGGGTACCGACTTATGACAGTGTGCACTAATGGCGACTTTATAGTGCTGCCCCACTGGGAAACCAGGCCGCCGGCGATATTGGAAGTGCAAACATGCAGAATTCATTTTGGCAAGCACTTTGAAACCCTGATACTTGTTGCTTCCTACCCAAGCAGTTGCTCGGCATTATTAGGATAGGGCAAGGACTGGTTAGCTCAGTGTCAGGATAATGTCACTGAGTGGGATATTGGGTCATACTCATAGTGCTGGGCCACCTGATTTCCCAATGGGGGAGCACTATAAAGTCGCCATGAGTGTGCACTGCCACAAGCTTGTCCTGATATGACATTAGATGTTGCCTGGACGTAAAACTCCAACAACCAACCAACCTTCTCAAACCCTGTCTCTCCACCACCACTCCCTCACACTCACCCAATATCAGACCAACTTGTGGCTTTTCAGTTTACCCCCCATGTTTCCCTGCCTTGATAACTTCCACCACCACCCACCACCACCCACCACCACTCACCACCCACCACCCTCCAATACCGCCTTTATCAACGCTTACGCGCGTTTGAAACAGATAGCTTCAAAATGCCCTCAATTGTCTCCTTACGCCAGGCGAAACAAAGTGCCCCCATGTCTACGGCCGAGATTACGTTTGACCCCGCCTGACCCCTGATCTCTCCTGACCCCAGTTGTCTGCCGCGCCTGCGTCCGCGCACAATCCAGCGCGCAGTTCCAAAACTGCCCGCAAGATGGCAGCAGTGGGACGGAGGTTCCCACCCACCCCCCGCAAGCCTCACCCACTCACTCAAGCCCTCCCCCCGCCCCCTCCACACACACAATCCACCCACCCCCATCTCCCAGCATGCACCGAGCGCGGATAAATACAATATTTTTCGCCGACTGCCTTGACCTGTGACAAAGCCTCCTTTTGTGCGCGGAACATCACCCGTCTGATTGCGGCGGTTCTCCGGTCGTGGGTGACCCCGGCAGTGACAACGAAAGGTCACGGAGACGCAGCGCGCAGACACACAGACACACAAGACACAGACGCCGCCTGGTGCGCGGGACCCTCATCGTTTGTGGCGCCCCCTGGCGGAGCGGCGAGGAACAATGGGCGGGGCGGTGATTATATAAGTGGCGTGTTGGAAGACGCCGTAAACCAGCGCGCCCCCGTCAGGCAGCGTCATCAACTACTCCCCGCAGATGCGCCTCCTGGTGTCTGTCCGCGGAACAACCAACAAATCGCCGTCCTTTGTTTCTTGTTGATTGTTTGGTGGTTGCTTTACGCCATATTCACGGCGATTGTTTGTTGTTTGTTGTTCTACGTCATAGCAACATTTAAGGTCATATCAGGACGGGTAGCGACTTGTGACAGTGCGCACTCATGGGGATGTTATAGTGCTGCCCCACTGGGAAATCAGACAGAAAAATGACAGAAACTCAAAACCATCGGTCCGGTAGGGAGGCGTTGGAAGCCATTTTATTTTGGGGGGTTCTAGTTCCGGTTAGTTATTGCTAAATGGCGCCACCTGGGGAGCTGCGGGTAGCAGTAATGCGCATAGCGGCACGTCGGTCGACACGAACCCTGGGCACACAGACACACACTCACACACACACTCACACACACACAATGGGGACATCTTCACCTGTTCACACACACATTGTTGTTGAATAGGCCTCTTCTTATCTCGCTTCGGCCATTTTTCTTTGCTCAAACTCTTCAGTTTAAGTACCGCTGTATGCGGGAGGTTTTTTGTTTGTTTGTTTGTTGGGGCTTTACGTCATAGGCACATCTAAGGTCATAGCTGGAAGGGGACTTTCCATCTCACTGAAAGCCACTTTTCATAAAGTTGCAAAGTCTGATGTTTTTGAGTTTCTGTAATTTTCTGAGATGATTATAATTATTAGGTTGATCGTTATAATCTACCTTACTTTAGTTCGAAGTAACTTTTATTTCAAATGTCTAAGTTTTGAGATATTTGATGTGCCAACATTACACATTATTTTAATTCTGTCACCATAGGCTTATACAATAACCTATTCTGTTAAATTTACTCAGTATTCCCTTCTATGACTTCATTAAAAGAAATGTCACATATACAGGTATGAGTATCTAGGTTGATTGCACCAGGGAGCCTCGGTAGACTAGTCCTTAGGACACTAGCCCTGGTGTGGGTTCAAGTCCTGCTATAGCTGCAATGTTTTCCATTCGCAAAAACCATTCCGCACATATAATATATGTATATACATATTAAAGTTGCATCATCCAATGGTTTAGAATTTCTGCATTTTTTCTGAGATAAATATATTAGATCGATCACTAATATCTACTTTACAGTAGTTCAAAGTTACTTTTCTTTTAAATGGTAAACTTTTGAGATATTTTGAGTGCAAACATGGAAAATTAGTTTTGACAAGCTTGCCAAAAGTCTGACACCATAGACTTCTGCAGTAACAGGTTCTGTTAATTTGACTCAGTATTGCTTTCTACGCAGAAACAAATGCTTAATAAGTGCATCAGTATCTAAGTTAGATATGTAAAATCAAATCTATATAATTGGTTTGGTTTTGAAAATTTGATATTTCATTGGATTATGCAGCTTTAAGTAAATATACATTTGGAAGTTAAATTTGCATCGTCCGATAAACAAATAGTTTTATACTTCCAATTACCAATCTTCAGGTTGTGCACTTACACACTGTAAGTTACAGTACATGCACAGCGGCGGTGCAGCACAATACAGCTCTATATAGGCCCTATTGAATTCTCGTCACCAATGACCTTGGGATATGGGGGAGGAGGGGGGGGGGGTTATTGCAAATCTGAAATATTGTTTAATATTTGTTGCTACATAGAAGGGGATAAATACTAGGTACATTTTGTTGAACCTGTTACTGCTGAAGCCTATGGTGTCAGGATGTTGACGTGCTTGCAAATATTAATTTTGCATGACTTCACTTCAAAACTTCAAACATCGCCAAATTTCGCCATTTAAAATAAAAGTATGCTTCAGACAAAAGTAACGTCGGTTATAATAATCAACCTAATATAAAGATAATTGAATTAAGATTTTTTTTACAGAAACTTAAAACTAGCGGACTATGCAACTTTAACTTTTAAGCCCAGGTATGAAAAGTGGCTTTCATTGTTTCAGCGAGATGGAAATTCTCAGTTTAACTCAGCCAGAGATCGAACCGACAACAAAAGCTTCTGCTGTTCATATAAATTTCCAGATTCCAGCATTCCAGGCAAGGAGAGAGAGACAGAAAAAGAGAGAGAGAGAGAACAAAAAACACCCCCAAAAAATGGCAGGAAAAGGGCATGTGAAGCGTCATTCTGTAGGCTTTGTTGCCCACAAGTCAAAGAAAAGGGAATTGGACATGAGAGGACATTCATGCCGCCGTACATGCTTTATGGTTTGTTCGAAGGAGAGAACCCCAAAGGGCGGCGTCCATGCACCGTGAGGCGATTACACGTGGGTGGTGGAGGGGGTGGGGGTGGGGGGTGGGGGGGGTGGGTGGGTGAAGCGTTTACTTCTTACTGTTCACATCGCGTGAGGAACAAACCACGAGACCGGCCATCGATATGCGAAGCGCTTACCCCCCCCCCCCCCCCCCCCCCCACTACCACCACTAACTACCACCACCAACACCCTAAGGGCCCCATCCCACCGACTCCTCCCTCCCTCCTCCATCCCTCCTCCACACTCCCTCTACCCCCACCCTGCCCCGTCCAGCACTCCTACACACACCGTCACCTACCACACCATCATCGCCACACTCCCTCACCACACTCCCTCACCACAC
>CM059200.1:32788271-32864880 GCA_030323885.1 Branchipolynoe longqiensis
CTCTCAGAGCAGATCCGAAATCCCCCAAGCGCTCTCACCTGTTATTGTCTAGTGCGCATGTACCTATTTCTTCTTCTTATTATTATTATTATTAAATCGCCGACATTATTAAATCGCCGTCATTTTGTTTGACTTTTATAATCCTAGTAACATCGAAGGTCAAATCAGGATGGGTACCGACTTGTGACAGTACACGCTCATGGCGACTTTATCACACTCAACGAAGAGAGATTTGCGTGAACAAATTACCGGAAATGTTACTTAATTAAGAATTTCTACTGGGTTACTTTGATCAAAATGTCTTTGCTCCTTGGGGAACTGAATCTTGTCTAACCCCCAATAACCGTTGTTTGCTTTTTTTGTGTGCTCGGTAGGCAAACAAACAAACAAACAAACAAAATAATCTTGTCTAATTCCAAACAAAACCAAAGCAAAATAAAATAAAATAAAAAAGATAGAAAGTAAAATAAATGGTTCCAGTGTCTGTCTTCACACAGCATTGCTTTCTCTGCATTAAATCAATACCCACCCATGGTATGACCTCAGATGTTGCTAGGACGTAAACCAACAACAAACATATAAACCCACTACATTGAAAATTCCACATGCCAAGATATAAATAAACACATATATGTGGTCTAAAGGAAAATACTACCATTGTACTTTTTGTAGCAAGGTTACTAGGTTGATAGGTCGTTGGTGTTTTTTTATCTGTGTTTTTTTTTCTTCTCAATGGTGTAATGTGACGAGAAACAAACAGTATTATTTTCTCTTTGCTCGCCGCTGATACTGATAGAGAGACGACAATCTAACTAATGAGTTTTAACAGCTCGGGGACGTGCTGGGTCCCGGTTCCATATTTACGAGCCAACACGCGATACTGACATCAATGTAAATAATGTACTCGCGTCGACATTTGCTTAGCGTAAGTTTTAGATCTAATTGTGTTTATTAAAAGCATGTTTGGTGTTATGCACTGACAACGCTGAGTCACGCGAACAATAACAGCGAGAGATGGGGAGATGAGAGATGGGGAGATGGGGAGATGGGGAGAGGGGGCGAGAGAGGGGGAGAGAGGGAGAGAGAGAGGGGGGGAGAGAGAGGGGGAGAGAGAGGGGGGAGAGAGAGAGGGAGAGGGGGGAGGGGGAGAGAGGGAGAGGGAGAGTGGGAGAGAGAGGGAGAGAGAGGGAGAGAGATGGAGAGAGATGGAGAGATATGGAGAGATGGAGAGGGAGAGGGAGAGGGATAGGGAGAGGGAGCGGGAGAAGGAGCGGGAGAGAGATGGAGAGAGAGGGAGAGAGGGAGAGAGATGGAGAGAGAGGGAGAGAAAGAAGAAGGAAGAGAGAAAAAAAGGTACAAGGTACAAGCGAAACAACTTCACGCCGCCGCTCGCCAGGTGTCGCCGGCCGCTGGTTGCTTTTCCGCCGGCCGCTGGTTGCCGGCCGACGGTTGCTTTTCGCCGGCCGCTGCTTCCCGGCTAGCGGCGGGAGAGACCGCCGCCGCTGCCCGGCTGGCCACGGCAACCAGCGCAAAAGCGCGCCAAGCCGAGTGGGGCGAGTGGGAAAGTCGTCTGCGCCAACCGGAAATGAAGTCGTTGCGCGCTTTATACTTTAAAGTTGCGTAGTCCGATGGCTTTCGAATTTTTGTATCATTTTTGAGATAAATATATCAACTTGACTATAATAACCTACTCTTCATTATTCCAGTCATTTTGATGGAAAATGGCTAGTTTTGGAGAAATTTGAGTTGAAAGAAGCCAAAATCATTTCGGCAAGCTTGTCAAAAGTCTTGTTGTGGCCCACATTCACATCTCGCGATGGTCATGTCATGAGGAATGACCTATTATTAATGTGTAGGTAGTGTGGAACCTGACTAATATCAGATTAATGTCATATTTGGTACTGGGAATGAGGGTAGGACTAATAGGGTCGCGAGATTGACCTAATTGGTTAATGGTCTCCCTGCTGTCTCAAAGTAGGTGCCCAAAGGGATGGAGGTAATAGATTCACTGATTATTCTGTATATGCTACCCCAAAGTCTTAGTTAATGCACCAGCACCTGAGTTGTATATATAGAATCAAATGTAAGTATGTGGGTTTTTTGGTGTTTTTTTTAAATGTTTCATCGGACCATGCAACTTTAAGTTAAAGGCTGAATGAGTGGTGCCCAGTTAGCCCTAAGCAGCAAGTAAGGGCGGGTTCTATTTCTAGACGGTGTGAGACATTCTTTGATAATGGGATGGTCAAATAAGTTGAGCGCCCACATCCTGGGTGTACCAGGTAATAGAATTGGAAAAAGCTTGTTTTATTTAACGATGCCTCTAGAGCACATTGATTTTTATTTCATCGGCTATTGGACGTCAAACATTTGGTCATTCTGACATATTTCTTTGGAGAAAACCGGCTACTGCCAAATAGGCTACTCCTTCTGATAATCAGCAAGGGGTCTTTTATATGCACTTTCCCACAGACAGGACAGCACATACCACAACCTTTAATGTACCAGTTGTGGACCACTGGTTGGAACGGAAAATAGCCCAAACTGCAAATGCGTCCACTGAGCAGGATCGATCGGATGACTGCTGTGGCATTCGAATGAGTAGAGATCTATAACTCAAACCCTAGCCAGAGTCAATCAAAGCGGAGACTTAACAATTTATACTTGTCACTACCTAGCTTGGCGCTTCGCATTTATGGGATAAGGCAGGGCAAGGAGCAGTGGCGTGCGGAAGATGAATTGTTATTGATTGAAATTTCCCCTGTTTAATCATTGATTGCAGGCCCTGATACAATTAAAAAAACCATAGGTGAATGCAATAAGTAAATATGTAAGGGGGAGGGTGCTATGTCGATATGGAATGAGGGGGGGGGGTGACCTACATAAGCTACAAAGTTATGAATTAATAAGTTCATAAAAACAGCGTCTTTTCATCTGTTCACAAAACTGTGTAAATTTACAACCAATACCCACAATACCCTATCCACCCCTAGTTAATACCGCCCAGACACAGGACACGCATAAACACACACAAACGCAGACAGACACACAGCAACACACACAGACACGAACAGACACAGATGCACACACAACACGCACTCATCTCTCTCACACAGACACTACCACTGCCAGATGGGATGGCTAAATGAGTTGAGCATCTGTCTCCTGTTTTGGGAGATTGTGGTATTCAAACTCACGGGTTAGAACCCTGGTCAAGTCTAACTAATATATGCTTGTCGCTTCCTAGCCAGGCGCTCGCCATTATTAAGATAAGGCAAGGACTAGTTTGCTCAGTGCCAGGATAATGTGATTGAGTGCGATATCAGGTCATGGTGCAGGAGGTCTGATTTCACAGTGGGGCAGCACTATATAGTCACCACGAGTGCACACCGTCGCAAGTCGGTACCCATCCTGATATGACCTTAGATGTTGCCAGGACGTAAAACTTCAACAACCAACCAACCTCACAGACACACATATAGCAACACACTGCAACAAACACACACACACACACAGACACACCATCAATGCAGCAACACACACTGCAACAAACACGCGCACACACAGACACATCATCAATGCAGCAACACACACAACCAATAAAGCCCAGATCCTCTTAAAATCGGCAGCAATGACCCCCCCCCCCCGCCCTCCGCCCCCGTCCCCCACCCACCGACCCACGTTGTGTGTTGACCTTGGGACAGCTTTGAGTTTCTGCTATAGCTTTTACATTAATACATATATTAAGTTGGTTAAGTGGCAGATGGTTTAGAGTTGGCTGCTTTGACGGGTGACTTACAGCGTCGATGATGGAGTACGGCTGGGGTTCCTGGCTGAGCGGAGATCCAAGCGCTGATCGGTCTTCAGCGGCACCGGTTTGGATCATCTCCTCGCTTTGGCCGCTGCAAAGGATCCAAGAATGAACATATTAATTAATTAATTAATTAATCAAAGAATGACACACCAAATAATTAAACAACGTGGACATAAATTAATTAATCAAAGAATAGCACACATCAATTAATTAATCGACCAAAGATGACATACATCAATTAATTAAACAATTAAAGAATGTCACACATCAATTATGTAATCAAAGAATGTCACACATCAATTAATATATCAAAGAATGACACAGATCAATTAATTAACCAAATAATGCACAATAAATTGATCAAAGAATGGTACACATCAATAAGTAAATTAAAGGATGACATATATCAATTATTTAATTACCCATATCAATTAGTCAAATGATACACTTCAATTAATTAATCAAAGAATGACACACATCAATTAATTAATCAAAACCTGCCACACATCAATGAATTAATCAACGCATTACACACATAAATTAATTAATCAAAGAATGACATCAATTAATTAATTAATTAATCAAAGAATGTCACACATCAATTAATTATTCAAAACCTGGCACATTATTTAATCAAACACCCTTCCTCTTCTCTGATACCCACCCATAGCATTCCTCAAACAATGAAACAACAATTAATTAATAATTTAATCAACCAAACACTCGTCCTCTCCTCTGTTAGTGTTAACCATCCGTGACATTCATTAAGCAGGGATAAAAGTGGTCTCCGCAGAAAAAAAGCGGAAATGTGGATATTCTCCCATAGGTTTACCATTGTCAGGGAATCGCGGAAAATTTACGGAAGTCGGGTTTCATATATATATATATTGGTAGTAACTAGTATACGCTGATAGTACTGCCGCGTTTGGAGGATTTATTAGCATTATACACATATTAATATACGCTGTTGGTGGCAATCAGCGGAGTCATGAGATCTTTCATCCCTGATTTTAAGCGCAACATGTATATGTCATATTAGCTTATTTTTTCTTAAACCCTGCATAGTAATGAATAATAATAACAACAGTGGCAATAATAACACCTACATAAATAAAAGATTTTTTAAATATATATATTAATAAACCAAATTAAAGGCAGAATAATATGCTCTGGCGGCAGTGGCAATAATTAATGTATTATCGACGATATTTCCCATCCTCAACCCACTCTCTAGCGGCAGTGGCAATAACTAATGTATTATCGACGATATTTCCCCTCCTAAAACCGCTCTCTAGCGGCAGTGGCAATAACTAATGTATTATCGATGATATTTCCCATCCTCAACCCGCTCTCTGATGGCAGTGGCAATAATTAATGTATTATCGATGATATTTCCCATCCTCAACCTGCTCTCTAACGGCAGTGGCAATAACTAATGTATTATTGATGATATTTCCCATCCTCAACCCGCTCTCTAACGGCAGTGGCAATAATTAATGTATTATCGATGATATTTCCCATCCTCAACCCGCTCTCTAGCGGCAGTGGCAATAACTAATGCATTAATATTATATAGATGCTGTGCTGCCCTCTGACGGCAGTGGCAATAACCAATGTTGTGGGTAGCATGCACCAAGGGATCGGTAAGGTATTACAGACAGACCTGTCAACATTTCCACCACCAAACCGCCATCTGGTGGCAGTGGCAATAACTACCGGTGTGTGTGTCAGTCTACTAAGCATAAACTGCGGAAAAGGGTTCTACCTCTGACATCATTATTTATAGACAGTCAAACCTCTCTAAATCGACCGACCATGGGACCGACTTTAACTTTTTAAGTGGTCGATTTAGGGAGGTGGTCGGTTTAGAGAGATAGAATATCCTTGCATTCTTACCATGGTATATTTGGGACCCAAATAGAGCGATCGATATAAGGGAGTGTTCGGTCTCTGGAGGGGTCGGTATAGAGAGGTTTTACTGTATATGTATTATTTATATATAGATAATATGTAATTATATGCATATCATTACTTTATATTATGTATTATTTGCATACAATTAATATATATTATATTATTTAAATAATGATATCTTATATTATTATATATACTCATTATTATATAGAATTGATATATATATATAATTATATTTGATATATATTATTGAAATATATTTTATAATAATTATTTTTTATATATTTCATATATATTATTAATATATATTATATATATATTATTGATATATATTTTATATATATTATTTATATATATTATATAATTATATTTTTGATATATAAATGAGTATACATTATTTATATATAAAAATTGTCTTTTATATAAATTAGTTATTATTTATTCATTCAGTTACATATTTACAGTACATGTATTAGATATGTATTGATATATATATATATATAAACACACTGTACATATAGTGGCAAATTTGTATAAATAAAATATCAAATTAAAAAAACTTTTTAAAAAAACCAATGCATGTAGCTTTAAGAACACGCTCAGTGAATCAAACGAAAGCTGCCCATGTGAATAAATATCGCCCGCTGCGTTGCCGGCAACACCCCCCCCGCCCGCTCCGTCGATTCAATCTTTCCCAGTACTTACGGTAACGGTTGACACATCACCACCACTCACTCGTGCTATTCAGCACATTGCTATAAATTATTGGCACGGGCGGGCGGTGTAAATTATGATGTAGATCATGCCGAGATCTTTCCGGTTACATTTTGCATGAACCTGCTGTTAATATGCAATGACGCCATCGCCAAGTTTGTCAACGACCCCGGAAGTGATGATTCGTTTTCCCCGGCCCAGTCCCCACCTCCCCCTGGCATATGCCTGCCTCCGCGCGACCCAGTCCCCGCCTCTCCCCCGCCATGTGCCTGCCTCCACCCGGCCCAGTCCCCGCCTCCCCCCGGCGTATGCCTGCCTCCGCGCGACCCAGTCCCCGCCTCTCCCCCGCCATGTGCCTGCCTCCACCCGGCCCAGTCCCCACCTCCCCCCGGCGTATGCCTGCCTCCGCGCGACCCAGTCCCCGCCTCCTCCCGCCATGTGCCTGTCTCCCCCCGGCCCAGTCCCCACCTCCCCCCGGCGTATGCCTGCCTCCCCGCGACCCAGTCTCCGCCTCTCCCCCGCCATGTGCCTGCCTCCACCCCCGGCCAGTCCCCGCCTCCCCCGGCGTATGCCTGCCTCCGCGCGACCAGTCTCGCCTCTCCCCCCGCCATGTGCCTGCTCCACCGGCCCCAGTCCCCACCTCCCCCCGGCGTATACCTGCCCACCCCCGGCCCAGTCCCCCCCTCTTCCCTCTTACCGTGCCCGCCTCCCCCCGGTCCCGTGCCCGCTTCCCTCCCCCTTTGTCCCGTGCCCGCGCCCCCCCCCCCCCCCCTTCCCCAGGCCCGTGGTCGCCTCCCGCGGCCGTGCCGCCTCCCCCCGGCCCCGTGCCCGCCTTCCTCCCCATTCTCCCCAGCCCGTGCCCGCCTCCCCCCGGCCCGTGCCATCTCCATCTCCGTCTACCTCCCATCTCTCTCCTTCTTTCCTTCGGTATGTCTTTTTCTCTTTGTTGCTGTGTCTCTTTCTCATTCTGTCTCGATATCTCTCTCCATTTATTTTACTTGTTCCCCGTGCGTCTCTTTCTGTCCATTCCCCCCCCCCTCTCTTTCTCGCGTCTGTCTCTCTCCATCTCTCCACATCTGGCTTTCTCATCTCCCCATCTCTCAATCTCTTTGTTTCTCTCTCCGTCGTCTTCCATCACTTTCTTTCTCTCATCTCTCCATCTCCCAATCTCTCTCCCCACATCTCTTCAAATCTCTCACCGTCCGCCCCCCTCTCATCCTGCCTCCCCCTCTTTTCCCCCTCTCCCTCCCTCTCTCTCTCTCCAACTCTCTCTTCCCCCATGCCCGCCCTCTCTGTCCCTGCCTCTCCCTCTTTTCCTCTCTCTCCCCTCTCTCTCTCTCCAACTCTCTCACCGCCCGGTAGTGCCATGCAACACCCATGCTTATTCTAGCAGTAGCAGCCTCAGCCCCTGAATCTTCTCCGCCCCCTCCCCCAAATGCCAACCCTTACTCCTCACCCATTAAAGGCCCTGTCACATTACGGCGTATGGCGGGAGTGTATTGAAAACCTACGTAGGTCCTGCGCGTGCCGGCCTATGATGACATTTGGTGACCTTTCGGGTGGTTTTGAGCATATGTGGAACCTACGAGGAGCGTACGAGGAGCGTATGAGGAGCATATGGGAGCGTGCTGTGACATTTTTTGACAGTATGGGCCATACGCCCTCATAGGTCGAGTTTTTTTGAGCATGCACAAAAAAATTGGACGGACGGATTTATGAAAGCTTATGGCGGCGTATGCCTCATACGCTTCACATAAGCGGCATCTGGCGGCGTGCTATGAGTAGCGTATGAGTAGCGTATGCGTAGCGTATGAGTAGCGTATACGGCGTATGCCGACGTATATGACGTAACGCGCCTACGCCGCCATACGCTCCCGCAAAAAACCCTAATGTGACAGCCCCTTAAGACACCCAGTTTTGTTCTTGCCTGTAGATCCCACCTTTTCCCGTCCCTTCCTCCTGAACCATCAGCTACTGGACGTGAGTGCATAACTACAATCGAACAAGTGATCCGGTAACGCTCCAACGACTCGTCGTTATTGTTGTCAGTCCCCACCCCCCCCCCCCGCTTCTACAACTGCCCCACCTGAAGTTAAATCTTCATTCCAAAGAACGGACTGATTTATCGGTGCCGTTCTATATTACTACAGTGCTGCAGCCTGTAACCGTCAAGGTTACGAACCACCCAAGAGTCGACACTCAGTTCCAATTCTGCCTCTTGATCACTTCTGTGCCTGCCCCAAAAACTACTTGGTATGCCCCAGTACCCCATGTCCTAATACCCACCAACTGCCCCAGTGCCACATAACTGACTGCCCCAGTACCCTCCAACTGCCCCAGTGCCATAAAACTAACTGCCAGCAAAAAATCCTGCCAGCAAAAACGGCCAAATGATCCTATAGATGCAGACAGCAAGTATTAACTGAGCCAAATAATCCTATAGATCCTGTCAGCAAAACGGTCAAATGACCCGATAGATGCAGACAGCAAATATTAACCCGAGCCAAATAATCCTACAGATCCTGTCAGCAAAATGGCCAAATGATCCTATAGATGCAGACAACAAGTATTAACCTAGTCAAATAATCCTATAGATCCTGTCAGCAAAAACGACCAAATGACTATAGATGCGGACAGCAAGTATTAACCGAGCCAAATAATCCTATAGATCCTGTCAGCAAAACCGACCAAATGACTCTATAGATGGAGACAGCAAGTATTAACCGAGCCAAATAATCCTATAGATCCTGTCAGCAAAAACGACCAAATGACTCTATAGATGCGGACAGCAAGTATTAACCGAGCTAAATAATCCTACAGATGCAGACAGCAAACATTAACCGAGCTAAATAACCCTATAGATGCTGCAACAACTATTATACATGCATGATTCGAGTATTAAATGGCCTGATTAATTCTACATATGCAGACATGTAGTATTATATATTACCGGCACAACCTAATCCTAAAGACACAGATAGGAAGTTGAGACTAAAATGCGCCAAATAAGCCTCTTGATGCAGACAGCTAGTATTAACTGAGCTTAAAGCTGCATAGTCCGATGAAAACATCAAATTTTCAAAACTAAAACAATTATCTAGATTTGATTCTACATATCTAATTTAGATACTCATGCACTAATTAAACATTTACCGGCACATAGAAGGGACTACTGAGTCAATTAATATGATGATAGAGTTTTGGCAAGCTTGCCAAAATTATTTTAGCATGTTTCCATTTCAAATATCTCAAAAGTTTGCGATTTAAAATATAAGGTACTTCAAAGTAAAGTAAGGTAGATCATAAAGAACAACCTAATATGTTTATCTCAGAAAATGAGAGAAACTCAAAACCATCGGACTATGCAACTTTAACTAACGTATAGATGCAGACAGCAAGTATTAACTGAGCCTATTAATCATTTACATACAGAGAGCAAGTATTAAACGAGCCAAACAACCCAATATACACTGTATATGATGCCTTCACATATTAAGCAAGTCAAATAATAATATAGATACAGACAACAAGAAATTAGTATTAGACGAGAATAATAACCCACGAGGTGCATGCATCACATATTAAACGAGCCAAATAACCCTATACTATATAGTATAGATGCAGACAGCAAGTATTAAACGAGCCAAATAACCATAAACGTAAGATAATAAGACTAGCCACACAACACAATTGAACAGCGTAAATGATATCAGTAACCAGTGACTGACTTAGGCATCATTATCTGTGTTGCAACTGAGTTTTTTTTGGGTAAATTAACTTTATTCATATATATCTTTTGTCAGTGCATGCCGTAGCGCCGATGTTCCGACCGTAAGTGTAACTTTGAGTATGGCTAGTGTCACTAACCCCGATATAAATCATTATGTCTATCTATGTTTCTCCTTGATGTCTGTCATACATTATCTCTAGTTGTAGAATACTCATTATTTCAAATGTAGGCTGTTTTTTTTTAAACAAACAAAAAACACACTGCACTGATTGTTCTTCACTTATTATTTTGTGAGTGGAGTTTTCTTTTTTAATGTACATTCTTTACTGTTAAGTGTTATTTAAAATGAACTATTTAAAAAAAAAAAAAGAAGAAGAGTACGTGTTAATAAATAATAATAATAATAATAATAATAACAACAATTAAAGAACAAAGACGATAGGCAGACGGTTGGGTGGTTGGTTGGTTGCTGGAGTTTTACGTCCTGGCAACATCTAAGGTCATATCACTTATCAGTGGTGTTCTCTGTGGCGGAGTGGTTAGAGTGTCTGACTTTTTTCTAGGTCTGACTCCTAATCTGAAGGTCGGTGGTTCGATTCCCCATGCCTCCATCTCTGCCAATTTGGATTTCCACCGCTGTGTATAACTTACAGCGCCACCAAAGGCCAGTTGCTCTCATACCATGTCTATGTGGTGTGGGAGGTTAAAAATCCTTTGGGTCGGTAAAAGTGTAGGCTCGGGCTTTCTATCGACAAACTGTCTAATGGTGAAAACAAGCCTATTCAGGCTTATCCATGATAGGCAGTATAAATCTTCAACAAATCAGGAAGTAGGTATACGGTGAAATGGGTGTTTTCATTACTTACTTGTTTCGATGTATCACGTCTTTTGACTCAACAGACAATACGCACAACCCAAGCCCCCCCCCCCTCCCCCCGCCTCTCCACCCCCCTACCCCCCTCCCTTCCCCCACTGCGCTTTTTCTCTCCTCTCCCGCAATGGCTCCGTGAATCCCGACTGGACTTGTATTGTGAGAATTTAAAGGAAGTGGTGTTGCGTTCATGTCCAGCTTATCATTATGTCCAGCTTATTATTATGTCCGGCTTATTATGTCCTGGCTTGTTGTGTCCGGCTTATGATGTCGGGCTTTTATCATTCTATATTTACATTGGGAGGATTATCGCGCCACACAATTAAGGCTTTAAGATGTGGCCTCCCGTTTTTTGTTTTTGTTTTGACGGGTGGAATTTACCGAAATAAATCACCGGTAGGGGGCGTATGTGTGTGTGTGTGGGGGGGGGGGGTAGCGCGCTCTTACCTCCAACTCTTAACTACCTCCCTCTCCCCCCTCCCCTCCCCTCCCACTCCCACTCCCACTCCCACCGCCCTTTCATCTCCTTGTCATCCTTCTCCTTGTTCCGTTAGGAGTCCGTAGGAGGGCTCCTCCCCGCCGCTCGCCGCGCCTCGCCCCGGCTTCCCGCACGTCCCTCGCCCGGTGAGGTTAATCCCTAAACCCGGCCTCCTCCCAGCAACACCCCCCCCCCCCGCACCTCACCCCGGCTTTCCCTCGACTTACCCCGCACCTCATCCCGGCTTCCCCCAGCACCTCACCCCGGCTTCTCCTGGCACCACACCCCGGGTCCCCCCGACACTTCGCCCCGGCTTCCACCGGCACCTCCCCCCGGCATCTCCTGGTACCTCCCCCCGGCTCCCCCCCCGGCACTTCGCCCCGGCTTCCCCCGGCACCACACCCCGGCTTCCAACGGCACCTCACCCCGGCTTCTCCTGGCACCACACCCCGGCTCCCCCCGGCACTTCGCCCCGGCTTCCCCCCGGGACCACACCCCGGCTTCCCCCGGCACCTCACCCTGGCTTCTCCTGTCACCACACCCCGGCACTTCGCCCCGGCGTCCCCCGGCACATCACCCCCGGCTTCTGCCGCCCCTCCCCCCGGGCCTCCCCCTCCCCCTTCCCCCCGCCGGCTTCCCCCGGCACGACAGCCCGGCCACGCACGCGCGAACCCTTGCCCGGGATGCATAACGCGATTGGTCACGCCTGATCCACCACAAGAGACAAGAAACAACCCAAGTACCGCTGGTTACAAGCGTTACGGCACAGAAGATTTAAGAGAATCTCCCAAATCTCGACTCAGTCACGTACAGCACTGGAGTCCACCCTCCACACACCCCTAACCTCCCTCACCCCCTCAACACACACACACACACATACATACATAGTGACACACAGCTACTCCACACACACACATACATAGTGAACACGGCTACTCCACACACACACACACACACACACACACACACACACACACACACCCACACCAAGGAGCAGAGCCACATAGTAGCAACCTATGCACCTAACAACCCGTCAGTGTCATATATACTGGGGCTGGGTGAGCCAGCAGTAATTGATCATTGTTCGTGTGATTCAGTAGATTCTAAGAAATCCACTCGGGAAAAGCCAATATCTACACAAACAATAGTGCAGTACTTCCAGTAGTAGGGTAGGATATACTGACAGATTCATTAATAATTGATGACACGGCATGTATATATTCACATGTGCATGTAATATATATTCACATGTGCATATAATACATATTTATAGTTCAGCTCGAGGTAAAAAAAAGAAGTTAATCTGTGCATTTCATATAATATCAGGCATGTGATTGGGTGCAGGAACCCCCCCCCCCAAATTCTTGTTAGGTTATCATGGGGACACACAGCATCCCACTGACTTGTGAGAGGGATGCAAATTGTGTATTTCAGAGGTGTTTCGGCGGCCGTGAAAACGGAATTAAAACAAATCTGGAATTCCGGTTTTCGGCAGCCAGAAACAAAAACGGAATTCCAGTTAAAACTGGAGAAATCACATGCCTGATATATATAATACATGTACTGTGTATACATATGTATATATATATATGCATAATATACCACATGTTAATACATACATGCCATGTCACCAACAATTAGTACAGCGGGCGAGGGCTTACTAATGAATCTGACAAGCAAGGACAGACACTCGACCATGCACAATGGGTGTGTCAAATCCAAAAGTAATTTCATCTTCGCAATACCGGGACAAACGATGCGATATTACTATAGTATTAGCATTAGCATTAGCATTACTGTAGTATTAGAATTAGCATTACTATAGTATTAGCATTAGCATTACCCCCCCTCACATCATCATGCTGTCAGTCACGAAGCGACAAAGACTGCTTTCATTACTTGACTGTCGCTCTCCATTTAACTCTCTGTAACATTTCATGAAAGCTGCCTACAAAAGTGTTGAAGTGCTGCTGGCTTTTGCAAGTTACCAGCGGCACTCTCTCGGGGAGCAAATAGAGGTCTCACACCGGCAAGAACATGTCCAGACAGGCGCAAAACTATTTGTCCCTGCAGTGGCTTGTCGGGAGATGTTGGGAGTTCCATACATCAACCGCCCTTGATGCTGCCACAGTGACATGGTTTTCTGTTTAGGGTTTGCTCCCTTAGCCTTCGGTTCTGTCAAGAACCTGTACCACAAGGCAGTGGTTTACAACTCTGCAAGGCAGGGGCGTCAAACTCCCTGAGGTATTGCAATACCTGCATACCAGTCACCCCCCCCCCCCTCACACACATACACAATACCATCGACACTACATATCTGCACCGCGTCTGTCATCATCATCATCATCATCATCCATCCCCACAACTCACCCTAAAGACCGGCATTGGGCAGCGAATGTCCGGACAGTAACCGTGCTATACCGATATGAATAGACAACGAGCTATAATGATACCGATGGACAACGTTGAAAGACTCGCATTGGTTACACGCCGAGGAATGACAGTGACTGTTAGTGTTATAATACCCTGATACCAAATGTATACCAATTTTGGTAGGCTGATTGCCTGTTGTTATTCCAGTCCTACAAATACAATGGATAGCTTTTACTACGGACGGTTATGGTAATCAGTATCATTCTTGTATCCAAAATTTATCGAGTCAGGACTTGAATGGATAGCTTTGACTATGGATGGTTATGGTAATCGGTATCGTTCTTGTATCCAAAATTTATCGAGTCGGGACTTGAATGGATAGCTTTTACTATGGACGGTTATGGTAATCGGTATCATTCTTGTATCCACAATTTATCGAGTCGGGACTTGAATGGATAGCTTTTACTACAGACAGTTATGGTAATCGGTATCATTCTTCTATCCAAAACTTATCGAGTCGGGACTTGAACTTGAAGCAGATCATGGTTTGGGCAGAGGTAACTAACAGTAACAGATTCAGGGAGGGAGTTCCATCCATCCACAATAACAATATGATGGCTATTGCACTGCGTTATATATAGTATATGATTACAAGTATTGTCGTGCTATATCGATGTTGATATACACCGTGCTATATATATTGTATATATATGCACGGTGCTTTGTATGTATATTATATATATATATATATATATATATATATATATATCGTAATATAATATACTATATTTTAAAGCGCGGTTCATATTCTTCATGGATAAATACATCTATATATATGCTATATAAGCCATTATACGAGCATAATAAGCCGGAAGATTCATCTAATCCCCAGCCACTACGTCATCGGATGGGCACCTACTCATTAATATATATACATATATAGAGAGAGAGATAGAGAGAGATAGAGAGAGATAGAGAGAGAGAAAGAGAGAGAGAGAATGGGCACCTACTCATTAATATATATACATATATAGAGAGAGATATAGAGAGAGAGAAAGAGAGAGAGAGACAGACAGACAGACAGACAGAGAGAGAGGGGCAGGCATATATTCTTCATATATCGATGAAGAATACACACCGGGCTTTATCGATAAAGACCGGGCGGGAAGAGATCGCCCATTGCCCGTCAACGAAGCAAGAAAGGCCGGGCTGGTCGGGGCGGGTCAAGGCTGCAATGGTGCCAATCCAAGTCAGGTCTTTGCTTTGGCAGACAGAATCTCAACGGGCTATCACTCAGTATCACCACACCAGTCACAACCACAATTCAGTTTGACAAAAGAAAGGCAGATAAGTAATGCATGATCATCATCATCATCACTGTAGTAGTTAGTAGTAGTAGTAGTTAGTAGTAGTAGTAGTAGTAGCAGTAGTTACCATTGGTTCAGTTCGAGTATCATCCCCGTGGTGGTAATATAACAATCCCACAATGTACGGGCGACGATAGGCCTCGCCTGTGTCTCGCTGCAAGATGTGTTGTGTGTGTGTGTTATCTATATATGTGTGTGTGTGTGTGGGTGGGTGGGTGTCCAGGTGTGCGTCAATGGTAGATAAACCTCCCGGACCACTCACGCACGCACACCACTGTCTCCTTCCTCTCTGGGGTTCCTCCTCCTCCTCCCTGTCGCGCCTGGGATGCTTCATCAACTGACGGCCCACCGCCCCGCGACGCACCTCCCGATGAGACCGGCAGTAGTTCGCCGATTTCCCGGGTGGTGTCAGGTCCGAGCCGCGGGTTGAGAAGCGGCGCGCCTTCAGCCAATGAAAGCCGCCGAGACGGACGGACGACGGCGTGTGGCTCTCAGCCAATGGAGAGACGCCGTGCGTCCGGCTGGAAGGTGGGAGGGTGGGAGGGAAGGGAGGGGGAGGGGGGAGGAGCGCAGAGGAGTTGTAGAGAGGAGCGGGAGAGTTGTCGAGCGGAGCGGGTAGGCGAGGAGGGGAGGGGGAGAGGTGGGGAGGTGGGGAGGTGGGGAGGTGGGGAGGTGGGGGAGGTGGGGAGAGGTGGGGAGAGGAGGGGAGGGGAGAGGAGGGGAGGGGAGAGGAGGGGAGGGGAGGGGAGGGGAGGGGAGGGGAGATGGGGAGGAGGGGGAGGGACGCGCCTAGATTAAACAGGTGCCGCTGTTCGTCAGGGGTGGGCCCGCCCGCCGTCTGCAAAACACTGCAGATTCCCACGGAGGTGTGTGTGTGTGTGTATGGACATATGTGTGTGTGTGGGTGTGTGTGTGGGGGGAGGGTAGTATGGGTGCATAGGCATACCAATGACAAAGTCCGTCACAGCCAACCACAACCTGGAACCAGAGAGGAAGCACGTTGGGACATGTTGTCCAAGCACCACCCTCCCGCCCCAACCCGCACTTACTCACATTTAACCGCCCCCTCCCCCTCTCCTCCTCCCCATCCCCCTCCTCCTTCCTCTCCCTCCACTCCCCCCCCCCCTTTCCCATCCCTCCTCTCCCTCCTCCCTCCACAGCCTTCCCTACTCTCCCTTCCTCCCCCTCCCTCATCTCCTTCCACTCCTCTCCCTTCCTTCATCCACCCAGTCAAACCGCACACAGCCTTCGACCCAAGACGCCGCCCCAAGAGTCCGACGCCCCCGGACGGCCCGGCCTCCCAGGCGGCCAACAAGTGACCCCCCCCCCCCCCCCCCACCGCCCGACCTCCCGGCCGCCCACCGTCGGTGTCCGCGCCCGGCACACAAAGACCCCGGAGCCGGGCGGCAGCCGCCCACATGGCGGTCGGGTGGGGGATCCCAGCTGGCGAAGACCCGCCCCCCCCCACCCCACCCCGCCCTCCTCACAGACACACACATATAACACCTATACATACATACTGCCTGCCTGCCCCCTCCCCCCGACACACACTGACAACCAATACCGATACATACGCCACACACATACCATTACCACACACCACAGATACATATGATACATACATACATACATATACACATACATATATGTCACAGGGGTGGTGACAATTGGAAATATTGCGTCTAGTAGAGCGGGAATTGAACCCACATCTCTTGCATTCCGAGCTAGGTTCTAACCATTACACCACCTAGGCTCCCTGATGTCACGCACCCTACCCGCGACTACCTGTATATGTGGCTCCTTGCCTGAGGTCTGCCCAGACTACTAGTACTACAATACAAGTCTACTAATACATACATACATACACACATACACACATGCATACATACACATATACACACATCATCATCATCATGCTGTCGGTCGCAATGCGACAAAGACTGCTTTTATTTCTTAACCGCCGCTGTTCCGTGCGGTTGTGCATTTCATAAAAGCTGCTTGCAAAGTGTTGAAGTGCTGCTGGCTTTTGCAAGTTACTAGCAGCACTCTCTCGGGGAGCAAATAGAGGTTTCACACCGGCAACAACACGTCAAGACAGGCGCAAAACTATTTGTCCCTGCAGTAGCTGGCCGGGAGATGTTGGGAGTTCCCTTCATCACCACCCTTAATGCTGCCACGGAAGCATGGTTTTCTGTTAGGGTTTGCTCCCTTAGCCGTTGATTCTATCAAGAACCTATACCACAATGCAGTGGTTTATAACTTTGCAAGGCAGGGGCGTCAAACACCCTGAGGTATTTTAGCAGATAGGTACTGCATTACCCGCATTACATATATACCGGATGCGATCCCCAAATCGGTAGAGCTTCGTGTGCGGAAGGTCAGGGGTTGGAATCCCAGCTGAGTCAAACTAACGACTTATAAAATTGATACTTGTCACTACCTAGCCTGGCACTCGGCATTAAATAGGATAGGGCAAGGATTGCTTAGCACAGCATCAGGATAATGTGACTATGTGGGATATCTGGTCATGGCACCAGCAGCCTGGTTTCCCAGTGTGGCAACACTATACAGTCACCAAGAGTGTGCACTGTCACAAGTCAGTACCTATCCTGATATGACCATATATATTGCTAGGACGTAAAACAACAACAGACAAAGATATATGCATACATAAATACCCAGTCCCAGACATAGATCTACAGCCCCCCCCCCCCACACACACACATCGAGACATACACCACCCACACCCACAGCCACAAACATACATACAACACCCACACACACCCACACACCCACATACACACCGTGGCTAATCGCCTGTTGGCCAGCCTAGGGTGTGGTGTGGTTTGGTTGTGTGACTGTCCTGAGACAGATTCTACAGGGACTTATTTACTTATCTAATAAGCCACAGCCAGGTCATATTCAGTTGAGTTTCTGCACAAACTCTCCGTTATATAATAAATAAGTAAATGAATAAATAAATGATTGAATAAGGAAATGTTAAATGAGTAAATATGGAATAAATAAATAGGCAAACATGCACCAACTGTGAGATGTTGTTTGTTGTTGTTTTACGTCCAAGCAACATCTAAGGTCATATCAGCACGGGTACCGACTTGTGGGTACCCGTACAATAAAGTACCGACTTGTGGGTACCCGTACTATAAAGTCGCCATGAGTGCGCACTCATGGCGACTTTATAGTGCTGCCTCACTGGAAGGACCAGGCCACCAGCACCATGACCTGATATCCCACTCAGTCACATTATCCTGACACTGAGCAAACCAGTCCTTGCCCTATCCTAATAATGCCGAGCGCCAGGCTAGGAAGCGACAAGTATCAATTTTTAAGTCATTGGTTTGACTCGACTAGGGTTCGAACCCACGACCCCACGATCTACCAGCACGGGAGACGGACGCTCTACCTCATTCGGCCATCCCTTCTGGTCCCAACTGTGAGATGATAACATAATTTTGCCTGCCTACATTAGTTCGGTTTGTTTGCATATCTCAAAAGGTGATAACGAATTTCTTTGTCCGCGTAACGATTGACACAAAGCAGCACAGAACAGTGACACTGAAAACGCAAGACAAAGACATTGGCTTCAAATCAATATGTATTCTAATTTCTATTAAATGTATGACGGTAAAAAAAAACTAATCAGGTTATCCTAAGCAAAAGCATATTTGTGTCATAAATGGATAGTGTTGTACCATATTAGTTATCGCCTTTTGATAAGTATAATATATATATGTGATGTGTACGCATTATGCGAGTATAAAGCCGCGTAAGGGAATATATATAATTTAGGATTATTGCAGTTAAAATGGAAACTGTAGAGGGAGGACACCCGGAAGTGAGGTTGATTGGATGTTGGAGTTTTACGTCCTGGGAACATCTAAGGTCATATTAGGATGGCCCGGAAGTGAGTGAAAGGAAGAAGAGATGGAAAAGAGTGTGGGAAGCGGTGAGGGCGAGAAAGCGGGAGAGAAGGAGAGAGTGAGCGAGGGAGAGTGCCGAAGAGAGAGGGAGGGAGAGTGAATGGGAGAGAGGGAGGGGAGGGAGAGATGGGGAGGGGGAGAGGGAATGGGAGAGAGGGGGAGAGAGAGAAAGAGGAGAAAGAGGGAGAGAGGGGAGAGGGAGTGTGTTGGCGAGAGAGGGGGGGGGAGAGGGAAAGAGTGGGAAAGAGGAAGAGAGAGGGGAAAAGGGAGAGAGGGGGAGGGAGAGAGGGAGAAAGATGGGGAGAGGGAGCGGAAAGGGGAGAGAGGGGCGGAGAGGGGGGAGAGAGGGAGAAAGGGGGAGAGGGAGAGAGGGAGAGGGAGAGAGTGGGAGAGGGAGAAAGAGGGAGTGGGGGAGGGGAGAGGGAGGAAGAGGGAGAAAGACGGAGAGAGAGGGAGGGAGAGAGGGAGAGGAAGACAGAGGGCGAGAGAGGGAGAGAGAAAGAGAGGGAGGGAGATGACGAAATGAGGCACTTGTGTTTGTAACGAAGGCGGGGGGTGGGGGGTCCCATCTGATTTCACTTCTATAACAATGCGCATGCGTCACTCGACACTTGCACACTGTCACTTGGAAACACATTGACACAGCTCCCCTCCCGTACACGCATGCGCACAATTGTTATTGTTGTGTCAAATGGCGGACACTTATGTCGTCACGGAAAACAAGAAGTACACACTCAGATCTACGGCCACAGATTGTCCCGGGCCGAGGTGACAAGTGGCGCCCCTATAGTCGTGTGTGTGTATATATATATATATATATATATATATATATATATATATATATATATATATATATATATATATATATATATATATATGTGTGTGTGTTAAATGGTGACGTCTGTGTGTGTCAGTGTTAGTGAGTGTTAAAGGCTGATGTATGTTCAGGTGTGTGACAGAAGGGCGGGTGTGTGTGTGTGTGTGGAGAGAGGGGGCGATGTATTATATATGTGTGGTGGGGGTGATGTATTAATAACTATTATATATGTGTGTGGAGGGGGTGATGTATTATATATGTGTGTGGAGGGGGATGTATTATATATATGTGTGGAGGGGCGATGTATTATATATATGTGTGGAGGGGTGATGTATTATATATGTGTGTGGAGGGGCGATGTATTATATATATGTGTGGAGGGGTGATGTATTATATATGTGTGTGGAGGGGTGATGTATTATATATGTATGTGGAGGGGCGATGTATTTTATATATGTGTGGAGGGGTGATGTATTATATATGTGTGTGGAGGGGCGATGTATTTTATATATGTGTGGAGGGGTGATGTATTATATATGTGTGTGGAGCGGTGATGTATTATATATGTGTGTGGAGGGGGCGCTGTATTATATATGTGGGGGGAGGTGGTGATGTATTATATATGTGTGGAGGGGGTGCTGTATTATGTATGCGTGGGGAGGGGGTGATGCATTATATATGTGTGGAGGGGGCGCTGTATTATATATTCGTCGGGAGGGTATGTCTAAGTGTATGTATGTGTGAAACAGGTATGTATGTGTGTATGTATGTATGTCTGAGTGTGTATGTGTAACAGATATGTATATGGTTATGTGTGTAACATGTAGGTCTGAGTGTGTATATGTGTAACATGTATATCTGAGTGTGTATGTGTGTAACAGGTATGTATATGTGTATCTGCATAACGTATATGTCTGAGTGTGTATGTGTGTAACAGGCATGTATATGTGTATGTGTGTAACAGGTATGTCTGAGTGTGTACGTGTGTAACATATATGTCTCAGTGTGTATGTGTGTAACATGTATGTCTCAGTGTGTATGTGTGTAACATGTATGCCTGAGTGTGTATGTGTGTAACAGGCATGTATACATGTATGTGTGTAACATGTATGTCTGAGTGTGTATGTGTGTAACGTGTATGTCTGAGTGTGTATGTGTGTAACAGGCATGTATATATGTATGTGTGTAACAGGTATGTCTGAATGTGTATGTGTGTAACAGATATGTATGAGTGTGTATGTGTGTAACAAGTGTGTATGTGTGTGACATGTATGTCTGAGTGTGTATGTGTGCAACAGGTATGTATATGTGTATGTGTGTAACAGGTATGTCTGAGCATGTATGTGTGTAACAGGTATGTATATGAGACTGTCTAAAAAGGTGCTAAGCAATATGGGACAAAACTTTGTCCATTCTAACGATATCTACTTATGCATTTGCTCAGGATAAACTGATTTGTTTTTTACATGGTGTTTCATAATCCCAATAGAATACATATTGATTTGAAGCAAATGTCTTTGTGTTTTCAGTGTAACCGTTTCTGTGCTGTTTTGTGTCAATCGTTACAATGGACAACAAATCGAAGAGTTAGAACCTTTTGAGACAGGCTCATATGTGTATGTGTGTAACAGGTATGTATGTATGTGTGTAACAGGCATGTGCATGTGTAACAGGTATGTCTTAGTGTGTATGTGTGCAACAGGTATGTATATGTGTATGCGTGTAACAGGTATGTATGTATGTATGTATGTATGTGTGTAACAGGCATGTGCATGTGTAACAGGTATGTCTGAGCGTGCCTGCGGTGCGTGATGTGCGGGTTAACTTGATGGGTGTACAAACACAGCTACTTTGACGTCTGTAGAAATAGAAATCTCTGCAGGGACATGACTCCTACCGTTACATCATGTCCACATTGTCCACCCCCCACTCCCCCACCCCCCACCCACCTCACCGGTGCACCAACAAGTAACCGACTACTTCCACCAATTAACACCGCGCCATCTTAAAGTTGCATAGTCCGATGGTTTTGAGTTTCTGTCATTTTTCTGAGATAAATATATTAAATTAATTGTTATAATCTAGCTTACTTTAGTTTTAAATAACTTTGATTTTAAATGGCCACCTTTTGAGATATTTGAACCTTGAAGTGCAAACATGCAAAATTAATTTGGGCAACCATGCCAAAACTCACACCATAGGCTCATGCAGTAGCATGTTCTATTAAATTGCCGCAGTAAAATGGAAGTACTCCCTTCTCTGTGGCGATGAGTGCACCAGTATCCAAGTTAGATATGTAAAATCAAATATAGATAATTGTCTTGCTTTTGAAAATTTGATGCTTTATCGGACTATGCAGCTTTAACTGAACCTCAAGGCGAGCCTCCACATGCAAACTAGGCACCCTTTCTCTCAAAATCTTATATACACAGGAAAAGCTCTCTAATCGACCACTTCCGCTTTATTTGGTTCCCAAAAGGATCGCCCAGACAATACCGTTGTAACTAAACAATTTTAACTCCATAAACCGACCATCTCCCTAAATGGATCATTTAAAGTCGTTCCCATGGTCAGTCGATTTAGAGATGTTTGTTTGTTTGTTGTTGTTTTACGTCCTAGCAACATCCAAGGTCATATCAGCACGGGACGGGTACCAACTTGTGACAGTGCACACTCATGGCGACTTTATAGTGCTGTCCCACTGGGAAACCAGGCCACCGGCACCATGACTTGGTATCCCACTCAGTCACATTATCCTGACACTGAGCACACCAGCCCCTATTACTAGTATTAGTATTCCCCGCAAACCCCAAACACATGCCCATAAGACAGTCATTGCCACTCCCCCACTACCCCCCCTCCCCCCCCCCCCCCCCGCCCCATGTCCAGTAGGCGGCCGTGGCTTTACCCGGTGAGCCGGCCGGGGACGTGCACAGACAGCCCCGGCGGGAGACGAGCTGCCCACCGGCCTGCCGTGTGTATAAGCCCGCACCCCCCCCCCCCCCCGGTCTCCACTCCCCCCCCCCCACACACACACACATTCCGGTCTCCCCCGCCCCCCTCCGAGATCCATGCGATCTCCCCCCGGTCCTCCCCCGGTCAACCATCCGATATCCCCCCGGCCACCCCCCCCCCCCCCCCCCCACCCACCCACCCCGATGTACTCCCGGTCTCCTCTCAGGTCTTTCCCTGATCTTAACCCCGGTACCTTCTCGGTCTCCCCTCCAGTCCCACCCGGTCTCCTCCCCCCCCCCCCCCCCCCTCCCCCCACCGATCTCCTTCCCAGTCCTCCCCCAGTTTCCTCCCTTTCCCCGGTCCCCACCCCCTCTCCCCTCCCGATCTTCCCCTCGGCCCCCCCCCCCCCCCCCGCCCCCCCGGGTCTCCCCTCTCCAGCTCCCCCCCCCCCCCCCCCCCCCCCCACCACACACACCACCCGGGGTAACCACCACGGTGTGCAATACCGGACGGACGGTGCAAGTCACTGCGCAACTTTCCGAGCATCCGAGTATTACTAGTATTAACGTTGCATAGTCCGATGGCTTTGAGTTTCTGCCATTTTCTGAGATAAATGCATTAAATCGATCAAAATAAGCTACTTTTACTTTCGGTTGAAGTAACTTTTAGTTTAAATGGCTAACTTTGGAGATATTTGAAGTGACAGCATGCCAAATTAATTTTGGCAAGCACGCCAAAACTCTGATGCCATAGGCTTATGCAGTAACAGATTCTATTAAATTGACTCCACATGCCCTTCTAAGTTCTATGTGACAACAAATGCTTAATAACTGTACCAGTATCTAAGATAAATATGTAGAATCAAATATAGGTAAGTGCATTGGTTTTGAAAATTTGGTGCTTCATCGGCCTATGCAACTTTAATAATAATAGCGGGACACTTCCGGTATTGTCAGCTTTGGTGCAAGCGCAAGCTTTTGTCTTCTAATTTCTACGTTTCTCGGCGTGCTTTGGATGTATTCCGCTGATTGTGTGTCAGAATAGCTTTGAGTGGAAATATTTGTGGGTTTTTTTTTGTGTTTTTCTTTTACATCCTAGCAATGGAAAATAAATAACTACTGTAGAGAAATTGGTATTAACATAAAAACAGACACCAACGACACTAACTTAAACGCCAACCCCAACCCCACTTTAATTATCGAGGTCTACCTTGATTTTTAAAATAATTTAAATCCATGTACAACTCATCCACTAACCTCGTTTCATTCAACATCATTTCGTTATAATGTCATTGAGAGAGAGAAACCCGATAGATTTAAATTATATATATGTATATATATAAATTACCTGTCAATAGACACTCATTAAATTAAAAAGCTCACAATTATATACTTTTGGCCAAGGGGAGGTTTTCTGAGAATGGACTGGGCCGGGGAAAACGATATACATGTATACATAATCGGTAGAGCGTGGGCATCGCGTGTGGAAGGTCGGAAGTTCGGTTCCCGGTCGAGTCAAACCAATGACTTTAAAATTGATATTTGTCGCTTCCTAGCCCGGTGCTCGGCATTATTAGGAAAGGGCAAGGACTGGTTGGCTTAGTGTCCAGATAATGTGACTGAGTGGGATATTGGGTGATGGGCCAGCGACCTGATTTCCCAGTGGGGCAGCACTATAAAGTCACCATGCACTGTCAGTGGTTGCTACCTGTCCTGATATGACCTTACATGTTGCTAGGACGTAAAACAACAAACAACAACAACCTATATGTACATATATTGATTGTATGCTTTTACATGTAAAAGTGATGGTTTGAACACACAAAAAAACATTTCTCGCCGTGAATATGGCCTATGCTGCAGACACTGCGTAAAGCAACCACCAATCAATCAATCAATCAATCAAACCTTCTGGTCCATTCTCAGAAAACAAATGAGCCCTCGTGGACGAGAGTTGCCGAGAGATGGCGGCGGAGAGGGGAGGGGGAGCAGGGGGAGCAGGGGGGAGGAGGCAGGGGGGCAGGGGGGAGGGGGAGGGAGGGGGAGGAGGCAGGGGGGAGGGGGAGGAGGCGGGGGGGAGGGGGGGGGGGGGGGGAGGGGGGAGGGAGGGGGGCAGGGGGGAGGAGGCAGGGGAGGGGCAGAGGGGTGGGGGGTGGGGGGGTTATCAGGAGCAGGGATAACAAGACGCTGCCTGTGCGATAACCGGGAGTCCCACCTGGCGTTCCTGCGTCTGGGGCCCGCGTCATTAACTGATAACCGACGTCGAGTCACCAAAAAAGAAAATAAACACCCCAACATTTTGCCGATCAACAACGAGCCCCCGGCGGCGCATGCGCGCGACTTTAGAAGAAAAACTAATTTAAATAAAACTAAATTTTAAAAAGATCATCACCGTTCAGATTTATTCAAAATAAGCATATACTAGGATCAATGCTTCTGATCATATAATTTGTCAATGATTTTTTTTTTAAACCACCTCTATGCCCCCGCCCCCATCCCAAATAATCCCTAGTTTTACCCATTACATTTTTTTTTAAAGCATCAATGTTAATAATTTCCCTTACAAGTTACAGTACACATGTCTGACTTGATTACCGTGAGACGGAGGACAAAGGGGAGCGGCCAGCCAATCAACCTATCAGCCAATCAACCGTGCCGCCATGCTCTCACCACAGTCACTGGTCACAACCCACCTGTCCTTCCCCCCCCCCCCAGCCCCCCACTCCCCCTGGCCCCCCTGCCCTCGTCCCCGCCCACACTCCTCCCACCAAGCGGTTCTGAAACTGCGTTCTACATGATATTAAAAAAAAAAAAAGTTTAACCCAAAGATCCCAAAATACCAGAAATAAAACATTCACAAGGAAAACAACAAGAAAAACACAATTAGAATTCACTTGGCTGCCAACATCCAGCTAGGTTGATGTTCCTTAATTTTCGCCGCTTCAATATTTAATGGTAGTCGGGCCCAGGAAGAAATTGTCACATAATAATCGGCAGCCCGGGAAGACTAACCTTTGGTGCCGAAATCGTGAAATTATCAATATTTAGATAGTAGTGGGCCCATATATATATGTCATGGGGGTGATGAAAATGGGAAATATTCCGCCTAGAGGGGGAATCGAACCCATATATTTTGCATTCTGGGCCTGTGTGCTAACCATTACACCACCTAGGCTCCCTGATGTCACCACCCTACCCACGCCTACCTGTCTATGTGGTTCCTTGCATTAGAGCTCAGTGCAGACTAGATATATATATATAATATGCATAAATACCCCCCCCCCCTCCATATATATAATATACATCGTGTCCACTACCATCTGAATATTGAAATATATATATATATATATATATTTGATGAATATCTATATAGATATTAAATAAATATTTACCTATATATACCATGTACATATGTATATAATTATATATATTCATGTACTAACCTACATGAATACTCAAACGGACGGGGTTGTCCTCTATGGAAGATCTTCTGATCAAAAAGAATCTCCGGTGGACTGGACACCTCATGAGGATGTCATCAGACAGGCTATCAAAGCAGATCCTCTATTCTCAACTGGCTTCTAGTTACAGAAAGAGAGGGCGCCCGCCCTCATCTCCGGTTCAAGGATACCATCAAGAGAAAACTGAAGCTGAGAGACATTAAGACCGACTCATGGGCACAACTCTCACAGCAGAGAGCTAAATGGAGAGTGGCAGTCAAGTAATGAAAGCAATCTTGGTCGCATCGCGACCGACAGCATGATGATGATGATGATGATGATGGCTAACCTACATTAGGTTACACGCAACCTCGCCTCCTAATCTTACTTTGCACAATGCTACAATCTAACTATATGTTATATTATATAAATATTATATACATATATATCATATATATATACTAAATACATATACATATATATATCATATATATATATTAAATACATATGTATCATATATATATCTATATAATATAAATTATATATATTACTCTATATAAATAATATATACATATATATACAATAAATATGTATAGTATATATATTCATAAATACTTATTTAATATATATTACATCAATATTTACTTATATATACTGTATATGTTTATATATATTTATGTACTAACTTACATTGCACCCAGCCTCACCTCCTAGTCCTAGGCCCGTCCTGATATGACCTTAGATGTTGCTAGGACGTAAACCAACAACAAACAAACAAACCTAGTGCTAAGCTTACTCTACACAATGCTACAACCTAACTAAGCCCACCCTGATGTATGTTTAAGCACGTCACACCCGAAATAGCGGGGCACTTCGTGGAGATGAATGAGCTGTTTCGAAACAAAACAACCATTGCTGGCCATCACACCCGATTGTCACAGCCACCACTAGCCAATGAAAGAGAGCATGCACATACCGACAACATTCAATGGACGTTGCACGGTGGGTAAATGAAAAAACAACATATTAGTAGTATTACTAGTACTTATATACTGGTGTAGTAGTCTGCACTGACCTCTCAGGCAAGTAACCACATAGACAGGTAGGCATGGGTAGTGTGGTGATATCAGGGAGCCTAGGTGGTGTAATGATTAGCACACTGGCCCGGAATGCAAAGAGATGTGGGTTCGAGTCTGGCTCTAGGCACAATATTTCCCATTTTCAACACCCCCATGACACTGGTTGCCATGACCATGATCCTGTACAAGCTATGCGCTGTATGGTTGTTGAACCTACCCTGTGTATGTATGTGTTAGTGCATTGCCTGTATGTATGTAATTGTGAGCATTAAAAGACTTACAATTCCAGGGGGACGAGTGTAGTAGTCTGCACTGACCTCTCAGGCAAGGAGCCACATAGCCAGGTAGACGTGGGTCATGTGATGATATCAGGGAGCCTAGGTGGTGAATGGTTAGCACACTGGCCCGAAATGCAAAGAGATGTGGGTTCGAGTCCCGCTCTAGGTGCAATATTTCCCATTTTCATCACTCTCATGACACCAGCATTAGCAAGTGATTAAGTATGTTTGTTTATTGGGGTTTTATATCCTTACACCATCTAAGATCGCACCAAACCGGGTACTAAGATCGAATCAGGAGGGGTACTGACTTTAGGGTTTTATATCCTTACAACATCTAAGGTAATATCAAGACGGGTATTGACTTTGGGGGTTTTAACTTTTATATCGTTGCAGGATCTAAGGTAATATCAGGACGGGTACTGAATTTGGGGTTTAATATCCTAGCAACATCTACGATCGCACCAGAACGGGTACTGACTTTGGCTTTTTGTTTGTTTGTTTGTTGCTTTACATCCTAGCAACATCTAAGGTCATATCAGTATGGGTATTAACTTGTGACAGTGCACACTCATGGAGATTTTATAGTGCTGCCCCACTGGGAAAACAGGATGGCAGTACTATGACCCAATATCCCACTCAGTCACATTATCCTGACAGTGAACTAACCCTATCCTAATAATGCCGAGCGCCTGTCTAGGAAGCGACAAGTATACATTTTATAAGTCATCAGTTTGACTCAGTCGGGGTTTGAACCCACGACCTCCCGCACTGGAACCCAGCCAGCCCTTTTGGTGATCGGGTCACTGGTCAGCAGTGACTCAGAGCTCTGAGTAATGGCAATGCCGGCCCGAGCTGGAAGGCACAAGATCCACGGGAATGTGAGGCATTATGATATAATATGAATATAAGGCGATCTTGTAGTAGTAAATCCAATCTTCTGGTCCGGGCACTGGCTTGTGGCTGGCGCGCATAAATAAATATATATATATATATAATTATATATATATATATATGGACATGTACATATATAGTATGTCAATATACAGAGAGATATATATGTTAACATTATATATCTATACATGTTTTGTTTGTTTGTTGTTTTACATCCTAGCAACATCTAAGGTCATATCAGGACGGCTATTGACTTGTGACAGTGCATGACTTTATAGTGCTGTCTCACTGGGAAACCAGGCCACCAGCACCATGACCTGGTATCCCACTCAGTCACATTATCCTGACACTGAGCACACCAGTCCTTGGCCTCTCCTAATAATGCCGAGCGCCTGGCTAGGAAGCGACAAGTATACATTTTTAAGTCATTGGTTTGACTCGACCAGGGTTCGAAGCCACGACCCACGATCTACCAGCACGGGAGACGGACAATCTAACTCATTCGGCCATCCCGTCTGTTCCGTATCTATACATACACATACGTGACTATCTGAATATATCTATATACATGTACATCTGGAAATATCTGGATATATTTATTCATATTTATATAAATTATGTACATATATGTAGTCATGTGTAAATATATGAATAAGTGTATACGTGTGTGTATGCTGTGTTAGTATGTAGACTGTATATATACTATTTTATATATGCATAATATGCATACATTATGCATATATCTATGCATATATGAATATGTATATCTTTACACATATGTATATCTTTACACATATATCGTATATATGTCATATATATGTCATAATCATATATGTCATATATATGTCATATATATGTCATATGTACATGTGATATATGTCATATATATATATGTCATATATATGTCATATATATGTCATATATGTATCATAGATGTGTGCGTATAAATTTCAACATTCTTCCATGGAGATTTCATCATCAATATTACTCGCCTGCATGCAATGACAACTCACATTCCACCCCGACCACTCCCGAATCACCTCCCCATCCCTCCCCTCTCCTCTCCTTCCTTCCTCTCTCCTCTCCATGTTCCTCCCTCTCCCTCCCCTCCTCTCTCATCCCCTCTCCTCATCTCCCCTCCTCTCCACTCTCCCTCCTCTCCTCCCACTCCCTTCCCCTCTCCTCCCCGTCCTCTCACCCCCCTCCCCTCCCCCCCCTTCCCTTCCCCCTCTCCTCCCCCTCCCCCCTCCTCCTCCCTCCTCTCTCATCTGTCCTCTCCTCCCCCACTCTCCCTTCCCCCGTTACCTTTCTAACGTGTCTGCGTCTTTGCTTCCCGGCCACGATGACGTCATGACGTAGCGCTGTTGCACTGTGGGTAAGCTGGAAGTGGTCATGACGTAGGTATGTCCGGGTATGTCCGTGAGATCTGTGCGGCCAGTGTTTTATGTGTCTTGCTGTGTCTTGCTGTGTCTTGTTGTGTCTTGTTGTGTCTTGCTGTGTCTTGTTGTGTCTTGTTGTGTCTTGCTGTGTCTTGTTGTGTCTTGTTGTGTCTTGTTGTGTCCTGTTGTGTCTTGTTGTGTCTTGTTGTGCCTTGTTGTGTCTTGTTGTGTCTTGCTGTGTATTGCTTGTATTGCTGTGTAGTGTTGTGTCTTGCTGTGGCTTGTTGTGTCTTGCTGTGTCTTGATGTGTCTTGTCGTGTCTTGCTAACTTATCCAGTCAATTAGCGACTGTCAGTAATTAGTAGCCTAACTTCCTATCGGTAGGTGGCAGGTGTCAGTGGTTGACAGTTGTGCGATGATGATTGACAGATGATATTGATAGTTGTGTGGTGACAGTCGTCAGTTGACAGTGTAGGGTTGTTCCCACCCAACCTGTACCCGGCTGACAGTGACAGTAGTTGATAGACAGTTGGGCGGTGATGGTTGACAGTTGACGGTTGAAGTTGATGGTTTACAGTTGACAGTTGATAGTAGTGTGGTGACAGTGGTCAGTTGACAGTGTAGTAGTGGTAGCTCCGACCCAACCGGGACCCGGCAGTGAATGAGACAAGACTTGCACTGTCCGTCAGCTAAATACCTCGGAGATCCTGTGTGGACAGCGGTCAGTGCGCCATGGTCGCTACTGTGTGTCTGGTGGTGGGTGGGTGGGTGGGTGTGTGGAGGTGGAGGTGGAGGAGGGTGGTGGGGGGCGGGGGGGAGTGCAGGCCACCGTTGCTGCACCCCTTTTGTTAAGTAACATACCGTTAATTGTGGTGCTTTAGCGACATGAAGCGTTGTCCCCTCCTCCTCCCCCCTCCCTCCCCCTCTCTTCCAGTCCCTCCCAACCATTCTATCACCCCCCCCCCCCCCCGTCCTCACACTAACAAGGAACACGCACCCACACGCGCATGCCCATGGACGGCGTTCACACACACAGCCCAAGGAAGGAGCCCCCCACCCACCAACACCACCACCACCCGCCCGCGCCCCTCCACACACACACATACCCACACACCCACACCCACCAACACCCCCCCCCCACCCCACCACACCGCCCACCACCACCACCACACACCCACACATACACCCACCAACACACCGCGGGATCGTCCGTCGCTGTCCGACGCTTCCTATCGTCGTCGCGTTGCTTTCTCGTCGAATCGCGCGAGAAGCCACACATGGGTTCTAAATGATTTCGCGCCGAATAGTAGCTTTTACTCACTTGATCGCGTGTGCGCACACAAACACACCCACACACCCACTCACCCACTCATTCTCACTCTCGCCGCTTGGTGTCGCGAAAGCCGCTGCTGGCACTGTGGCAGGCACCGTGGAGGACCCAGAACGGTTCAGGCGCGAAGCAGGAGGTGGTTGAGTTGGGGCGTGGGTGGGGGCGGGTGGGTGTATGTGGCGGGGTGGGTGGGCGATGGTGGCTGTAGGGGGCGGGGGGGGGGGGGGGGGGAGAGTCCCGTTCGGACAGGTTCTTCAAGAAATTGTCCCCCTCCCTCACCTCCTCTCCTCTCTCCTCCCCTCCCCACCCCACCACACCCCCACCACACCCCCACCACACCTAAACACTCATTATTCCTTTCTACCAAACCGGTCCCGGTGGCCGAATCGCTAGAACACAGGCTTCTCGTGCTGGAGGTCGGGAGTTCAATTCCCACTCGAGTCAAACTAATGACTTACAAAATTGATCCTTGCCGCACACTTCTTAGCCTGGTGCTCGGCATTATTAGGAATAGGACAAGGACTGGTTGTCTCAGTGTCAGGATAGTGTGACTGAGTGGGATATCAGGTCATCAACTAATGGTGCTGGTGGACTAGTCTCTCAGTGCGGCAGCAATATAAAGCCACCATGAGTGCGCACTGTCACAAGTCGGTACCTGTCCTGATATGACCTTGGATGTTGCTAGGACATAAAACTCCAACAACAAACCAACAAACCTCCCGCCTCCCCCCTCACTCCAGCCCCCCCCTCCTCTTACTTCGTGGAGGTATGCAGAGAGTGGATTAAAGGCGGCAAAGCACCTGTACAGGTGTAGAATCAATCAGATCTCACCTGGCTCAAGTCCGGAAGGGGCGGCATGGGGGGGGGGGATTCCTTTATAGGACCGTCGCGCCCCCTCCCGACAAGCTCGGACACTGTGCGTCACACACTGAGGGCTAGCTATGCCCCCCCCCCTCCTCCCCCCTCCCCCTGTACACCCCCACCCTCTACCCTCCCCCTCCCCCACATCCTCCCACACACAGGCACCCACAGTAGGCTACGGACGGTCCCCCCACCACACACCCACATAGTCCGGCCACTCGGCCCATGTCCACCTCCAGATAACCACAAATCTGCGACGACACTAATATTATTATTAATAAGCCGCATGTTTGTTGGGGTTTTAGCTCCGCAGCAACATCTGAGTTCATACCAAGACGGACATCAACTTGTGACACTCTGTCACTGTGGCAGTGTGCATTCATCATGGCGACTTTTAGTTGTCTAGTGCTTCCCCCATAATGGAAGAAGACCAGGTCTAATAGTATCCTACTCAGTCATGTTATCCTGATACTGAGCTAACCAGTTCTTGCCCATTCCTATTAAAGCTGCATAGTCCGATGAAAACATCAAATTTTCAAAACCTAAACAATTATTTAGATTTGATTCTACATATCTAACTTTGATACTGCTGCACTTATTAAACATGTGTCGCCACATAGAAAGGAATACTGAGTCAATTTAATAGAACCTGTTAGTGTTACTGCAGAAGCCTATGGTGGTAGAGTTTTGGCAAGCTTGCCAAAATTAATTTCACACGTTTGCACTTAGAATATCTCAAAAGTTAACCATTAAAGTAAAAGGTACTTCAAACTAAAGTAAGGTAGACTATAATGACCAACCTAACATAGTTATCCCAGAAAATGACAAACTCAAAACCATCGGACTATGCAACTTTAAAGTTGCATAGCCCGATGGTTTTGAGTTTCTATCATTTTCTAAGATAAATATATTATTAGTTTGATTGTTATAATCAACCATACATTAGTTTGGTGTAACCTTGGTTTCAAATGGCTAATTTTGGAGATATTTGAAGTGTAAACATGCACAATTAATTTGGCGTGGCTTGGCAAAACTCTGTCCACATATGCTTGAGTAATAACAGGTTCAATTAAATTGAAATAAATAAATAAATAAATGCTTAACGGCATATCAGCACACTAAGGGCTATACAATGCCATCAAAATGTCTTAAAACCGATTAAACAGTCCAATGTGCTTTAAAAACGATAAAACTAAGGCAGTACTAACAGTGTCAAATAAACATTTCATACTTGCTACATTAAAATACTGTGCTCGAACATTTGCAAAGTCAATGCATTCAATCAAAATATGTTTCACAGTCAGAGGCACTCCACATGCAATTAAATTGATTTCGTATGCATTTCTATATAGCATAAAATACTTAGAGCTGCATAGTCCGATGAAATATCATATTGTCAAAACCAAACCAATTATCTAGATTTAATTTCACATTTCTAACTTAGATACTGATGCACTTATTACGCATTTGTTTCTGCGTAGAATGCAATACTGAGTCAATTTAACAGAACCTGTTATTGTAAAAGCCAAAACTAATTTTCCATGTATGCCGTCAAAATATCTCACAAGTTTACCATTTAAAATAAAAGTAACTTTGAACTAATGTAAAGAAGATACTAGTGATCGATCTAATATATTTATCTCAGAAAAAATACAGAAATTAATAACCATCGGACTACGCAACTTTAATAACTGCACTGGTATCTAAGTTGGATATAGAGGTCCAAACCTAGATACATGCTTTGCTTTTGAAAATTTGATGGTTTTTCTATCGGACTGTGAAACTTTAATGCCTGACCAGATGGGATGGCCGAATGAGTTAGAGCATCCGTCTCCCGTGTTGGTAGATCGTTGTTTCGAATCCAGGTCGAGTCAAACCATGACTTTAAAATTGATACTTGTTGCTTCCTAGCCAGGCGCTCGGCATTATTAGGATAGGACAAGGACTGGTTGGCTCAGTGTCAGGATACTGTGAGTGAGTGGGATATCAGGTCACGGTGCTGGTGGCCTGGTATTCCAGTGGGCAGCACTTAAAGTCGCCATGAGTGTGCACTGTCACAAGTCGGTACCCGTCCTGATATGACCTTCGATGTTGCTAGGATGTAAAACAACAACAAACAAACAAACTTTAAATGCCGAGTGCCAGGCTAGGTCAGTAGGTGGTGAGAAGTATCGATTTTATAAGTCATTGGTTTCACTCGGCCTGGGTTCGAACCTACGATCTCCTACACAGGAATCTAGTCCACGCTGTTAGTCTTACCGATTCGGTAATCTCGTCCTATCCGGTAATAAGGCACTTGTTGAGGAATAAATATGTGCTTTCAGGCTCAAGAACCTCTGGTTAGTTGGTTGTTGGAATTTTATGTCCTGACAACATCTAAGGTCAGGATGGGTACCAACTTGTGACAGTGTGCACTCATGGTGACTATATAGTGCTGTCCCATTGGGGAATCAGCATCATGACCTGATATCCGACTCTGTCACATTATCCTGACACTGAACTAACCAGTCCTTGTCCTATCCTAATAATGCCGAGCACCATGCTAGGAAGCGACAAGTATCAACTTTGTAAGTCATTACACTCTACCGATTCGGCCACCGAGTCCGGTCCGAGAAACCTCTGAGGTAGTTTGATAAATGGGGGGGGGGGGGCGGGGGCAGGCTAGTACAGAGAAAGATTGCGAAAGTTTTGTTTGTGTATTGTTGTTTTACATCCCAGCAACATCGAAGGTCATATCAGGACGAGTACTGACTTGTGAAAGTGTGCACTCATGGCGACTTTACAGTGCTGCCCCACTGGGAAACCAGGCCACCGTGACCTGATGTCCCACTCAGTCACATTATCCTGACACTGAGCCAACCAGTCCTTGTCCTATCCTAATAATGCCAAGTGCCAGGCTAGGAAGCGACAAGTATCAATTCTTAAGTCATTGGTTTGACTCGACCAGGATTCGAACCCACAAACTCATGGGTTCGGATCTCCTGATCTTCCAAAAGAGGTGACGGACGCCCATCTGGTAGATAGCGAAAGCGAAAAATGTGAAAGAGAGCAAAGAGAGAAAGCAAAAGAAAGTGAGTGACAGCATTAGAGAATGAGAGAGAGTGAGAGTAATAACATTCCCAGGACTATTTGCAGCAGACGGCATTGATTAAATAAAGTGCCTTCGCAATGCATTCAACTCTCAGTAATTTTTATCTCGCTTATAGGGGTTTTCCTTCCAAGCAATACCAAACGACTGGTACCTCCAGCCTTCTGATACTGATAGTATGCACTACTGGCGAAATGGTCCAATCAGAAGCATTATGACCTGACAATACCCCACTCAGTCGCATTATCCCGCGAGTCAGCCAACCACTCTTTGCTTTATGTGGTGTGGGAGGTCAAAAATCCCTTGGGTTGGTAAAAGTGTAGGCTTGGGCTTTCTATCGTCAAACTGTCTAATGGTGAAAACAAGTCTATTCAGACTTATCAATGATAGGCAGTATAAATCTTCAAGAGAGTTAGTACTAGTAGTAGTAGTGCTAACTACCAGGCAAGACAGCAAACAATAAGCATTGGTTCGCTAACTCTTTGGCTTGACTCAGCCTGGGTGGTCAAGTGGAAGGCCAATTGAAATGCTGCAGCTATTTTTAACCACGTGATCACAAGAAGAGAATCACCTGTAGCAACACAGCCCTCCCTAGGAGCAGTTCAACTTCAACATGACTGAGAATTTGACCTTGACCTACTTTCAACACTCCTTAGAATACATACGTCACATTGGTTGATTCATCATCATTATCATCATCATCATCATCATTATTATCATCATTATCATCATCATCATCATTATCACCATCATCATCACCACCCTCACCATCACCACCACCATCATCATCATCATCATCATCATCATCAATCACTTAACGACGAGCGTCATTGGGGGACCATAGACGATTTTGCATTCAGTTGTATTCATGTTTCCCCATTCTCCACCGCCCTCTGGGATTTGCCAAACTCCAGGCCTGTCCATTGCCTGGTGTGGACCAGACGGGATGGCCAAATGAGTTGAGCGTCCGTCTCCAGTTTTGGTAGATCATGGGGTTTTAACCAACATGTTCGAACTCTGGTTGAGTCAAACCGATGACATAACAATTTATACTTGTTGCTTCCTAGCCAAGTGTTCGGCATTAATAGGATATAGGACAAGGACTGGCTGGATCAGTGTCAGGATAATGTGACTGAGTGGGATATTGGGTTATGGTGCCAGTGGCCTAGGCTCTCAGTTGGGCAGCACTATAAAGTCGCCATGAGTGCGCACGGTCGCAAGTCGGTAGGATAATGTGACTGAGTGGGATACCATGTCATGGTGCCGGCGGCCTGGTTTCCCGGTGGGAGATCACTATAAAGTCACCATGAGTGCGCACTGTCACCCGTCACATCCCAGACTGGCAATATTCCAAGAACCTGCGTACATCTGACGACATTATTGATAACCACAAAGTCCAGAACACATAATGGATTAATACCCCTGTCACACTACAACGAAATGAGCGAACGTGAGCCTAACGTGGTGATATTTCGTCATTACGTTGATGTATGTTGGATTACGTTATGATGACGTAATAATGACGTTAGACTGACGTTGAGCTACATCACATTACGTCATGTTACGTCGAGTTACGTCGAGGTTTTGGACATGTTCAAAAGTTTCGACGTAGCTCGAACGTAAGGGTTTACTTTCGCCGTACATTCTGTTCACGTTCAGCGAACGTCAATGACGTTAAACGGACATTAGGCAAACGTTCCTCACTACGTTCCACTATGTTCCACTCGTTGACCCACATTAAAGCCGGTGGAAACGTCCATACGGCGTAATGGGAAAGTCAGGAGAACGTCAGGAGAACATCAGGAGAATGTCAGGAGAACGTCAGGAGAACGTCAGGAGAACGTGCATTCAACATACGTTCAACGTCTCATGACGTAGCTAACATCACGTAACGTTCTTCTGGCGATGGAATAACGTTCATAGCGTTCCGTGAGCATCATTACGTTGACCTCTCTCGTTGAATGACAGTATCACTACGCTTTACCAACGTTACGCTCTCGTCCACTACGCTGCATCCACGTTCAACTTGTGCCCAAATTTGCATACTACGCCGAGAAGTTCAACGTTCTTCACGTTCTCCCTACGTCGATGTCGTTACGTCGTAGTGTGACAGGGCCATTAGGAGGTATCGATCCCCAACTTCCGGTTTGCTTGTTTGATGGAGTTTTCTTTTCCAACAATACCTAGGGTCATATCAGGATATGTACTGACTTGTAAAATCTCTGATCACATCAGGACATATATTGACTTGTAACAGTGTACATTTGTGGCGAATGTATAGTGCTGCCCCACTTGGACAGCAGGCTATCGAAACCATGACTAGATATCCCACACAGTCACATTATCCTAATACAGTACAACCCCATTAAACCAAGCTCGGTTGCCAAACGATCGGTTAATCCAAACTTTTTTCGAAGGCCCGGCAAAATACTACCATTTATCATATAAAAAAGTTGGTTAAACCGAAGTCGGTTAATCCAAAGTATCGGTTAATCCAAACAAAATTGTCAGCCCCAGGCCACTTCCGGTACAGTTAAACCAAACTTTCATGTGGTTTTAAGGTCATCTGAGACTTTTTTATATGATAAATGGTAGCATTTTGGCAGGTCGCCGAACAAAGTTTGGATTAACCGATCGTTTGATTTAACCGAGGTTGCTTTAATGGGGTTAAACTGTATATACATAAAAAACAATAATCATAGTATACACATACATTGTACATTCATAATGCACCCCAGTTTTTGCCAAAGCCAACTCAAAGTCAAAGCTCGGTTAAACCAATGATCGGTTAATCCAAACAAATTTCTAGGGTCCCTTCAAGTTTGCTTTAACGGGGTTATACTGTACTGAGTTAACCAGTCCTTTCCCTATCCTATTAATGCCGAGCACCAGACTAGGTGACAACAAGAATAAATTTGATAAGTCATCGGTTTGCGTCAGCCGCAAACTCGAAACCGTGACCTTCCGCATGTGAAGCCAACAATTTGATCAATTCGGCCACTGCACACGCTTCCCATTTGCGGCATTGAAGACAAAATATCACCATATGCATTGAGGGCATAACTCTTCCACACCTTACCATTGTACTTCCCTCAGAGTCAGACCCAGGCAGCCTGGTGTGAATCAGCTGTTTCCGGTTTCCTGGCGCGATCCCATAATGCCCCTGAACCGGATAACATCATACAGGTGAGCACAGGTACTGAGGTAGTCTTTGAAGGTGAGAGATGAGCTGATAGCTGGTTAACATACTGTACACCTGTAGGCACACCTGGTCACAATAGACACCCGCCCACCGACACCGCCAGCACGTTATTTAATTATTCATCATTTATTTATTTATTTATTTATTTACAGTAAAACCTTTCTAAATCGACCAACAATACTACCGACTTTAAAGCTGCATAGTCCGAAGAAGCATCACATTTTCAAAACCAAAAAAAGTATCTCAATTTGATTCTACATATCTAACTTAACTACTGGTGCACTTGTTAAATATCTGTCACCACATAGAAGGGAACACTGAAGCAATTCAATAGAACCGATTACTGCAGAAACCTATGGTGTCAGAGTTTTGGCAAGCTTGCGAAAACTAATTTTGCTCGTTTGCACTTCAAATATCTAAAAAAAAAAGAAGCTATTTAAAATAAAAATTACTTCAAGTGAAAGTAGGGTAGATTATAACGATCACCCTAATATGTTTATCTCAGAAAATGACAGAAACTCAAAAACCATCGTACTATGCAACTTTAAGTGGTTCATTCATGGAGGTGGTCGGTTTAGGGAGTTAGAATATCCTTACAATGGTATTGTCGGGTCCCAAATAAAGCGATCGATAATAAGGGAGTGATCGATCTGTGGAAGTGGTCAGTTACTTATGAGTTGTTTTCATCGCTGAACAGCAATAGTGTCAATTTGGTAGTTGCCTTGTCATCTTAGCTGTTATGTTACTGTGTTAGTGGCTAGCGTTAAAGCTGCATAGTCTGATGAAGCATCAAATTTTCAAAACCAAAACGATTTTCTAGAATAGATTCTACACATTTACCGTGGATACTGATGCATTTTTTAAGCATTTGTTGCCACATAGAAAGGGATACAAAGGCAGCTTAATAGAACCTGTTACTGCTGAAACCTATGGGTGTCAGAGTTTTGGCGTGCTTGCCAAAACTAATTTGAAATGTTTGTACTTCAAATATCCCAAAACTTAGACATTTAAAATAAGAGTTATTTCAGATTAAAGTAAAGTAGACTATAACACTCAATTTAATATATTTATCTAAAAAAATAACAGAAACTCAAAACCATCAGACTATGCAACTTTAACTAGGTTAGTTTTTTTGGTGCCACATTTGCGATTTTGGTATATACCTACCCCTCAGGGAGTTTGATGCCCCTGCCTTGCATAGTTGTAAACCACTGCCTTGTGGTACAGGTTCTTGACAGAACCGAAGGCTAAGGGAGCAAACCCTAAACAGAAAACTATGTCACTGTGGCAGCATTAAGGACGGTTGATGTATGGAACTCCCAACATCTCCCGACCAGCCACTGCAGGGACAAATAGTTTTGCGCCTGTCTTGACATGTTCTTGCCGGTGTGAAACCTCCATTTGCTCTCCGAGAGAGTGCCGCTGGTAACTTGCAAAAGCCAGCAGCACTTCAACACTTTTGCAGGCAGCTTTCATGAACAGTTTTTGTCGCATTGCGACCGACAGCATGATGATGATGGGCGAGTGTTAGTAGCGATACTCAGTTTTACTCTGTGAATTTGTTAGGTCTTCTCGGGCCCCCTCCAATCGGGGAGTTGTTAATGAACCGCCCCCGCGCTCCTTATGGTGGCCGGCCACTTACTTCCGGCCGGATAACATCAGAACCCGTTACAACCAGCCCGCTAGGGGGGGCGCCCTTACCGGATACAGAGTCAGCGACCCGGCGCGGTGGCCGAATCGGCAGAGCGCCGGCCTCGCGTGCGGACGGTCATGAGTTCGGTTCCCGGTCGAGGCAAACCGATGACTGATAAAATTGATACCTGTCGCTACCTAGCCTGGCACTCGGCATTATTAGGATAGGGCAAGGACTGGTTAGCTCAGTGTTAGGATAATGTGACACATAGAGGTGGGATTTGTTTGTTTGTTGTTGTTTTACATCCTAGCAACATCTAAGGTCATATCAGGACGGTACCGACTTGTGACAGTGCACACTCATGGCAACTTTATAGTGCTGTCCCACTGGGAAACCAGGCTGCCGGCACCATGATTAGGATAGGACAAGGACTGGTGTGCTCAGTGTTAGGATAATGTGACTGAGTGGGGTATCGGGTCATGGTGCCGGCGGTCTGGTCTTCCACTGGAGCAGCATTATATAAAGTCGCCATGAGTGCGCACCGTCACAAGTCGGTACCCATCTTGATATGACCTTAGATGTTGCCAGGACGTAAAACTCCAACAACCTACCAACCAAGTCAGCTGATTTTGATATATAAGCCAGTAAAAAGTGATGCATTATGCATCACAATGGCTTGGATATTGGCCGATTTAATTAAACACCGTAGTGCGATGTGTGTACACGCGTGGTCTTTCACGGGTCGATATAATGATAGAGTTTTATTGCCGACTTTATATGAGTGAAGGTCGGCGGTGGGGTGGTGGGTGGTTGGTGGTTGGTAGGGATTGTTGATGTTAGTGGTGGTGGTGTGTGTGTGGGGGGGGGGGGTGACGGCTAAGAGGAAGGGGGAGGGGGGGGGAAAGAGTGGATGAGGGGAAGTGAGGATGAGAGGAGGAGGGGAGAAGGGAGGGGGAGGGGAGGGGAGGGGAGAGGAGGGGAGAGGAGGGGAGAGGAGGGGGAGGAGAGGAAGGGAGAGGAGGGGAGGGGAGGGGAGTGCAGAGAGGAGTGGGGAGGGGAGGGGAGTGGGGAGGGGAGTGGGGAGGGGAGGGCAGGGAGGAGAGGGGGGAGGGGAGTGCGGAGGGGAGTGCGGAGGGGGGGGGGGAGGGGAGGTGGAGGGGTGGTGAGGAGGGAGAACAGGATAGAGGGGAGGAGGCGGAGGGCGGGGGGTGGACCACCAGGTGTTGGGTTAATCAAAAGAGCGTGGGACATACCGCTGCCGGCAGGGGGTGGGCGATAATAGGGGATGAAGGAGGGGTGGCGGTGATAATAGGAGTAAAACATGACTCGACGCGGTCAGCCCCAACAACAGGAAGAGGCGCGGGGAGGGGCACGACGGGAAATGAAGACGTTAAGAGGGCAGAGGGCTGGTAAAGGTAAGCTACTAAGATGGCTGATGTCTGTCTGTGTGTGTGTGAGGGGAGGGGGAGGGGAGAGGGGGATATAACGAACGCCCCTCCTACCCAGTCCCTTGTTCAACGGCCGATGTTTGGGGACAAAGCGGAAGTGGCCGTGGACAAAGCGGAAGTCGACCCCGGACAAAGCGGAAGTGGCCGCCCGGACAAAGCGAGGACGCGCCATCGGCAAGCGATGAGGGTCGTTGAGGCGTTGGGATGGTCGCTGGTGCGCATGCGCACACCAATATGGTGTAGGTGGGAGAGAGCGCAGGAGGGATGGGTGTGGGGCTGGTGGTGGTGGTGGCGGTGGTGGTTGCAGTGGCAGTGGTGGTGAAGGTAGTGGTGGTAGTGATGGTGGTGGTGGTAGTGATGGTGGTGGTGGTAATGGTGGTGGTTGTGGTGGTGGTAGTGGTGTTGGTGGTAGTGGTGCTGGTAGTGGTGGTGTTAGTGGTGGTGGTAGTGGTAGTGGTGCTGGTAGTGGTGGGGGTAGTGGTGGTGGTGGTAGTGGTGGTGGTAGTGGTGGTAGTAGTGGTGGTGGTAGTGGTGTAGTTGTGGTGGTGGTAGTGGTGATGGTAGTAGTGATGGTAGTGGTGGTGGTGGTAGTAGTGGTGTTGGTAGTGGTGGTGGTTGTAGTGGTGGTGTTGGTAGTGGTTTTGGTAGTGGTGGTGGTAGTGGTGGTGGTGGTGGTAGTGGTAGTGGTGGTGGTAGTGGTAGTGGTGGTGGTAGTGGTGGTAGTGGTGGTGGTAGTAGTGATGGTAGTGGTGGTGGTAGTGGTGGTGGTGGTAGGGGTGGTGGTAGTGGTGGTGGTAATGGTGGTGGTAGTGGTGGTGGTAGTGGTGGTGGTAGTGGTGGTGCTAGTTGTGGTGGTGGTGGTAGTGGGGGTTGTAATAGTGATGGTGGTAGTAGTGATGGTAGTGGTGGTAGTAGTGATGGTGGTAGTAGTGGTGGTAGTGGCAGTGGTAGTAGTGGTAGTAGTGGTAGTAGTGGTAGTAGTGGTAGTAGTGGTGGTAGTGGTGGTGGTAGTGGTGGTGGTAGTGGTGGTGGTAATGGTGGTGCTAGTCGTGGTGGTGGTGGTAGTGGTGGTGGTAGTGGTGGTGGTAGTAGTGATGGTGGTAGTAGTGATGGTAGTGGTGGTAGTAGTGATGGTGGTAGTAGTGGTGGTAGTGGCAGTGGTAGTAGTGGTAGTAGTGGTAGTAGTGGTAGTAGTGGTGGTGGTAGTGGTGGTGGTGTTAGTGGTGGTAGTGGTAGTGGTAGTGTTGGTGGTAATGGTAGTGGTGGTGGTAGTGGTGGTGCTGGTAGTGGTGGTGGTAGTGGTGGTGGTGGTAGTGGTGGTGGTAGTGGTGGTAGTGGTGGTAGTAGTGGTGTTGGTAGTGGTGGTGGTAGTTGTGGTGGTGGTAGTGGTGATGGTAGTGGAGATGGTAGTGGTGGTGGTGGTAGTGGTGGTGGTAGTAGTGGTGGTGGTAGTGGTGGTGGTAGTGGTGGTGGTAGTGGTGGTGTTGGTAGTGGTGTTGGTAGTGGTGGTGGTAGTGGTGGTGGTAATGGAGTGGTGGTGGTAGTGGTGGTGGTAATGGAGGGTGGTGGTAGTGGTGGTGGTAATGGAGGGTGGTGGTAGTGGTGGTGGTAATGGAGGGTGGTGGTAGTGGTGGTGGTAATGGAGGGTGGTGGTAGTGGTGGTGGTAGTGGTGGTGGTAGTGGTGTGTGAATGGTGGTAGTGTAGTGGTGGTGGTGGTAGTAGTGATGGTGGTAGTAGTGATGGTGGTGGTGGTAGTAGTGATGGTGGTAGTAGTGGTGGTAGTGACAGTGGTAGTAGTGGTAGTAGTGGTAGTAGTGGTAGTAGTGGTAGTAGTGGTGGTAGTGGTGGTGGTAGTGGTGGTGGTAGTGGTGGTGGTGTTAGTGGTGGTAGTTTAATGGTAGTGTTGGTGGTAGTGGTAGTGGTGGTGGTAGTGGTGGTGGTGGTAGTGGTGGTGGTGGTGGTGGTAGTGGGGGTGGTAGTGGTGGTAGTGGTGGTGGTATTGGTGGTGGTAGTGGTGGTGGTAGTGGTAGTGGTGGTGGTAGTGGTGGTGTAGTGGTGGTAGGGGTGGTGGTAGTGGTGGTGGTAGAGGTGGTGGTAGTGGTGGTGGTAATAGTGGTGGTAGTGGTGTTAGTGGTGGTGGTGTTGGTGGTGGTGGTGGTGGTAGTGATGGTGGTAGTCGTGGTGGTAGTGGTGGTGGTAGTGGTGGTGGTAGTGGTGGTGGTGGAGTGTTTACCCTCGGGAAAGACAGGTATGGTTCACACTTAAGCAGTAAGCAGGTGAAGTAGGTTCATGTGCAGGTTCTCTGTCCCGTTGAAGCACAATTATGGGCTACTGTCAAAACAGCTTTAACATAACTCCAACTGTGCAATGGGTGTAAACGCTGTCAGCCCACGTGACCGGCAGCCATACTTAGTGCAACGCAACCACTGGCCACGTTTCACCAATTTTCACCGACTGCCAAAAGCATTTACCGGACGCGGTCGCCTAATCGGTAGGGCGCGGGCATCGCGTGCGGAAGGTCGGGAGTTCGATTCCCTGTCAAGTCAAACCAATGACTTTAAAATTTATGCTTGTCACTTCAGGGTGATTTTATAGTGCTGCCCCACTGGGAGACCAGACCCCCGGCACCATGAAGCGATATCCTACTTAGTCACATTATCCTGATACTGAGCCGATCAGTCCTTGCCCTATCCTAATAATGCATTGGTCGGCTTAAATCCGGAGGCAAAGTTGGCTTAATCGAACTAAATGAATTAAATACCGAATACCAGCTATTCATTTCACATTCCGTCCTGATATGACCTTAGAAGTTGCTAGGACGTAAAACAACAACAAACAAACAAACAACAAACAAACATTTCATCTATGCAAAAGGGGAAAAAAACTCTCCTATTTGTGATATCTAATATTGTGATATTTATTATTGTGATATTTATTATTCATGATATTTATTATTGTGATAGATATTATTGAGACTGAGTGCTAATGGTGCTAGCATCATGGTATTCCGGTAGCGAAGCCCTATAAAGGCACACTCAACGTGCACTGTCACAAGTCTGTACTTGTACTTCGGCTGGTTGCTAGGACACAGAGCGTCAACAAACAATTAGCAAGGGTCTCACCCCCCACCACCACCCCCACCCCAGCCCCGCCCCCCTCCGATGCTCCCCATGTCCTTTAATGTTGCATAGTCCGATGAAACTTTTTTTTTCAAAACCAAAACATTTGTCTACATTTGATTATATATATCCAACTTAAAGTTGCACAGTCCGATGGTTTTGAGTTTCTATTTTTTTTTTAGATAAACATATAATGTTGGTCGCTATACTCTACCTTACTTTGGTTTGAAGTAACTATTATTTTTAATTGCTAACCTTTGAGGTATTTGAAGTGCTAATATGCTAAATTAGTTTTGGCAAGCATGCCGAAACTCTTGACACCATAGGCTTCTGCAGTAACAGCTTATATTAAATTGCTTCAGTGTTCCCTTCTATGTGGTGACAAAAGTTTAATAAGTGTGCCAGAATCTAAGTTAAATATGTAGAATCAAATCTAGAAAACATTTTTGGTTTTGAAAATTTGATGTTTTTATCGGATTATGCAGCTTTAAATACTACTATTTACTAGTGCATTAGTTAAAGTTGCATAGTCCGATGGTTTTGAATTTCTGTAATTTTTCTGAGATAAATATATTAGATCGATCACTAGTATCTACTTTACATGAGTTCAAAGTTACTTTTATTTTAAATAGTAACCTTTTGAGATATTTCGAGTGCAAACATGGAAAATTAGTTTTGGCAACCTTGCCAAAACTCTGGCACCATAGACTTCTGCAGTAACAGGTTCTGTTAAATTGGCTCAGTATTGCCTTCTACGCAGAAACAAATGCTTAATAAGTGCACAAGCATCTAAGTTACATATGTAAAATTAAATCTAGATAATTGTTTTGGTTTAAAAAATTGGATATATCTTTGGACTATGCAGCTTTAAGGTTATAGGAGAGCATGGACAGAACAATCAGTGAATTTATGACCCTATCCATTTGGACACCTACTTTAAGACAGAGATTAAAGAGGGTCACTATTAATAAATTAGGTCAATCTCCTGGCCTCATTAGCCTTGCTTCCATTCCAACCAGGCTATATTTGAATTAGGTCATTCCACATCAACTGGTCTTCGTGAGATGTCAATAGCCAGGAGTTTTGGAAAGCTTGTCAAAATTATTTTCGGTTCTTTCAGCTCAAATCGCTCCGAAATTAGCAACTTTTCATCAAAATTACTCCGGACTAATGATTAGTAGGTTATAATGATCAATTTGATATATTTATATAAAAAATAAGGTAAAGATTCCAACGCCATCCGACTATGCAACTTTAAATCCTAGCGCACACCGATGCCTCTTTTATTAAAGCTGCATAATCCGATGAAAGGACACCATTTTCCAAATCAAAACATGACCTAGATTTGATCCTACAGACTCAATAGTCTGCTCAACTTAGATAGCGGTGTACTCAATAAACATGTGTTACCGCCCAAAGGGAAATACAGTCAAACCTCTCCAACCGACCACCTCCACAGATGGACCACCTCCTATATCGATCGCTTTATTTGGGTTCCAACTTTGGGGAGCGGGACGTAGCTCAGGCATTAGAATGTCCACCTGCGAAGGTGTCTATCATCCGATCGATCCTGCTCAGTGGACACATTTGCAGTTTGGGCTATTTTCCGTTCCAACCAGTGGTCCATAAGTCACAAGTCCAGCTATTGGTCCAAAACTGGTTCATCAAAGGCTGTGGTATATGGTGTCCTGTCTTTGGGAAAGTGCATATAAAAGACCCCTTGCTGCTTATCAGAAAGAGTAGTCTATATGGCGGCAGCAGGTTTCCTCCAAAGAAATATGTCAGAATGACCATGTGCTTGAGGTCCAATAACTGATGATATGAAAATCAATGTGCTCTAGAGGCGTCGTTAAATAAAACAAGCTTCTTTGGGTTCCAACAATACTATTGTAACTACAGTAAAACCTCTCTAAATCGACCGACTATAGGACCGAGTTTAAGTGGTCCATTTAGAGAGGTGGTCGCTTTAGGGGGTTAGAATAGCCATACAGTGGTATTGTTGGGACGCAAATAAAGCGATCGATATAGGGGAGTGGTCGATCTGTGGAAGTGGTCGGTTAGAGAGGCTTTACTGTATATTCTAACTCCCTAAACCGACCACCTCCCTAAATGGACAAATTGGAGTCGGCCTTCACGTCGGGCGATAAAGCGAGGTCTTACTGTACATGATACATCAATTTAAAGCTGCATAGTCCAATAAAGCATCAAATATTCAAAACCAAAACAATTATCTAAAATTGATTCTACATATCTAACTTAGACAATGATTCACTTATTACACATTTGTTACACATAGAAGGGAACACTGAGTCAATTTAAAGTTGCCTCGTCTGATGGTTTTGAATTTCTGTATTTTTTTTGAGATAAATATATTAGATCGATCACTAGTATCTACTTTACATTAGTTCAAAGTTACTTTTATTTTAAATGGTAAACCTTTGAGATATTTTCAGTGCAAACATGGAAAATTAGTTTTGACAAGCTTGCCAAAACTCTGACACCATAGACTTCTGCAGTAACAGGTTCTGTTAAATTGACTCAGTATTGCCTTCTACACAGAAACAAATGCTTAGTAAGTGCATCGGTATCTAAGTTAGATATGTAAAATCTAATCTAGATAATTGGTTTGGTTTTGAAAATTTGATATTTCATCGGACTATGCAGCTTTAATACAAATATGCAGCTTTAATACAAATAACATTTCTTTCTGCGTAGACGGCAATACTGAGTCAATTTAATAGAACCTGTTTCTGCTGAAGCCTATGGTGTCAGACTTTTGACGTGCTTGCCAAAACTAATTTGACATATTTGCACTTCAAACATCTCAAAACTTAGCCATTTAAAATAAAGGTTACTTCAAACTTTTAAAGTAAGCTGGATCATAATAATCAATTTAATATATTTTTCTCAGAAAGCTGGCAGAAATTCAAAACCATCGGACTATGCGGCTTTAATAGAATCTGTAACTGCTAAAGCCAATGGTCTACAATAATTCGGTGCACACAGCATTAAAAAGATATTTTTACTTGAAATAAATTCAAAAGTATCCATTTCTAATAAAAGCTTATTTAAAGTTCCATAGTCCGATGGTTTTGAATTTCTGTATTTTTTCTGAGATAAATATATTAGATCGATCACTAGTATCTACTTTACATTAGTTCAAAGTTACTTTTATTTTAAATGGTAAACTTTTGAGATATTTTGAGTGCGAACATGTAAAATTAGTTTTGGCAAGCTTGCCAAAACTCTGACGCCATATACTTCTGCAGTAACAGGTTCTGTTAAATTGACTCAGCATTGCCTTCTACGCAGAAACAAATGCTTAATAAGTGCATCAGTATCTAAGTTAGATATGTAAAATCAAATCTAGATAATTAGTTTGGTTTTGAAAATTTGATATTTCATCGGACTATGCAGCTTTAAGTTCAGGTGCGGTAAATTATAATTGTCAACCTTATATAATTATGTTTTAAATAAATCTGGTAGAAACTTAAAAGTATCGGAACATGCAACTTTAAGAGCCTTTAATCGGCCACAAGAGGTGGACAGTTCTTAATCCGCTAAGACGACGAATATACAAATATATAGTTATACATTCTACACCGATTTATATATGTATAATAAATTATACTATGTATATGAACACATACATATGCATACACATATGTGTATGCATATGTGCAAATATATATTTATATATCTAGAAACTCTAGAAACCTGTAGAAGGATCTAGAAAAATCTAGAATAATCCAGAAAAATCTAGAAAATCGATCAATCTAAATCTAATGTGTACAAGCATATATATTTGTAGATTATATATATATATATATATATATATATATATATGTGTGTATATATGAATACATACATATATATATGTGTGTGTACATAAAAGTTTGTTTTATTTGACGAGCACCACTTAGAACACATAGATTTTCATCATCGGTTATTAGACGTCAACGATATGGTCATTCTGACATATTTCTTTGGATGAAACCTGGTGCTGCCACATAGGCTACTCATTGCGATAAGCAGCAAGGGGTCTTTTATATGCACTTTTCCATTGACAGGACAGCACATATCACAACCTTTCATGAACCAGTTGTGGACCACTGGTTGCATACGTGTATATGCATACATATATATATATATATATGTGTATATGTATACATCTATATATATATATAAACATATATATATATATACTTAAATACAGTAAAAACCTCTCTAAACCAACCGACAATGGGACCGACTTTAGGTGGTCCATTTACGGAGGTGGTCGGCTTAGAGAGTTAGAATATCCTTACAATCGTATTGTTGGGACCCAAATAAAGCTATCGATACAGGGGAGTGGTCGATCCGTGGAGGGGTCGGAATACAGAGGTTTTACTGTATATATATACAGATATACATATATATATATATACCCATGTCTGTGGGTATATATATACGTATACACATATACACATATATACATATATACATATACACATATATACATATATACATATACACATATATACACATATGATATACACACATATATACACATATATACACTGTATTTATACATATATATATACATATATATACAGCCATATGTGTGGGTGTGTAGGTAGAGCACCTACTGGTTACACTTACACTGTTCATCAGGACCGCCTCAGGTGGTGACACTTCCAATTGTTGCGCTGGTTCCGGCTGCTACACAAACTCACCACCCTCCACCCCCCTCCCGCCCCCCCCTCCCCCTCCCCCCGCACCCTGGCCCTGTCTTCTCGTGTGCCCTCTTCCCTTCCCCTCCCCCCACCCGCACCACGCCCCCATTTCCGCCTCCCCATCACCCTCCCCTTCCCCCTCCCCCACCCCCACCCAGCACATATCCCAACCTCCCTCCGCCCCACCCACCACCCCGACTCCGCCCCTATCTCCGCCACCCTCTCACATCTCCCCCACCCCTCACCCCCAACCCCTACCCCGCCCCTCTGCCCCCCCTCGTCCCCCATCCCCCTATTCACCCAGCCCCTGTCCCCCCGTGTCCTCCCCCCCCCCCCCACCGCGCCCCTGTCCCCCCGTGTTCCTCCCCCTCCCCTTCCCCACCCCCTCCCCCACCGCGCCCCAGTCTCACCGGTGTGTCCTCCTCCGTTCCCCGCCCCTCCCCCACCGCGCCCCTGTCTCCCGGTGTCTCCTCCTCCCTTCCCCGCCCCCTCCCCCACCGCGCCCCTGTCTCCCGGTGTCTCCTCCTCCGTTCCCCGCCTGCAGCCATCTCTCACCCCGCAGTAATCGCGCCATACACCGGGCTCATCCAACGGCATCAAGTCAACCCTATTAGCGCCAGACTGCAATATGGCCGCCATGTCAGTCAAATATGGCCGCCAGGGGCAACGCGCACCCTTCTCCACAACCCCACCCCCACCACAAACACAACCAGCACCACTACCACCCCCAACCAGCACCACCACCGCCACAACCCACCCCACCACACCATCACCACCACCACCACCACCCCACCACCATCACCACCACACCACTACCACCACCATCACCACCACTAACACCACCATCACCACCACCACCACCACCCCACCACCATCACCACAACTAACATCACCATGACCATCACCACCCACCCCCACCCCCACCACCACCACCACTAACACCACCATCACCATCACCACCCCCACCCCCACCACCACCACCACTAACACCACCATCACCACCACTACCACCCCCCAACTAACACCACCCCCACCACCACCTCACCACTGACACCCAACACCACCACCCACCACTACCACCACCACCCCCACCACCTCACCACTAACACCCCCCACCACCACACCACCACCACCACCATCACCACCACCACTAACACTAACACCACCATCACTACCACTACCACTACCACTCCCCAACACCCCACCACTAACACCACCACCCCCACCACCACCTCACCACGAACAGCCCCCCACCACACCACCACTGACACCACCACCACAACCAACACCACCATCACCCCCACCACCCCGACCACCCCACCACTAACACCCCCACCACCACCCCATCCACTACCATCACCACCACCACCACCCTCACCCCCCACCACCCAGCCACTAACACCACACCCCGACCACCACGCAACCACTAACACCACCACCACCACCACGACCCTTCTACTCACGTCTCCATTACACCACCGCACCGCAAATAAACAAAACAAACGGAACCCATCAATAACTCCTCATTTATTCTCAATTTTCCAATCAGAGAATTTAACCTAATTAGATTTTGATGTGTTTTAATAATATTTTAATAAGACATTATATATAATGTTATGTTGATGAGCTTCATTCTATTTGAATATCATATATATATCTGTACATATTTACACATATCCTTGTATTTTGATGTTTTTTATTTTATTTTAATATCATATATATATATCTACATATATATTTACATATATATTTACATATATATATTTACATATATAATTTTATTTTGATGTGTTTAATTCATTTTACCATATGTGTATATACATATATATATATAGAAATAGATAATATACATATATATATAAGAATCTTTTTTCCAGAGTGTGACGCGAGGGGTCGCCCGCCCGGCAATACCCGCCAGCTGGATATACATATATATATATTTGCATGTTCTGGTAACAGGTTGATTTGGTTGTTATTTATTTATTCATTTATTCATTCAATTACGCTACCCTATGGCTTGTACTATGGAAGGCGTGAAGGTGCAGATTCCGAGGCAGGGAGGTGTGTGTGTGTGTATCGGGGAGGGGGTGGGTGGGGGGAGGGGGTTGTAAGGTCCGGTCCGTGTAACGGCTTGCATGGTGTATTCACTCGGCAGACCCTGAAGGCAAGGGTTAACAACCATCCACCGCCCTCCTTAACCCATCGTCGCCCGGGATGAGTACCCGGATGACAAGATGATTCCCGCGCCGCGCATTGTGCGCATGCGCGGGTAACCATGGCGATTTACCCCGGCCGTCAATGCGCGCCGTCCTCCCGTCGCCTCGAGGGCAGCGCGAGCCAATCAGAACACGGCTCTCTGCGGGCGTCGGGGCGGCCCGTGTTTACCGACGCGTCGCCGAGACGAGACACCCGATACGGCGGAGGGCGGCCGGGGCGCGCATCACCAATAAATCACCCACATATTTTGGTTTTGGGGGGAATTTGACGTCCAGGCAACATCTAAGGTCCTTGCCGTGAATATGGCTTTATGCTGCCGACACGGCGTAAAACAAGCACCAATCAATCAATCAATCAATCATCATCTAAGGTCATATGAGGACGGGCACCGACTTGTGACAGTGCGCAATCATGATGGCTTCATAGTTCTGCCCCACTGAGAAATCATAACCCGATATCCCACTCTATTTGTTTGTTTGTTTGAGTTTTACGTCCGGGCAACATGTAAGGTCATATCAGGATGGGCACCGACTTGTGAAAGTACGCACTCATGGTGGCTTTATACTAATAGTGCTGCCCAACTGGGACTCCAGTGGGAGGCCAGGCTGCTGGCATCATCACCTGATATCCCACTCAGTCACATTATCCTGACACTGAACAACCCAGTCTTTGCCCTATCCTAATAATGCCGAGCGCCAAACTAGGAAGCTACAACTTAGTACAAGTATCAATTTTGTAAGTCATTGGTTTGACTCGACTGGGGATTGAACTCCCAAACTGCCGCACGCGAGGCCTGTGCTCTACTGCCGCGTCCCATCATTTGGGAAGCAGAATATGCTGGAGGTGAGGGGTGGCGCCCCCTGGTAGATCGCAGTGGTGTTAAACCAAGCTATTACTATATAGTGTATGCAGGTATTGCAGGTATAGCAATACCTCAGGGAGTTTGATGCCCCTGCCTTGCAGAGTTGTAAACCACTGCATTGTGGTACAGGTTCTTGACAGAACCGAAGGCTATGGGAGCAAACCCTAAACAGAAAACCATGTCACTGTTACAGCATTAAGGGCGGTTGATGTATGGAACTCCCAACATCTCCCGACCAGCCACTGCAGGGACAAATAGTTTTGTGCCTGTCTTGACATGTTCTTGCCAGTGTGAAACCTCTATTTGCTCCCCGAGAGAGTGCCACTGGTAACTTGCAAAAGCCAGCAGCACTTAAACACTTTTGCAGGCAGCTTTTATGAAACAGAGAGCTAAATGGAGAGCGGCAGTCAAGTAATGAAAGCAGTGTTTGTCGCATCGCGACCGACAGCATGATGATGATGATGACTATATAGTATTAGTATAATAATATATGTAGATATTACCTGATTACAAAGATCCCAACCAACAAGGCAGCCACGTCTCTATTTGCAATGAGGTTGTCATTATTGTTTAGTTTTCTTTGTCAATTAAAAAAATTCCCTTATTAAATAATAGACCCATATCGCAACCCCCCACCCCTCCCAAAATAAAATCCAACATAAAACGCTAAATAACAGTCAAATATGGTCGCCAGGGGCAAGGCGCCCCCTCCCCACCACCCCACCCCCACCACAAGCACCACCACAAGCACAACCAGCACCACTACTTCCCCGCACCAGCACCAGTACCAGCACCAGCACCATTATCACCCCCAACCAGGAACACGACCACCACTACCACCACCCCACCACCACCACCACCACCATCACCACCACCACTACCACCACCACCACCATTACCACCACCCCACCACCACCACTAACACCACCCCACCACCACCACCATCACCACCACATACCAAACTAACAAGACAACATCAGCTCTAGTTGTAATAATGTTATCATTCTTGCTTTTCGCAAATGAAATGTACTACGTAAAAACAAATATAAAACAACGCTAAACCACACAAAACGGTATATAACTGTTTATATAGCATACAAAACTAACAACACTGCTGTATCACACTAGCACCAATTGTAATAAGGTTGACATTGTTGTTTTTAGAAACTATAAATGTACCTTGAATAATAATAATCTTTTTAAATATAAAAACACACACAAGTCACAAAACGCCTCTTAATACTATAAATAGCAGTTTCTATAGCATATCAACTGACATGGCAAATTCAGCCCGATTAGTAATTATGTTGTCACTGGTGGCTTTAAAGGAAACACAATCACAAACACAAAAGCTGGAAACACTAAATAGTTGTATGTGTAACAACACATCGCTGAGCAACATCCAGACAACAAGCATTGAAACTAGCTCCATTTAAACCTCGAAGGTGTGTTGTTATAATTTTCGCCGTTTTCATGTTATACAATTTATCCTTCAACTAGATCTTTATCTATGGAGATTCATTGGATAGATCAACAGGAGGTTTATTTACCCCTGAGCGAAAACCTCTCTGGTGTTCTCTGTGGCGGAGTGGCAGAGTGGCGGAGTGGCGGAGTGGTGGAGTGGCGGAGTGGCGGAGTGGCGGAGTGGTTAGAGTGTCTGACTTTTTTCTAGGTCGGACTCCTAATCTGAAGGTCAGTGGTTCGATTCCCTGTGGCCCCCCACCTCTGCCAATTTGGATTTCCACTGCTGTGTATAACTTACAGCATCATCAAAGGCCAGTTGATCTCATACCATGTCTATGTGATGTGGGAGGTTAAAAATCCATTGGGTCGGTAAAAGTGTAGGCTCAGGCTTTCTATCGACAAACCGTCTAATGGTGAAAACAAGTCTATTCAGACTTATCCATGATAATTGATAGGCAGTATAAATCTTCAAGAAAAAAAAACCACCACCTCCACAGATCGACCACTCCCCTATGTCAATCGCTTTATTTTGGTCCCAACAATACCATTCTAACCATATTCTAACTCCCTAAACTGACCACATCCCTAAATGGACCACTTATACATTATAGTCAGTCCCAAGGTCGCTCAATTTAGAGAGGTTTTACTGTATTAGGTAAACAAACCTAAATAATATATTTAAAAAAATTCAAGCTCTTCAACATATTTAGCGCCCCTTTCTATACATTCCACATGTCTCGCTTTATAGCTCATACTATATCATGGTCTTACTTCACGTGACAACAACTGTTCTACATTGGTTGTTGGAGTTATACATCTTGGCACCATCTGAGGTCATATCAGGATGCATACCGAATTGTGTGAGTGCGCACTCCTGGTGGCTTTATAGTGCTGCCCCACTGAGAAATCAGGCTGCCAGCACCACAACCCAATATCCCACTCAGTCACATTATCCTGACAATGAGCCAACCAGTCCTTGCCCTATCCTAATAATGCCGAGCGCCAAGCTAGGAAGCGACAAGTATAACATTTTACGTAATTGGTTTTAACTCAACCAGGGTTCGAACCCATGGGTTCGACACATTACATGGTCCTTACTTCACAGATTTAGCTACCCATAACCAATGTAGAACTTATGAAGACAGTTGTTGTACCATCTCCACCTGACAATAAGCCCCCCACCCCCACCCCCACCCTCCCCCAACCTTTACGCGCAGATACATACGCACAGACACGCACATAAACACAGACACAATTGTAAATACACACACACAAACACACACACACACTCATCACCCACCCTCACCCAGTCTCCTTCCACTCATCTCGATAAGGCGTATCACTGCGCGCGACAAAGCCTATCTTCTGCTGCGCCAATCATTGGGCCTCTTCACAATCTGGCCATGGGGACTACTTTGCACGCGCGCAGGGATACACGCACGGCGAGTGGCGTGCTAGGGCGCGCGGCGCACTACACGCGCCCGTATGGATGTGTATGTTGTCTGTGGGACGGAGGGTGTGGGAGGGTGTGGGAGGGTGTGGGAGGGTGTGGGATGGTGTGGGAGGGTGTGGGATGGTGTGGGATGGTGTGGGATGTGTGGTGTGGGTGTAAGGGTGGGAAGGGGTGGGAAGGGGTGGGAAGGGGTGGGAAGGGGTGGGAAGGGGTGGGAAGGGGTGGGAAGGGGTGGGAAGGGGTGGGAGGGGGTGGGAGGGGGTGGGAGGGTGGGAGGAGGTGGGAGGGGAGGAGAGGGGGGAGGGGGTGGGACGGGGTGGGAGGGAGTGGCAGGTTGTGGGATGTGGGATGTTGTGGGAGGTTGTGGGAGGTTGTGGGAGGTTGTGGGAGGTTGTGGGAGGGGGTGGGAGGGGGTGGGAGGGGGTGGGAGGGGGTTGGAAGAGGTTGGAAGGGGGTGAGAGGGGGTCCGAGGTTACCGCGGCGCTAAACGGTTGCGCCTCCCTGCGGGACGCCTGCTCATCACGAGTGTCTGTCAGTCAGTGAGGTGAGGGTGACGGGTTGATGGGGGTGTGTGTGCGTTGTGGTTGGCTAAGTGTTAAACGCCGTAAACGTTGGGAGACACGCACGGCACGATACAGCGACTCAGAGGGAAGCATATGGGGGGCCATTCAAATGGTGTGCGTGTGGGGGCGATGTGGGTGTGGGTGTGGGTGTGGGTGGGTGTGTCTGGATGTGGGTGTGGATGTGGGTGTGTGGAGGTGTGTGTGTGTGGTGTGTGTGTGTGGCTGTGTGTGTGGCTGTTTGGCTGTGTGTGTGGGTGTATGTGTGGGTGTGTGGGTGTGAGGCTGTGTGTGGGTGTGGGTGTGTGGCTGTGTGTGGGTGGGTCTTTCTTCATTTGCATTCCCTGATTGTCACCAGGGAGGCGTGAACGTTTTGAGTGTTGTTTGTTTTGGGGTTTTACGCCCGAGCAACATCTATGGTCATATCAGGATGGGACCGTGAAGGGGGCTTATTGTTAAAGTAGCACGGTCCGATAATTATTTAAAACCACAGTGCGTCACTTTAAGCTAAAATATGGGAGATCATAACAATCAACCTACCATATTTATCTCAGAAAAGGACAGAAACTCAAAACTATCGGACCATGCAACCATAGTTCTACGAGCGATCAAATGGGATGGCCGAATGAGTTATGGCCGGTACACACCTACCGTTTACGATTCGCGCATTAAAATTCCCGATCTGCTTAAAACTGAAAACGGGCCGATTCATTTTTCGAATCGCGAATCGCAATCGTAAGGCTAGCGCACACCTACCATTTTAGCCCTAAAAAGTCACGAATCGCAATCGGTAGGTGTGCTAGGGGAGTGCACACCTCATGACTTTTGGGCAGTTTTAGATCGTATACGCTAGGTGGGTGCGGAAAAACGATTGTAAACGGTAGGTGTGTACCGGCCATTAGAGTGTCAGTCTCCCATGTTGGTAGATCATTGGATCGTGGGTTCGAATCCTGGTCAGTCAAACCAATGACTTAAAAATTGATACTTGTCGCTTCCTAGCCAGGCGCTCGGCATTATTAGGACAGGGCAAGGAGCAGCGGAATGAGGAAGACCAGTCATCTGCGACTGAAATTTCCCCTGCTTAAACAACTAATGTACAAAAAAAAAGGTACCTGCACCGTGTCTCACACTCACCCTTACGTGACCAGCGGCCTAACTACAGTACAACCCCGTTAAACCAAGCTTGGTTAAACCAAATGATTGGTTCATCCAAACTTTTTTCGCCGGCCCGCTTTTCACATAAAAAAGTTGGTTCAACCAAAGTCGGTTAATCCGAATTATTGGTTAATCCAAACAAAATTGTTGGGCCCCAGGCCACTTCCCGTATGGTTAAACCAAACTTTAATGTGGTTATAAGGTCATCTGAGACCACACCAACTTTTTTATATGATAAATGGTAGTATTTTGCCGAGCCGCCGAAAAAAGTTTGGATTAACCGATCGCTTGGTTTAACCAAGCTTGGTTTAACGGGTGTATACTATATATACATAACAAATAATAATCAAAGTGTCCACATACATTGTATATTACATTCATAATGCACCAACGTTTTTGCCAAAGCCAAGTCAAAGTCAAAGCCAAAGCTCAGTTAAACCAATGATCGGTTAATCCAAACAAATTTCTAGGGTCCCTTCAAATTTGGTTTAATGGGGTTATACTGTATTGACTGGTTGGGTACCCACATTGGTATCTCAGAAGTGACCTATTGCCACTATATTCTTGACAAGCCATGACGGGTTTTTTGGTGTTTTTTTTTTTTACGTCCTAACAACATGTAAAGTCATATCAGGATGGGTACTGACTTGTGACAGTGCGCAGTCATGACGACTTTATACTGCTGCCCCACTGGAAGATCAGGCCACTAGCGAGCACCATGACCCACCATTCATCCCGCTTAGTCACATTATCCTGACACTGTGCAAACCAGCCATGCCTTGCCCAAGTATCAATGTTATAACTAATATAGTAATTGGTTTGACTCGGCTGGGATTCGAACTCCCGACCTTCCGCGCGGGAAACCTACGCTCTGCCGATTCGCCCACCGCGTCCGGTCAAAACATCACGTTACGCTACGCTACGCTACGCTATCGCCACGCTACGGTACGCTACGCTATCGCCACGCTACGCTATCGCCACGCTATGATACGCTATCGCCACGCTACGCTACGCTACGCTACGCTACGCTACGCTATGCTACGCTATCGCTACGCTCTCGCCACGCTACGCTACGCTATCGCCACGCTACGCTACGCTAAATGATGCATGACAGCTGCGCACAACACTGATGTGTCAATTCTTCACTTGTCACAGTTCTCGCCTCGCGAGTTTTCAGCTTTCGCATTCTCCCTTTCTGCTTTTCACAATGTCCATAATCTGTTTCACTTTCCCCCCTCTCTTACCTCTCCACCTTTCACTCTAAGTCTAACTTCCTATTTCTTCTCTCTTTCCTCTGTCTTTCTTTCTATTTCTTTCCCTCCTTCTCTCCTTCCTTCTTTTCTTCATTCTTTCATTCTTCCCTTCCTATTCTCTCTAATTGTTTTCCCCCCCATCTCTCCTTCCTTTGACCACCCCACCCCACCCTCCACTCTAACTCTCCATCCTCTCTCTTTGTCCATCCTCTCCCTTCTCGTTTTATCTCTATTCCTCCATCTCTCTTCCCCCCTTCCTTCTCCATTCCTTTCTCTCCTGAGTACTAGTATCTTCCTTCACTCTCCATCTCCCTTTCTTTACAACTCCACCTTTTCTCTTTCTCCTATTTATTTCTCCTCCTTTTTGTTCTTGCTTTTCTATCCTTCCTTCCCCCTTCCCTCTCCCCAATCTTTTCGAATCCCTTCTTTCCCATTCTCTCTCCTTTTCTCTCACACCACCCCCTGCTCTTTACCACTCACCCCACTTAGTTCTCAACACTAGTTCGCCCTTTCTCCTCTCTATTTTCTTCCTCCTCATTCCTCCTCTTCTTCCCCCTCTCCTTCCTCCTCTCCTTCCTCCTCCGCATCCTCTTCCCCTCCCCCTCTCCATCCTCCTTCCCTTCCCCCTCCCCATCCTCCTCGCCTCCCTCCTCTCCATCCTCCTCCCCATCCTCCTCTCCTTCCTTCTCTCCTTACTGCTCCCCATCCTCCCCCCTTCCTCCTCCTCATCCTCCCCCCTTCCCCTCTTCATCCTCCTCCGCTTCCCCTCCATCCTCCTCCCCATCCTCCTCCGCTTCCCCTCTCCATCCTCCTCCCCTTACCCTCTCCATCCTCCTCCCCATCCTCCTCCGCTTCCCCTCTCCATCCTCCTCCGCTTCCCCTCTCCATCCTCCTCCCCATCCTCCTCCGCTTACCCTCTCCATCCTCCTCCCCTTACCCTCTCCATCCTCCTCCCCATCCTCCTCCCCATCCTCCTCTCAGTCACATCATCGCACTCAGTCACATTATCCTGACACTGAGCCAACCAGTCCTTGCCCTATCCGAATAATGCCGAGCACCTGTCTAGGAAGCGACAAGTACCAATTTGATAAGTCATTGCTTTGACTCAACCAGGGTTAGAAATAATAGAATCCGTGGGTCCAAATCCCATGATCTACCAAAACGGGAGACGGACGCTCAACTCATTCGGCCATCCCATATGGTCGGGTGGGGTAGGGTGGGGTAGAGTAGGGTGTGGGGGTGGCTACTACTACTTACTAGTAGCAGTACCAAACACACACACACAGACACACAGACCCATACACACAGACACACCCATACACACACGGACACACCAACCCACACAGGGACACCTAGTCCCACATACTCACGGACACACACATACACACACATACACATGCATACACACACACAGACACACACAGGCACACACGGACAGATACAGACACATACACACATACACACATGGACACCCACACCCACACACAGACACACCCACACACACACATGGACACACACATACACAAATACACACATACACCCATACAGACACACACACATACACACATGGACACACATCCATACAGAAACAGGCAAACACAGACACACAGACACCCACACAGACAAACACACAGCCACACACAGACACACACGGACAAACATCCATACACACACGCATGCACACAGGCATACACACATGCACACACAGACACACACAAGCACACACACACACACGCACCGTACATATTGATATCGACTGTCCTCTCGCGCGGCACAGATAAGACCATCGTGTTGATTCTACCGGCCTCGAACAATGGCGTCCGGGGTGCGTCAAAGCCAACCACCGGCGGCCGCGTCTCAACCAGCGACCAGCCAGCAGCGCCACCACGCGGCGCAAAGCCGCACTGAATGCGAAACAAAGCTGGTATTTAATGCATCAGTATTAAACTATTATATCCCCGTCAGAGCGCGGGAGAACGACGGCACGCCAATCAAGCCTCACTCCCACCCCCATCTCCACCCCCACCCCAACCTCTACCTCCACCCCCCACCCCACCCCCACCCCCATCTCCACCCCTACCTCCAACCTCTACCTCCAGCCCCCACCCCACCCCCATCTCCACCCCTACCCCCAACCTCTACCTCCTGCCCCCACCCCACCCCCATCTCGACCCCTACCCCCACCCTCTACCTCCACCCCCCACCTCCACCTCCACCCCCATCTCCACCCCTACCCCCAACCTCTTACCTCCAGCCCCCACTTCCACCCCCATTCCACCCACCCCCCAACCTCTACCTCCAGCCCCCACCCCATCTCCACCCTACCCCCAACCTCTACCTCCGCCACCCCACCCCCCACCCCCCCACCGCCAGCCCCCACCCCACCCCCATCTACCCCCTACCCCACCCCCCACCCCCCCCATCTCCACCCCTACCCCAACCTCTACCTCCAGCCCCACCCCCCCCACCACCCCATACCTCCACCCCCCCCACCCCCCCCCCCACCCCCACCCCCATCTCCACCCTACCCCAACCTCTACCTCCACCCCCCCCCACCCCCACCCCCATCTCCCCCTACCCCAACCTCTACCTCCAGCCCCCACCCCCACCCCATCTCCACCCCTACCCCCAACCTCTCCTCCAGCCCCCACCCCATCCCACCCCTACCCCAACCTCTACCTCCAGCCCCCACCCCACCCCCATCTCCACCCCTACCCCAACCTACCTCCAGCCCCCACCCACCCCCACCCCCATCTCCACCCCACCTCTACCTCCAGCCCCCACCCCACCCCCATCCACCCCTACCCCACCTCACCTCCCACCCCATCTCCACCCCTACCCCCAACCTCTACCTCCACCCCCCCCCATCTCCACCCCTACCCCAACCTCTACCTCCAGCCCCAACCTCCACCCCTCCCCATCCCCCACCCCACCTTCACCCCCACCCCTACCTCCACCCGCACCCCCCCTCCACCTCCGCCTCCATCCCTACCCCAACCTCTACCTCCACCCCCACCTCCCACCCCCACTTCCATCCCCCTCCCCACCTTCACCACCACCCCTACCTCCACCCCCACTTCCCCCACCCCACCTTCACCCCACCCCTACCTCCACCCCCACTCCCCACCTCAACCCGCACCCCCACCTCCGCCTCCATCCCTACCCCGCCCCCACCTCCGCTCCATCCCTACCCCCCCCCACCTCCGCCTCCATCCTACCTCCGCCCCCCCTCCACCTCCATCCCTACCTCCACCCCCCCCCCCCCCCCCCCACAACCCCTCCGTGGCGCTTAGCATTAATCGGATAGGACAAGGACTGGTTAGCTCAGTGTTAGGGTAATGCGACTGAGTGGGATATCGGGTCACAGTGCTGGCAACCTGATTTCCCATTAGGGCAGCACTATAAGTATAAGGTCGCCATTAGTGTGCACTGTCACAAGTTGGCACTTGTCCTTATATGACCTTAGCTGTTGCCAGGACGTAAAACTCCATCAACCAACAAACCTCCACCCCCCGCATCCACCCACATGATTTATTCAGTCATAATTGTTTGATAAGTTATTATCATTGCAAAGAATAGACTACATCATCATTCCAGCCGCATGGTGCATTGTGCGATGCGTGGAAGAAAAACAAACCCGCGAGAAGCACATGGCACATGCTAAATACACTGGGTGCAGCTATAAAATGTACTAGTTTTAGCTCATCTCAGCTCTTGTTTGAAACATAGAATACAAACTAACAAAATATAAATAATAAATTAAGATATTAATCTTTTATCCAGCATTGCTTTCGCATCAATATAATCAGCACATCTTATGCCATGTGCATTGAGATTTAGACAAATCTGGGCACTCAGACTAGTCAGATTCAGTTATACTTATTTTATTCATGTTTTTATTAATATCCTATGATTAATGACATATGTAGAACTAGAAAATGAGTAGGGTTAATCAGATATTGGTTATATATTTCTCTGAAATGAGCTTTTGTTCACACATTTGACATTTTAATATTTAGAACAAGAATTACTTATGTCTAGTCAATGGTGATGTAAACATCAGCCTATAAAGTGACTGAAATCCTGTTTCTTAGCTCAGAATGCTTAATTATGAAGAGTTGTGTCTTAAACGTAATCATTATATTATTATATTGCATCCATCCATCCATGTTTGTGTCAAATTGTTATGTATTTTGATTAATTTTGAATAAAATCGAAGTTTTGCCCTACGCGTATCGGCAAACTCAATGGCCGTATGCCTTTGCTTTGCTGCCAGCGCCGCTTTCAGCGCATTCAGAACAGTGATCTCGTCTATCGGTGGTGGTTGTGATGGAGAATGTTGAGGGTGTTTTTGGTAATGTGCTGATGTGTTGTTGTTTTTCAAGGTAACATTTTATTTTTGGTTTGCTGGTAGTATTAATAGGGCGTCGGTGGGGATGTGGTTGGTTGTTGGAGTTTTACGTCCTGCTAACATCTAAGGTCATATCAGGTCTGGTGACAGTTCGTACTCATGGAGACTTTATTGTGCTGCCCCACTGGGAGACCAGACAGACCACCAGTACCATGACCCGATATCCCACTCGGTCACATTATCCTGACACTGAGCCAACCAGTCCTTGCCCTACCCTAATAATGCCGAGCACCTGGCTAGGAAGCGACAAGTATAATTGTTTAAGTCATTGGTTTGATTCAACCAGGGTTCAAACCCATGGGTTCGAATCCCACGATCTACCAAAAACGGGCGACGGACGCTCAACTCATTCAGTCAGCTGTCAGGTCTGGTGTGGGGTTGTGGTGGGGGAGGGTTGGTGGTGACGGATTTTTTTAGGGGTATTAGGAATAGTGAGAATTTTAGATAATGTGTGTGTGGGTGTGTTTCTTGTAAGGGTGAGTGGGTGGGTGAATATTAGGGGTGGTTCATTTGTGTTTTGTGAGCAGCGCTGTGCGAGTGAGCGGTGTGTGCTCACGGACAGGCGTGTTACCCACACCTCACCTGTTCCTCATACTCTAATTACCCACCAGGGGGCTCCCCGCTACCAACAAATCACCGATTTATTCTACTAATTTTAAAAAAAGGTAATTATTTTTTAAAGTAAAAAGATAACAGCGCTGTCACAATGCTCTCAAATTATTTTAACACACGCCTCTATAAAGTTAACTAACACTAACAGTTCCAATATTGCATCTGAAATAAACATCTCTCCACATTAAACCTTCAAAATGGAAGCTGCTTATTGAATTTACTCTCGTCATATTGGAATTAAAGCTCATGTTTAGTTTGGTATGTACAAGCAACAGCAAAAAAAGTTTAGAAAAAGAAAAAAAAGAACAGTACCGTCACAATGCTCTCGAATTATTTTAACACACGACTATATATAAGGATAAATAACAGTCCTAATATTGTATCTCAAATAAATATCTCACCACATTATACAAAAGCTCCAAAATGGAAGCTGCTTATTAGATTTACTTTCGTCATAACGGAATTAAAGCTCATGTTTAGTTTGGTATCTATAAGCAACAGCAAAAAAAAAGGTGAAAAAAAAAACAAAGAAAAAAAAACAGTACTGGCACAATGCTCTCAAATTATTTTAACACACGCCTATATATAAGGATAAATAATAGTCCTAATATTGTATCTCAAATAAATATCTCACCGCATTAATGCTCCAAAATGGAAGCTGCTTATTGAATTTACTTTCGTCATATTGGAAATTTAAAAAAACCTCATGCTTAATTTAGTATCTAGTATAAGAAACAGCAGAAACAAAAAAAAAGAAACAAAAAAAAATTGGCGAATGTTGAAGTATTATTAATTTAAAGTCAACGGCACTGCAACACTGGGGCAGCACTTTACCCAGAATGCTCGCTACCTGGAAGTCCCATCATGCTCCTCGCTCGGCTGTGACCGGTGGCGCCATCTGTTGAGCGCGTTACCTCAGCCAGAATAACGACAAACAATTATCTGCAAACGGTCACGTGGTGCTGGGCTCTGGGCATTAAAGTCACGTGCTCGGCCCGAGAGGGGCGCTCGTTACTAAGTGGTATATCACGGCACGTTACTTGATGATACCAAGCTGCAGCGCTATAAAGCAATTGATATGTATCGACACAAAACAAATATGTGCATATATAATGCTGAGCACCAAGCTATATATATATATGTGTATGTATGTATATATATAGATATATATATACATACATACCAAGGGCGTACGCGCATACGCCAAAATGTCCACATCGTTTTGTAAAAAAAAAAATTAATTAAAAAATAATAAAGAGAGAGAGAGAGAGGAGGCATGTAGTAGTCCGGAGTGTCGAAAACTCAAGTCTAAAATGTGCAAAATCCGGCCAGCTTAAGTGGCCCCCTAAACCCCCTGCCGAAATTAGGACTACACATCGTTAAAGGTCTAGCTACGCCCCTGCATACATATGTGCACATATATACACATATATCTACATAAAATCCTCTGTTGCGACTGACACTGGTCTACATCCGGTCGAGGTGAAGAGGCTGCAGGTGGCGCCACCGGTACAGTGTTGGGTCTTACAGAGTATAACAATAATGATGATAATTCCCTTACCTATCTTTATACTCGCATAATTCATTAAACATCACATATACATATGTATGAAAAAAAACATACCTAGCAATATAGCACCAGGCATTATTATGATAGGGCAAGAAACAGTGTAATGAGAAAAAACAATTATCCGCGACTGAAATTTCTCCTGCTTAATTATCAAATGTAATCGTATATATTACAAAAGACCTCCAGTGTGACTGACAGTATGACGCATCCCTTAGGGATGAGGAAGGCCGGTGGCGGCGCCACCGGTCAGATGAATGAGATCGAGGAGGCATAGTATAGAATAATCGATACATACATAAAACAAGAAATTCCCTTCCGTGGCTTTTTATACTCGCATAATACGCTATAAATAATGCGGTGCCACCGGTCGTCGGAGTGTGGTGGTCAGGATGCAGAGAGTAGTAAATAAGTATATACTAAAAATAATAATAACAAAATTCCCTTCTGCACCTTTATACTCGCATAATACTTATAGTTATGCATCATATATATGTGACGTATACCATTATGCGAGTATAAAGGTGCAGAAGGGAATTATTATTATTAATTGTTCTATTCATTATCTACCAAACCACTATTCTCGATGTATTCACTCCGTATCCTACATCCTGGTACTGGTGGCGCCACCTTCGGCCCCGACTCTAACCACCTCTCTCAAGATCAGCTTCGAATAAACAGTCAGCAGGCATAAATGACAAGACAAGGACAAAAAAGTTGGGCTGAGTAAATAAAATATTTCGGGAGTTATATTGACTTGGCTTAATTTGCGTAAATTGAACCACACTGAGAGTGCCTTAATTTGGTTAGGCAACAGGAAATCCTCCAGGTGGCTGGCTGTAATGGTTCCAAATAGTCAGAACGGAACAATTGCAGTGAAATAGAATTCGGTAGAGAGATTATACAGGTATGTATGAATAGAGCAATAATAAAAATGTGAATGTGAGAGCCTTTGTTATTCATATTCAAATAATAAATTATCATCATCATCATCATGCTATCTCTCGCGATGCGACAAAGACTGCTTTCATTACTTGACTGCCGCTCTCCATTTAGCTCTCTGCTGTGAGAGTTGTGTCCATGAGTCGGTCTTAATGTCTCTCAGCTTCAGGTTTCTCTTGATGGTATCCCTGAACCGGAGACGGGGGCGCCCTCTCTTTCTGTAGCCAGAAGACAGTTGAGAATAGAGGATCTGCTTTGGTAGCCTGTCTGATGACATCCTCATGAGGTGTCCAGTCCACCGGAGATTCTTTTTGATCAGAAGATCTTCCATAGAGGGCAGCCCCATCCGTTCGAGTATTTCCTTATTCGTCACTTTGTCCTTCCAGGTTAGCCTCATGATTGAACGCAGATGTCGCATCATGAAGGCATGCAGCTTTTTCACCTGCCGTCTGTACACTGTCCAGGCCTCGGCTCCGTATAGTAGGGTGGATAGCACGATTGCGCGGTAGATCTTACCTTTGACCCAAATGGACACATGGTGGTTGTTCCAGAGTCTCTGGTGTAGTCGGCCGAAAGATGCACTAGCCTTGGCCATCCTCCTCTGTATCTCAGCATCAATGTGTCCATCAGTTGATATAGTGCTTCCGAGATAGGTGAATTCCGGAACAGAGTTCAGCTTGTTTCCGTCAACCATGATCTCCTCCTCTCGGGTTCTTGTAGAGTTGGGTTGGTACAGCACCTCCATCTTCTTGATGTTAATTTTGAGGCCAAACTTCTTTGATGCATCGGAGAAAGCGAAAAGCGAAAGCGAAAATTATACAGCCCATATATATATATGTACATATACATATGTTTATATATATATATATGTTTATATATATATGTTTATATATATGTTTATATATATATATGTTTATATATATATGCTTATATATATATAACCGACCACCTCCACAGCTCGACCACTCCCCCCATAACGATCACTTTATTTGGGTCCCAGCAATACTATTTTAACCATATTTTAACTCCCTAAACCGACCACCTCCCTAAATGAACCACTTAAAGTCGGTCCCAAGGTCGGTTGATTTAGAGAGGTTTTACTGTATACATGAACAAATATTTCCGCCCAAAACTCTACTGACACACAATCAGCGGGATACACCCAACATATGCTGAGAAACAGAAGACAACAAAATGCTGCTCTTGCACCAAACCTGACAATACCAGAAGTGTCCTGAAGAGCTTTATGTATGAATACAAAAAGCTCTTCGGCTAGTCCTTATAATAAGTTCTATATACAGTAAAACCTCTGTAAATCGACCGACCTTTGGACCGACTTTAGGTGGTCCATTCAGGGAGGTGGTCGGTTTAGGGAATTAAATTATGGTTACAATGGTATTGCTGGGACCCAAATAAAGCGGTCGATATAGGGGAGTGGTCGATTTGTGGAGGTGGTCGGTTAGAGAGGTTTTACTCTCTGTCTCTCTCTCTATATAGATAAAGCTTGCCAAACGTGTAGGAGCCGACAAACTGACAGAACAGATCCAATCAATGAACTCCAAAATGGTGACAGATATTGCTCTTTCGACATCTCAGCGCAATATCCTAATATCCTAATATCATACAGGATGTCTAGTAACCGACCGGCAGAGGATGTACATCAGTTTGTGTCAATGGTGCCTAGTTGATCTTAGTAACACAGACCCCCAGGTAATAACCAATACCGATAATTGGCTATCAATCGGCACTAATCAAACAACCTCCACCTCTCTCCCCTCCCCTCCCTCCCACCCCCTCCTCCTCCCACCCTTTCTCCCCTCGCTCCCTTCTCCCCCTCCCCCCTTCTCCCCCCTACCCTCTCCTTCCACCCCTCCCCCACCTCCCCACAACCGGACCCCCCTCCTCCATATCCATCTGTCACCATGCACTAGGTGAACTCTGGCGTTTGATTCTCCTCGATTCCCACGAAGAAAAGCTCGATTCCGCCACCCGCTGTCGTCCGCCGCCACCTCAGCTTTTGTCCCGCGCCTCTCCCCCCCCCTCCACGCCCCCCTCCCCCCCCCCCCCCCCCCCCCCCCCCCCCCCCCCCCCCCCATCCACCCCGCTCGGCTGCGTCCCCCACCCTCACGCCACCACGACTCACCCTATCCTCTCCCACCTCTCTCCCAGTACCACAGCTAGAGTAGACATCCTCCACAATAACCAAATCGCTGGGACTTTGGAACCCCGCCGCCCGCCGCCCGCCGCCCGCCGGCCGCCGCCCGCCGCCCGCCGCCCGCCGCCCGCCGCCCGCCGCCCGCCGCCCGCCGCTGCCGCCCGCGCTCGTGGCCCGCCGTCCCGCCACCGCCCGCCGGCCCGCCGCCCGCCTCCGTCATCCTCCGCCCTCACCCTCCTCGCGCCGCCCTCTCCTCGTCCCGCCGCCCTCCTTGGTCCGCCCTCCCTCCTTCCATCGCCCCCCCCCCGTCTTCCTCCCTCCCCCCTCCTCCCATCTCCCATGCCGTCCGCCGTTTCGGGAGTAATTCGCGGAATTATCAAATCAGCGCAGGAGGCGGAAAACCGAAAAAAAAATTATATATAAAAAACAAACCCCCACACACAAAAACCCCACCCACCCACACCCACACCCACACACAGCACGCAGCGGTCACGTGACCGGAAGTGACCGGCCGTAAAGGAGGTTCGATTGAGTTCAAAACGAGGCTGATTGGGTGTGGCCGGGCGGTTCGCTTGGAAATTACAGATAATGAAGAGGCGATTCGTGGCGACCACCAGGTATCAAAGAGGGCCGCATGTAGGCGGCGCCCAAACACATCATGTGCCGCCCCCCCCCCTCCATTCACCGCCCCTTTCACCCTCCCTCCACCCCCTCTTCCCGCTCCACCGACGCAACAGGGAAAACACACCTGGGTGGATGGGGGTGGCGGTGGGGGTGAGAGGGGGTGGGGGTGGCGGGGCTGACATGTAGATCGCTGAACAATATAGTTATAACTCACTCAATCGTGATGGGCATGCTTCCAACTGGGTTTAATATTTGGATTAAAGTTGCATACTCCGATGAAGCATCAAATTTTCAAAACCAAAATACTTACCTAGATTTGATTCTACATATTTATCTTAGAAACTGGTGCACTTATTAAGCATGTGTTGTCACATAGAAGGGCATGGGGAGTCAATTTAATAGAACCTGTTACAGCATAACCCTATGGTGTCAGACTTTTGGTGTGCTTGCCAAAATTAATTTGGCATGTTGTCACTTCGAATATCTTCAAAGTTAGCCATTTAAACTAAAAGTTACTTCAACCTAAATAAAGTAGCTTATAATGATCAATTTAATGTATTTATCTCAGAAAATGACAGAAACTCAAAGCCATCGGACTATGCAACTTTAAGCACATAACAAGTCTGCCTGCTAGTGCTACGCGTCATAATATATAGTATAGTTATACGAGTCTTACCTTGGTACAGATGATGGATAACTGTTGTTTTACCGAGGTATAAGCCTCGGATAGATGTGGGCTAGGGAGAGGTAAGCACGTCCGGTACCAGCAATCTTAACCTACTTATTGAGGATAAAAATGACTTTCAAACAATGGATACTATTACTTTACCGAAAAGGTACACCAACGGAATAGATGTGGCAGGGTGTGGCGGGAGGGCCCTAGCCCACATCTATCCGAGGCTTATACCTCGGTAAAACAACAGTTATCCATCATCTGTACCAAGGTAAGACTCGTATAACTATACTATTTTACCTCGGTAAACAGCCTCAGGCTAGCCTCAGGCTAGGGAGACCTTTACATAATTCATTTTTATCCTTAATATCATTCTTTCTTATTATTATAACATTCTAAATTTTTGTTCTCACCTATTCTTGTTAGTTGGCGAGAAGACGCTTTGCAACGCCGGTAGGCTTTTCTAGTCGTTTATTATAATGTTTTGCAAACGACTTAGCCGTCTTCCAGCCTGCATGCGCTAGTATTCTTTTCACAGAAATACCAAGCACCCGTGCCTTGGAGACCATGGCTCCTCTAGTTGAGTGGGAAGAGTATTTACTCGTATCCACTCCAGCCAATTTCAACACCGTAATTGTCCATCTGGCAAGTGTGTCTCGTGAAATCGCCTTATGTGGCTTTATAAAGCTCACTAATAGTTGTTGTGATGCACGTAAATCCTTTGTCTTGTATATATAAGCCCGTATGGCCGACACAACACATAATTTCCGATCATTCGGAAAACAGTCTAAGTGAACCGTTGATAAAGGGTCACCTAACGTGTTCGATTTAAGCAATTTTTCTAAATCAAACGTAGCTTGTTCCTTGTCTATTTCTAATCCAGTTAAGGATAAAGCAACAATCGTCTGTCCTCTGTGTCCGGTTACTAACAATAACAGGACCGCGACCTTAAAACCTAACTGTTTTATATCTAACCACGAGTTGTGAGGCCAAGCCTGAAACAACTTAAATACTATAGAAACATCCCAAAACCGACTATACTTTGGTTTTGGAGGATTCCTTTGATAAATTGAACGAAGTAAATAACAAATAACATAATGTTTTCCAACTGTTTCGCCATCAATTCTAGGTAATATAATTGATAACGCACACCTCGCCGCATTAATCGATCCAAAGGAAAGTCCTTCATCCTCTAGAGAACGAAGAAACCGAGCTACTTGTGAAATCTTTGGATTTGTTGGCTTAACTTTCATTAACAAACAATGTACACCCCATTTCTTTAAATAGGTTGTATACATTTTGACAGTTCCTGGCCTCCAGGCATCCGATACTATCCTATCCTCAGTAATTCTGTCCAATCCAAATTGCTGTAGCTGCTTCCTTAGAAAAGGAATGCCAATAGGGGCGTCGTTGACACGTCGCCGTGAACCACTAGCGGTCCGTGGTGCGTCAGATTCCCGAGTTTTCTTGGGAATCGTATACGATCTTTTGCCAGTTGTGAAACTGCTGGCAGCCAAGGTTGCGTGTCCCAATCGGGCACCACCAGTATCGCATGTGTCCCTTCCAAGCCGATTTTTCTCACTACTCGGCTGATAATACTAAATGGTGGGAAAATATAAAAATAATTATTTTCCCAGGTAATAGCAAACGCATCTACTTTCCAAGCATCCGGTTCAGGATGCCAAGAAACATAACAGGGTAACTTGTTATTATTTCGTGATGCAAATAAGTCAACTTCAGGTGTACCCCATTTTTCACAAACGAAGTTAAACAAATGTGTAGAGAGAGACCACTCTAAATGGTCATGGAAATTTCTACTTTTATAATCTGCAAGTGTATTTTGTGACCCTGGAATATGCGCTACAGTCAGCCAGACTTGTTGAGCCTGTGCCCAGTTCCAAATCAGTTTAGATAACTGATTGCAAGACTTTGATTTGGTTCCACCCATGTTACGAATATATGCCATGGCAGTAGTATTATCAGTTAGTATTCTAACCTGTGATTTATTTATCTTTACTAAACTACGTAAGCCCAGATAAATAGCACGCAATTCTAGTGCATTAATATAGTCTGATTTTTCATCATCAAGCCATCTACCTCCTGTTGTGACCCCATCTCGATGAGCTCCCCAACCTTCTAACGAAGCATCAGTAGTAATTACTGTATTAGGTTCCGCCATGCGGATTGGATTTGGTGAACTTGCTATATGTTGCATCCACCATCCAATATCCTGTAACCCTTCTTGCGAAATAAACATCTTTCGCTCAAAATTGCCTTTAGTTCGTGTTAACGCTAAATTTTTATCTATTTCTAGCGACTTAATATGGGCCTTCCCATATAACACAGCAGGTGCATATGAGGTCATTATGCCAATAAGAACAGCAACCTGTCTAATTTTTGGCTTTGATAACTTAATAAGCTGAGTCGCTGTAGTCATAAACTTAATTAGTTTTTGTTCTGTTATCGACACTGTAAGGGACTGTGTATCCAGAATAAAACCTAAACATTTGAGTTGTTTTGTTGGTTTAAACACTGACTTTTGTTGATGTACATAAAACCCCAATTTAGTGAGTAATGCACATAAATCCAAAACTGCATTCACACAACCAATTTGTGTTGATGCTATAATAAAAGAATCATCTATGTATGGAAACATTATATTGACCCTTCCTCGCCATTACCGAGAAAACAGGTTTAAGCAATTTAGTAAATAAACGTGGCGCACAAGCTAAGCCATTCGGCATGCAGGTAAACTCATAGAGTTGGTTATCCCAAATAAATCGAAGAAATTTTCGGTATTGTTCCATTATGGGAAGCGTATAATATGCATCCTGTAAATCAACACTAGCCATCCACGCATCTGGTGTAATCAGATCTCGTGCCGTATCTAGAGAGAACATTTTAAAATGTCGATATTCCACCCTTTTATTAAGGATTGTTAAATCCAGGATCATTCGAACATCACCATTAGGCTTCGGTCTCGAGAAAATGTTTGAAATAAACTGTCCTGAACAGTGTGTCACTTTTTGTATAATTCCTTTCTCAAAGAATTTATGTACCTGTTTAGTTAGTGCGTCTCGTTCAACTGGTTGAATGTTATATGGAAAAGGTATTATACTTTGTACAGGAATTTGTGTAAAGGGAATTTGAACACCCCTAACTATTTCTATAATTTCTTGGTCACTAGTAATTTTGTGCCACTCAGAAATATGATTACTAATATTACCAGCCACAAAGTTGCTTACAGTTTGTGTGTTTTTAGAGGCTGCAGGGACTTGTAAAGTTTGTGTTTGGACCTCTACTTGGACCCGCCCCTGGGGAAAGGTCTCGACGAGTTGAACCCTCGACCTATTGGCCGTGCGGTGTTGTCGGTCCAGCCTGGGCGAGCGCCCCGGCCCCGAAACCCTTGACCGAAGTTTGAACTCGGTCTGGTTCCTCTGGTGAACCGTCGTGGACGAAAATCCCCTCGTGACTTTTTGAAACGAGGAACTTCCTGTTTCTTCTTGCCATCCATGTTTTTGCCACTCTTGGCTGCAGTCTCTACCTCTTTATAGAGGTATTGTAGTTGACCGCCAAACATCTTGGTATTATCTAAAGGTTTCCCTTTAATCGGCTCTGGAGCAAGATAGAGCGTAAACTCCTTCCCCTCATTATCGGTAACCTTCTTAGAGCGAGCCACTTCTTTGCCAGCATCTGTGCAAACTGACTTGAAGACATTTTCATATCTTCGAAACGACAGGTAATTACCTGCCGCCGCTAGTACTGCAATGCCTTTGTCCATTGTCTTAGCCAAAGACGAGAACTTATTTTCACTCTGCATCCTATTAGCCACAGGAACAATAGCTGTTAGGGTAGCCAACACTGCCTTATGCACTGTGTGCAACACATCCTCAAACTTCTTACGGTCATCCGTCATATTGACATCCCGATCCATTTCTTTAATGATGGAGTTGGGAACACCCTTTATGCCTGTTAACTCATCTCCTAACTTGGAGATAACCTCCGCCGGTTTGAACGTGCGAAAATGACCATTCACGGTCTCGCGCATAAGCGTAGTGGTTTTAACCCGCTTAGCCTTTGGCTTCTCCACCTTCTTAGCCACTTTAGTGCCAATGTCCGCATAGACCCCTTCATATATGGTGTCTGAGTCTGATTCCGTAGAAGTAGACTCAGTGGACGAATCAGAAGAAGAATATTTCCTCTTCCTCTTCTTCTTTTTGGACTTAGTCTTCCGCTTTTTGCGAAAACCAGTCTCTGCCCGCTCCTTGGTGAATTCATCACCCGAAGAAATCACCTGTTTCTTCTTCTTCCTCCGTTTAGGAGAAGGAGGAGGAGGAGCCTTAAGCTCCACCGCCGAGTCTGTGTCCAAGAAATCCTCAAACGAATCCTCTTGGACACTCGGCCTACGCCGCTTCCGAGACACAGGCGATTTGGCAGTCAAGATGTGGCTTTCCAATCGTGCAAAGCGAGCCTCCCAATCTGGAGGCGCAGGCACATCAGGCACTGCGTCCTCGTCCGGGTCGGAGAGGATATGCGCCCGGGGCTGTGTCGACGGCCCTGCCGACAACACAGGTGAGGAGTCGTACTCCTCGTCCACTCCACTCGGAACACGCCCCTCGGCTGCTGCTGCACCGCGCTTACTCCGCTTCGTGGCCATCGGGAGCTGAAACAAACATTTTTGGTCAGTCCCGGTATATATATATGTCACAATATGGTTGTTTCAAACTCATTTGGACATCTATTGGTGTTAAAGAACGTGTTTATACCGTTATAACACAGGCGTAATAAGCTAAATTTGTGCGTGGGTTGTGGGTCAAGCCCAAACCTTACGCGGGGTCGGGACCAGTGTATCGGCCCGCCCATCCCTCTGTTCCGCACACTTCTCCCACCTGTGACTACTACGTCAACAAGTTGGAGAAAATGCTACGAAACTCGGAGAAACGCCTGAAAAAGTTTTGTCTAGGGGAGTCTATAAAAGAAACCCAGGAGCATCTCCAACATTACTCTCTATTAGAGTACGAGAGAATTTCCACATGAGATAGGGCGAAACCCACATCTCTACCCATAGTCACACGGTGACCCGGGTGTTGACATAACCGCTAATGACCGGTTTGGTTCCTTCGAGAAACCCACTCGAGTGTTCTATCCTTGGTTGTTTATAACCAAATAACTCGTCCAAATTGGACCAACGAAAGTCTAAACTTTCCATAATGATGCTCTAATGCATCATAATTAAGCTAACCACAGTTTTTATTATACTTACTGCGTATTTGCTTGTATGTAGACTAATTTTGCCGGAGCAACCCAACGACACGTTATCCAGTCGTGAGTTGTATATGCTAATTGCTGGTACCGGACGTGCTTACCTCTCCCTAGCCTGAGGCTAGCCTGAGGCTGTTTACCGAGGTAAAATATATATATATATATCATATATATTATATATATATAACATTATGTACAATGTAGTTGCAGGGGGACTTTTTATGTGAAAATAATATATATACATATATATATATACATGTACTTATATATATGCAATCACGTGACTGATATATAGAAAAAAGCCTCCGGTGCGACTGACACTTGTCGACACCCGTGGAGGAGAGGTGGGCCGCAGGTGGCGCCACCTGTCAAGTCAGGAGTCTTACGGAGTATACCAATTGGTAATAATATCAATAATATCAGTAATATCAAGTAGTATCAATAATTAGAACAATTCCCTTCTGTATTTTTATACTCGCATAATGCGTTATACATCACATAAATGTGGGAGTCTGCATTGACCTCTCAGACAAGGAGCGATGGATAGAGTGGTTGCATCAGGGAGCCTAGGAAATGTATTGGTTAACCCGCTCGCCCCGGAATGAAAAGAAAAAGACAGTGAAAGAGAAGGAAAAGAGAGAAAGATAGAGAAGGAGAGAGAAAAAGAGACAGAAAGCGAGAAAAAGAAAGGGAGAGAAAGAGAAAGGGAGAGAAAGAGAGAGAAAGAGAGAAAGAGCGAAAGAGGGAGAAGAGGGAGAAGAGGGGAGGAATAGAGAAAAAGCGGAAAAAAAGAGAAAGAAATAGAGAAAGATCGAGAAAGTGGGAGAGAAAGAGAGAAAGAGAGAGAAAGAGAGAAAAAGAGAGAGCGCGAAAGAGGGAGATTAAGAGAGGAATAAAAAAAAAAGCAAAAAAAAGCAAGAAAGAAAGAGCGAGAGAACGAGTGAGTGAAAGAGAGAAAGGAGAAAGAGAGAAAGTGAGGAAGAGAGAAAGAGAGAAAGAGAGAGAAAGAGAAAGAGAGAAAGAGAGAGAAATAGAGAAAGAGAGAGAAAGAGAGAGAAAGGAAAGAGAGAAAGAGAGAGAAAGAGGAAGAGAGAAAGAGACAAAGAGAGAAAAAGAGAAAGAGCAAAAGAGAGAAAGAGAGAGAAAGAGAAAGAGAAAGAGAAAGAGAGGAAAGAGAGAAAGAGAGAAAGGGAGAAAGAGAGAGAGAAAGAGAGGCATTCTGGGATGCTCAGTGATTGCCGAAGCAAATATAAAAAAGCAGCACCGAAACGAACGCCACACCCGTCTGTACACCGTCGGCGTCTCGAGTGCGCGCGCATGCGCGGCGTTGCACGAAGCGCGGGGTGGGCGGCGTCCCTGAAGCCGGCGGGACGCGTTAGTGACTTAGCGCAATCGCACCGAGACGCATTGGGTGAGGATGGTGGGGGCAAGGTGGGAGGGTGGGAGTGGAGGGCGAGGGTGGGGTTTAGGGAGGGCTAGTCGGGTTGTGGTTGGGGTTGGGGTCGGAGTTATGGGTGGGGTTGTGGTTCTGGATGGAGTTGTGGTTCTGGTTGTGCTGGGATTAGGGATTGTGAATTGGGGATTGAGGTTGGGTTTGGGGTTGTGGTTCTGGTTGAGCTTGGAATGTGGTTGTGGTTGAGGTGTGGTTGTGGTTGTGGTTGGGTTGGGATTGGGTTGAGGTTGTTGGGGAACAGACGGCGGAAGTTTTGGAGTGCGGGTTAAGGGCTGAGGAGGTGGCATGGGGGGAGGGGGGCGGGGAAGAGGGAGGTGGGGTTTGAGAAGGTGTGTGTGTTTGTTTGTGTGTGTGTGTGTGTGTGAGAGAGAGAGAAGAGAACAGACCCAGGGGGATGGGAGGGGAGGAGAGGGGGAGGAGCCGGAGGGGCGTCACGTGACACCCCTGGGGCAGGTGTGACTTTGAAGTCGGCCGCCAGGTAGCGGGATCTGTCCCGACGCGTTTAGTGA